>JAKGBK010000336.1:0-375295 GCA_022496805.1 Pohlia nutans
AATCAATCGAAAAACCAGCGTAAACTCGTCTTAATGATACAGAGCATTTGGATGTCACCCCTTCAGTTCGCGTGTGAATACTCAAAGCTACAAAATTCAGCACACACTCGGTACTAAACCCTCATCAGAGTAACCAACTCGCCCCTTTGCCACAGTTCGGGTGCAAAGAGAAGGACTCGTCTGTCTCCTTAGGACTTGTTACTACTGCTATGTTGCCTTGTTACCTTGGTCTCCTGCAATAAATATTCAACCCCACCCAAGCATGGGCACTATTCCGTCATAAACATGATTTCATCATCCCCTCTACTCCTCGGAGCTCCAAAGCTGAGCAGAAATTTTAAGAAAAAATCGTGATGCGTCAACAATCAGCGAACACGTGCTGTAAAACGAAGTAAGTAAATCAGAATTATGGTCCAGCAATCGAAGAGCAGGAATCGGAGAGCCTCAAGAGTCAACCGGAGACTCAAAATGCAAATTAAACCCTAAACCTCAAGGCTTCTCAACTGGACCATAACCCTGAAAACCTCGAATTAATACTATCGATACCATCTAATCTAGTCAAATGGCTGTTTCAATCAAGTTCGCACACAATGAAGCTCCTGGCATTGCAGACCAGGGGGACAGCCTAGGGTGACTTACCCTTAGCCGTTGTACAGCTCCTAAAAACAAGCGGAAAGAAACCCCGGCCCCCGGCGAGCGAGCGAGCGAGCGATCGAGTCCGGGAGTCAGAGGTTGATTGGATTGAACTGCTCCCGCAAGCAAAGATATCACAGAAGGAATCAACGCTGGAACTTGGGATGGGAATCAGCGGGAGGGACTTTGCATCGCCACTTTGAAGGTCAGTGCTGACTCTGGAGAAAACAGTGCGAACGAACTGAAGCTCGCGACGAAAGGGAAACAGGGGTCCCAAATGAAGTGAGAGGACGATTGTCATCTGACGGCCCGCGTACGATCTTCGCTAGAACCAACGGCCAGGATTAACTTAGCCTGCGGTTTTAGGGTTTAGGGTTTAGGGTTTAGGGTTTAGGGTTTAGGGTATGAATAAAAATTGTACATTATCAAATTTTAGATTCTATACATACAATTAGGTCTACAATTGCTATCACCAATATTTTTGTATAAAATTTGAAACTTGAAATTCAAAATTCTTTTGTAGTTTGATTACAAATAGGATATTGACAATCTATGAATGAAATTTTTTGTGATTGGTTGAAATGTAATACTCTAAGTGTAGTGATTTATGGAGACTTTTTGGTTGCTTAGGGGTTTAGGGGTTTAGTGGTTTAGGGTTTTGATCTTGAAGATGACTTTTGTTGCTAATACACCCAATTAAGAAAATGAAGTTTATTAAGTCTAGTTTGTACTTTACTTTTCAAATCTTAAAAGTTCCAATTATTTAGTATTTTATTGCTTGTGCAATCTTTGTAACTCAAGGTTTGAATTACACTACATAGGCTGTTCACCTTTCGAATTTCAAAATTCAAATTAAAAATTTCTATGGAAAACATATCATGTGATTCTCCATTGTAATTTGTACCTCCTCTCAAAAAAATATTAATTTTTTAAAGCTTTTTTGTAATAAAATTTATTTTTTGAATTATTTGACTTACAAATTTGTTAAAAAGGCCATATTAAATCAAAAAAATCTGAAAATTTCAAGATTGATAGGAAACATTCAATTCCATGCATGAAAAATATTACAAAATCATTAGCAAAATAATGAATCATTCAGGAGTCCTTTAGTTTTTGACACTCTTAAAATGTATCGAGCTTAAGACTAGGTACATTAAACGTGTGTGAAGTGTCTCTACCTTGTATGACTATCTTGTTATGGAGTACTCGAAGGAGTACTTTTTCTTCGTACCTTACTCGAATGGCCAATGCGAATTGCCCACAACCATCTTATCATCATTGCATCTTGCTTCTCGAGTGGGCAAATATAGGGGAATAGTCTTGGCATTTTTGATGAGAAGTACATTTAAAAAAAATTACCGAGGTCCCTTTCAAGGAGCTCTAGGGGGCTTATAGAGGGTTCAAAATTTTGCTAATGATATTTTGATAAATCTTGAAGGCTAAATTGTGTAGTTTGACTTTCCTACAAATGAGTGGTTTGTTTAACCCTTAAACGTACCACTCCTTTGTAGGAAAGTCAAACTACACAATTTAGCCTTCAACATTTATCAAAATATATTTTGTAATATTTTTTATGCATGGAATTGAATGTTTCCTATCAGTCTTGAAATTTTCAGATTTTTTTGATTTAATACGGCCTTTTTAACAAATTTTTAAGTCAAATACTTCAAAAAATAATTTTTATTACAAAAAAGCTGTAAAAAATTACTCCCTCCTTCCCAAAGTTATTGTCATGTTTGAAAGTCATGTTTGAAAGTGTTTTTTTAAGTAGGTCAAAAAAATACTTCCTTGTGGCTAATTTTATTTAGGTTGCAATGAACACATGCAATGTTCTTCAATCATTCTAGTGACATAATTTGGAACCTTTTTAAATCATGTTTCTTACAATATGATCAATGAAATTGGCTCAAAGAAATACCAAGCAAACAAGTTGGACAATAACTTTGGGACGGAGGGAGTATTGTTTTTTTGGGAGCACGTACAAATTACAATGGAGAATCACATGATATGTTTTCCATAGAAATTTTTTATTTGAATTTTGAAATTCGAAAGGTGAACATCCTGTGTAGTGTAATTCAAACCTTGAGCTACAAAGCTTGCACAAGCAATAAAATACTCAATAATTGGAATTCTTAAGATTTGAAAAGTGGAGTACAAACTAGACTTAATAAACTTCATTTTCTTAGTTGGGTGTATGAGCAACAAAAGTCATCTTCAAGATCAAAATTTGGTTTGACCGACAAACATCCAGTAACTGGATGCGTGGACGTTTAGGGGTTAAGAGTTAAAACAAGGATGATTGCTTGTATAACATAGGGTTTGTGTTATTCTTTTAGCGCTCTCCAAGTCTTGAGCTCAGTGCTTGATTGTGAGTGGGTGTTTATCTCAACTAGGTTCTCCAGGTTCAATCCTCAATGAGTCTATATAAGAGAATATGACATGTGTGTGACGTCGTGCTACAAAGGGGAGGTTTACACTAGGAACCAAGAATCATGACAAGGAAAATGAAAAGAATTAAAAATAAAATAAAAATTCATGGTCACAATCTCTGACTAAGAGAGATAAAAATGCAATTTTGAAAGCTCTTGGTTCTTTTCCACAATGTAAATTGAATATTCTAGGAAGGGAGGTTGTTGTATCTACTTGGAGACATGTGAGTATCCAGCTTCTTAACCCCTAAAGGTCTGAACGTGCCGTGGCGACCAGTAGAATACAATGTATTTTGGTTGTATTTGGAATGGATGCACTCCTTCAATGGATTTGAGTTCAAAAGAGAAGTTAAAATTTAAATCAATACGGTTCTAATGAGCTATTACGATCCCAATTTAAAGTTTCTTGTTGATAGCAAATCTCAATTATACTACAACGTATATACTATCCCCATGGGACTTTTAAGGGTTAAACATGATACAGCCATATTAGCAAACCAAATTGAATTGCAGGAAAGATCAAAAGCAAAAAACAAAGCTCTAACTTGAAGTGCGTGAATTGAGCGCAGGCTAAGTTAATCCTGGCCGTTGGTTCTAGCGAAGATCGTACGCGGGCCGTCAGATGACAATCGTCCTCTCACTTCATTTGGGACCCCTGTTTCCCTTTCGTCGCGAGCTTCAGTTCGTTCGCACTGTTTCTCCAGAGTCAGCACTGACCTTCAAAGTGGCGATGCAAAGTCCCTCCCGCTGATTCCCATCCCAAGTTCCAGCGTTGATTCCTTCTGTGATATCTTTGCTTGCGGGAGCAGTTCAATCCAATCAACCTCTGACTCCCGGACTCGATCGCTCGCTCGCTCGCTCGCCGGGGGCCGGGGTTTCTTTCCGCTTGTTTTTAGGAGCTGTACAACGGCTAAGGGTAAGTCACCCTAGGCTGTCCCCCTGGTCTGCAATGCCAGGAGCTTCATTGTGTGCGAACTTGATTGAAACAGCCATTTGACTAGATTAGATGGTATCGATAGTATTAATTCGAGGTTTTCAGGGTTATGGTCCAGTTGAGAAGCCTTGAGGTTTAGGGTTTAATTTGCATTTTGAGTCTCCGGTTGACTCTTGAGGCTCTCCGATTCCTGCTCTTCGATTGCTGGACCATAATTCTGATTTACTTACTTCGTTTTACAGCACGTGTTCGCTGATTGTTGACGCATCACGATTTTTTCTTAAAATTTCTGCTCAGCTTTGGAGCTCCGAGGAGTAGAGGGGATGATGAAATCATGTTTATGACGGAATAGTGCCCATGCTTGGGTGGGGTTGAATATTTATTGCAGGAGACCAAGGTAACAAGGCAACATAGCAGTAGTAACAAGTCCTAAGGAGACAGACGAGTCCTTCTCTTTGCACCCGAACTGTGGCAAAGGGGCGAGTTGGTTACTCTGATGAGGGTTTAGTACCGAGTGTGTGCTGAATTTTGTAGCTTTGAGTATTCACACGCGAACTGAAGGGGTGACATCCAAATGCTCTGTATCATTAAGACGAGTTTACGCTGGTTTTCGATTGATTGATGTGTTAATACACGGTCACCGACAGTTGATGATATTGTAAGCGGAAGTGGTTAACTCTCCATTTGGTGCATGCAGGAGTGGCAAGCTTCTGTCGTACACGCACTGCCGTCCCATTAGCTGCACACGAAGGCTTCACAGGTACACATGCAACGTTCTTCATCGATTCTGGTGATATAAGATTTGGCCCCGTTTGAATCGTATTTTTCACAATATGATACATTGAATTGGTCATTTTAAAACCACGAATCCTTGATGAATCTTCAAAGACAGCAGTTACATGTCGTACAATGTGGATGGAGAATACCGTAATTGGAGTTTTGAGTATTGTAGTTTTCAGAGTGTTTCGACTATTTTAGGGTTTAGAGGACTGAGATGACACAATATCTAAATGAATAGATCGAGGCAGGCTGGTTTTATTGTGGAGCAGTTTGTCTGTCACAGGCCGATTAGGAATCGTAGTTCTCGATTTTACAAGACCCCTCGGTTCCTTTTTTTATAATCTTCTAATTAGGAACCTTATTCTTGATTTTATATGACCCCTCGGTTCCTTTTTAATCACCTTCTGTGCTTGCAAGCATCTAGTGTGTGCCCGTGTGAGTGTGTTGTAGTTCAGAAGAAGTTTGGGTTGACCAGACATGAAAATCATACAAGTGAATGGAGTCTTTTAACTTTTGGACCTACCTCATACGGTAGGAACGACATGAAGCTGTCCGGCTCGGGGATGAACCTTATTTTTGGAACATGCACAAACCACCGTATCTTGAATGGAACAAAGGTTCCGGCTTGAGATTGAAATTTCGAATCTCTTTTCAAACTCATAAGTCACCTCAACAAGCTTTCGTATTCCAGGAAAGTAATCGTGAAACATGGTCAAAAATGCCTCGAACGCGAAAAACGCACGATCAGGGGGCAACGCACGATATGTTTCGGATAGATTGTTTTTTGAGCGGAGGAAGCATACAGCTTCCCTGGAGAAGCCTGGATTGTTACCCTCCCTGTTCGTTCGTTCGTGATGACTGTGAATCTTCTTGGCTGAGTTGTGCCGGGTCATTGGTGGAGGTATTGCAACAGGTATAGCGATGTGGATTCGGACATGGTTCCGAGGGACCCATCTGTAGTGAGGAGATGCGAATTACATGCCTGAGGGCAACTCCATCATGTACCTTCCATTTCGGCATGACGCCAATGTCAAAGAGGTTTGTGGTCCAACGACGTAACTCTGTTGTTGTTGTTGTTGTTGTTGTTGTTCGGCAGACCCAGTTGTCAAAGACGAGCTATCTGCTTGGAATGATATTATTCTTCCTTAGAACCGTAATCCCTCGGTACAGTAGCATCTTCCTACTCTTTCTTTCTCTCTCTTTGTCTCTTGGTGGGGGGGGGGGGGGGGGGGGGGGGGAGGGTAGGATTGCTCATCAGTCTCAGATTCGAGCTGTTTTCCAGTTGGTTTCGTAATTATTGACTGGTCGAGGTGGCAGAATCGGTTGAATCCTTGTTTGTGACCTCATGGTTTGGTCCTACGTCGGAAAACCCGGTGGGCGTTGGCCCCATGGTTGTCTTGGGAGACTGCGTACAGATTTGGGAGACCTGAATAGATCGAGGGGGCTGGGCAGTGACGGAGGAGGGTTTACTGGTATCTGTTCTCAGAGCTAAGTAGTGTAGTGGAAGACATTGGAGGCATAGTCTAAGGTTTCGTCACTTTCTACTGTTGCTCAGAGAGTTTGGATAGAATACTATGAAGGGCGATGTGTCCTCCGTCAACGAAATAATTACTTAGCAACTTACTGGCCTTTCAAGTGATGTATTGCAGTCCATGCTCAACAATCCGGCTTCAACACTTCTCGATTCTGGCAGCTCAGGGAGGCCTTTTGCCTCAGCAGGTTACAGTGCGCAAGCAGGGACGGCAGCATTTTTCCATCATGGAGGTAAGGCGTTGATTCCGTGCTGTAACTTCCTCACGCAGTGTGACTTTTGAGGGGCGTGTGTATCACAGATTCGCAGTAGTTTTCAGGTTGATCTTAAAGCTATGCCATGGACGAGTGCAATACCGTGGACTCGTTGAAGGTGTATGGCAGGTGCTCCTTAAGCTCGGTGGTGTTCTTAGTCGTGTGTTCATAGCTCGGCGGTGTTGTTTTGGTGAGGAGTGTCGACTAGGGTCAATGAACCTGCTATGCGCACAGCGATGAATGCAGTTGCTGCAGTCAGCGATGCTTGTGTGAGTTTGTTTGCAGGTAGTCTTCAAGGATTGCACAGCGCTCAAGCAAGTTACAACATGCAGACGGTCCAGAACTCCATGTCTTCACGGAATCAGGGGCTCGGGGGGAGTCCTTCAAGCGGAGGGTACCAATCTACGGGGAACTTGCAGGGTAGCCGCTTTTCATCAAACAACCTGCCTGTCGGTTTTGCTCAGGTAATGACTAATTGTTTTCTATTGTAGGATGCCTGTTCTCCCGGCTATTTTGCTGAATGAACGCCGATGGACGCCCCTCCCCGCCCCCAAAAGGGCAGAGCCGGAGTTTCGAAAACCTCATGTTCGATCTAGAGTTGCTTGAGTACTGTGGTGTAATTGCTTAGAGAGTGGCATTCAGTTTGCGCTACGTAGGATATGAAACAAAAGGTCATTTTGGTGGAAGCTTTTAGTGACCTGTAATTACTGATTGTTTGTGTAGTCCTTGGACCACGGCCATTCCTTCTGCTCGTCTTGGGAGTCTCAGTTAGATCAGCTTTGTATAGACCAGACCATAATCGTGAATGTGTTCGTTATTGTGAATGTGGCTCACAGCAATCATCCCATGGGGGTCTTCATGGGCAGTCGGCAATGACAAGTCGTGCCGGAATAATTGCAGCTGGCAATCATTCCTTCAGCAACAGCATGAATGGGATTGGAGGATTGGGTCCAGGGGGGTCACCGGGAAGCAGCACTCTTGGCAGTCGAGGTGGTTCATTTTTGGGTTTGGGAGTTGGGGCATCACAGATGGGTGGCTCAGGATCTCGAAACCCAAGTACGGTTGGGAGCATCGGAGGGGGAGGCCTTTCCGGAGGGGGTGGGCTTTCCAGATCGTTGAATGCCGGGGGTCAGCTGAATGCAGCGAGTCTTGGTGGATCACGTGTGAATATGAGTTCCTTAAACAATAGTGGCGGAATTAGTGTGCAGGGTCTTGGGCGGCCTGTTAATTCAATGCTCCAACAAGGTGTAAATATGTCCTCAACATCATACAATTCTTCTGGAGATTTGCTTGCGGTGATTAGTCGAGGTACTGTTTTACACTTACCTAGTGCGCAGGATACAGTCTGTCATCGGCTATAAGTGTTGCAAGCTATGAGCTTGAGCAAGTAATGCATCTGGGGCTTATATGAACTGGTATTTGGCTTGGGAAATCCTTTCGTACGCACACTGAGAGGGAGGGAAGGACATATATACGCACCCACTTCTTTATACTTAAAGCGCTGCAGGTGGCTATTATCAATTAAAATTAGAAGTGTCTTCTTCAGTTGAATGGTGACTGCTTTCTTGCTTCTGGCGGAGTGTAATCAATGTATTGTAGATAGGGACAAGACGAGTTTGTGGTCCTTTTGCTTGCAGGCAGGCAGGGGGTGAAGGAGCAAGTGGGCGCTCATTTCTGGAATTCGTTGTCACACGCGTGGTTAACCGAACCGTCTGTTTGTTTTGCAGCATCTCCCCAAGGTGTATCTTTGTTAGGAAGCAATTTTTCAACTTCTCTGGGTTCAAGCATTCAAGGGCAAGGAGCGCTGTCAAACGGACAACTTGGTAGTCATGGTCTCAGCAATGACAACAATGACGGTGTAGCATTTGACATCAACGACTTCCCCCAACTCAGTGCTCGACAGTCTGCCACTGGTGGGCTCCAAGGATCTGCAGGTATTGCTTTCTTGGCCCTTGCACCCTCACAAAACCCACATGCTCAAGTTAGGAGGGAAATGGAAGTAGAATAGCTGCCGCTGCTGTGGAGCCCAGGTCGAGGGAGTTGCATCAAATAAATCTTGTACAATATCATAACATACAGTTGATCAAAGTTTTAATGCTTTCCCTGTGGTTTAAATATGAACTTAAAACTCTGAATAGTATCAATTCTACACTAAACAACCCAGGTAGTTCATGAAGAGACCGAGTTACTCTGACATATCAGCAACTTATCAGCCAAGCTTAGTGGCAAAACCAGCCAGCACAATTCGGAAGAGTGGAGTATTCTGCCGCTGGTCTGAAAGCGTTGTGCCGATGGTGGTGTGGCAGCTGCCCTGAAAAAGCAAGGGGTTGCTGTGAATGCCGTTGTACAGCATAACCAAGGGTTTAGCATACAGAACGAAGATTTCCCTGCGTTAACGTTGCCTGGTTGCAAAGGTGAGCTCACTTTACCGTGCAATATCTGAAGAACTAACAGCTTCTTTTCTACCAACTTCAGAAAATAAACAAACATGACGACGTGGCATATATAAAAACCTAACTCATGAACAGATAGACGAGATCAGATAAGCAATAAAAATGATTTTGTGAAGTTTGTACCTGGGGTTCCACAGCAGTGCCGCATAATGTCAACTTACATACAGGTCTCCCTGAGATTGATGCGACTGAGACTTTCGAGAATTGCAGATGGAGGAAACGACCTGACAGCAGAGTTGCAACATCACCAGGAGCAGCAGCATGAAAACTCACTCGCTGCAGCCATGCAGTCTCAACATTTCACGGTACTAATTAGTCGACAGATTACGGTTTTTAACATGCATTGTGTCCATGTGCAGTTGTTTGATTGAGCTGCTGACTATGACTGTTAAATCCCTATGCGATTGAACAGCTCAATTGTGCGTCTGTGAGTGTTCTGGTGATAATGTATTTGTAATGATCATTGAAGTTTGAAAGCATTCTGCCTAGAATTCCACCAGACAAGAGAGAATTGTGGCAAATGGTAGTAGTCATAGCCTAGTATCTTGGTATCGATCCGAAATGCTAGATACTTTGTTTGTAAACGAATTTGATGTGAATGAGGTGCACATGCACAAGGTGCCTTTGTCTCCATGCATAGCTTGAGTTCAGTTAGTCACGTGACATTCAGTGCAGATGAATAGGTCTGCTGGATTTTCACTTGGAGGGTCTTATGCCCCACATCGTCAACTGCAGCAGCAGACAGGAGGTTTAGGCTCAAGCTCTGCGATTGCATCTGATCTGCAGCATCTACAAGCCAGTATCACAGATTCATTTTCGTCATCGCATGGACTTCCAGCCTCTTACCATTCCCAGGCAAGCAGCAGATCCCTTTCAATTTCCACATGAGCAGTGAGGGAGGATGTAAAGCCCGTCCGCATTGGTATATCAGGAGTGGGGTCAATAACAGATGGCTGTGCATAGTCTGTTGTTTGGAGTAAGACATCTGATGAAACATGTGAGCCGGGAGTTTTCAGCTTAGTAGCAGCCAAATTGTACTCACTGTTTTGGGACAAGCAGCGCTCTGAGATGTATCTTCAAATGAATCGCGCAACTTGCAATGTCAAGGGAGGAAGTGTTCCATGATGTTGAAGATGGGAAGTGTGTCGATGACACGACGTTGTTGGCGATTTTTTCCCCGACGTTCTCTTAGTGTTTTGAGTCTGGAAGTCGAACATGAGGAGATGTTGCTTTCTGTAGATGAGATTGCTGTATGCTCACTCTTTTTCACGATATTGGCTGTAATTTGGGCTGGGGGCAGATGCTTTTGGGTATTGTGTGCCATGTTGGTGCCGTTTTTGAAAGTGTCGTTGCACCGAATGTATGGTCTCAGTTGCAAGAGCCAGTAAGGCTTTTAAAGTCGAGAGGAAGTTACCGAGTACAATTGGCCCCGGAAGTTGTCTTGTACTACCTTTGGGAACAACTGCACCTAATGCTGCTGTTTGTTGCACTAACTGGACAGATACCTGGAGCAAGCCAGGTCAGTACTGGAGGGGCAACAGTGCAAAGATCAGGAGGGTTGGCAAACTACGACCTGCTGCTGCAGCAGTACCATCAGGCACAGCTGAGGGCAGGAGGAGCTAGCCTGCAACAACAGCAGCTGACACAGTCGGCCAGAGAGTCCGTCAAGGGCTTTCAGCAAGGGGGGCTGGCAACACCTCAGGATCGTTTTGGATTGCTTGGGTTGTTAAGTGTGATCAGGATGAGTGATCCGGACCTCACAACTTTAGCCTTGGGAACGGATCTCACGACTTTAGGATTAAACTTGAACTCGCGAGAAAACTTGTACAAAACATTTGCTTCTCCTTGGGCTGATGGTCCCATACGGGGTGAGCCCGAGTTCACCCTTCCTGCATGTTATGTGCAGCGTGCACCTCGATTACAGGTACAGCATTCATTCTCGGTTTTGTCCAGCTTTAACCGCATGACTTTCCAAGGAAGTGGTGATTTTTTTCTTCGCTGTTATCATTGAACTACTACTGTTCACTTCAGATAGTGCGAGGGCCTAGACAGTGCGGTTTACCATTGCGCTAATTTATCAGTAAGGAGGAAGAAGTAGTGCAAACTAAAGTGCCATGTGGCGGTGCATAGGTCCATCCGTGAGGAATTGTCATGATTTTAAAAGTCTGGTATCTTTCCAAGATCGTGTCATTGCACTTTAACATTGTTGCCATATTATTGCTTCTAATATAACTCACACGTTAGTTCACGTTATTTCAGTGAGTGGAAAATTGGGGCATACCATGTCATATCAAATCTAATCTACCGTATCTTAAATCATTGCCAGTTTTCATGTTCTTTTGCCTCTTACTAGTCCTCCGGTTTTGAAGAAGGTGTTGTTTGTGTTACCTGATAACCCGACTTGCTGATGATGAGCGGTTCTAAAGTCGTAGTTTTGTGACTACAGCCAGGTTATTTCTCCCAATTCCAGCAAGACACTTTGTTCTACATTTTCTACAGGCATGCCCTCGCCCCTTACGTTCAAACCAGCACAAATTTTGGTCCTTCTTTGTGATGTGAGTACGTAACTGACTTGTTTCTTTGACGATTGGTTCCACAGTATGCCCAACGACGAAGCTCAATTGTATGCTGCTGATGAATTGTAAGTGATCTCGTTTTCTGTTTTACTTTGGGATTGTGTTTATGTCTTCAATAACCTTTTCTTACCATCTTTACGTTGTAAATTCCACCAAGAAATCATTGAGGTTTAGAACCAGGAGTTTGCTCGTTTTGCCTACACCTGTTTGGTTTGTAACTTGTATTGGTTTTTGTTTCTGCGATTTTCTCCCTGTCAGTTAGAAACGAGGGATTTGAATCCACCCTCATGTGGTTTATGGATGCCATGTTAGGAATAGTTCATATTATATTATAATATTGGGATATTTGATCAATCTGTTGTAAGCGTCAATTCATGTACGAAGAGGCTGGGACCCCACTGCATGAGGTCTTGCAAAGCAAGCACCTCATATCTTGCTAGTATGGTGATTGCGTGTGAAAAAGGATCACTAAGATCTTCACTTATATATGGAATCTTAAAAGTGGGTATAATAATGTCTCGTTTGTACTATCTGCAGGTACAATAGAGGCTGGTTTTATCACAAAGAGCACAAGATTTGGCTGACCCGCGTTCCTAGTGAAGGTCCATTGGTTACAACTCAAACCTTTGAGCGGGGTGCATATTACTTTTTTGATCACAACACTTGGGACACTGGAAGGAAGGTACGTTTCAGTGATGCTTGTTATTATCGATAATTGATCACTTCAATCATGTTTTGGTAATTTCTGAAGTGAAAGTGTGTACAGCCTAGACCCCCTCATTCCTAAACTGTGACCCTCATTTACATGATAGAGCTTAGTGTTGTACATTGTACACCTTGGTGATAAAAGATTCAACATGTGTGCTATCCTTCCTGCCAGCCAGCAATATTTGGAATCATGCATACATAGACGCTGCTGCTTTGAATTTCTTTCGGAACACCTTTGTTTTGCTGACGAGAGATGTATCGCTAGCTTCATCATGCAATAACGTGATTGCGTGTGTTGGGTGCGGGGATTCGGTGTGACAGGAAAACTTTGTGCTTCAATATGAGCATATTGAGAAAAGACCACAACTGCCTCCTCAAGTGAAATAGCATGTTGATACCTTGTTTCCATTTGGGGGGTTTTGAATGGACCTAAGTATTCTTAAGCAAAGTCAAATCACCCAGTGCTTGACATTCAGTATACTTGAGTGACTCTCACCAAGAATAGAATTGTCACTGCCTGGTGGCCAATAAATGCCACATGGTGTACTCCATATCTGTTTTCCTGCCACCATTTTGGGGCCAAATGAGATGCAGTTCTATGATACACCTCAAGATTTCCAGATTTTTGCAAATTTGAGATGATTTCATGAAATGCCTCAAGAGTTGTGGTACATTCTTCATTTATAGGTGAAAGGAGGAATTTTACGGATCCCTCAAAATTCCTGGATGGGCATTTCTTGCAAGCAAGAACGTGGATTTGTGTAAGGAACTCCCTCAGTTTCAAAGTGTGATATACCTCACAAATCAAAGGATTTCAACGACTGAGTTGAAACAAAATTTTGATGTCGTAGTTCTAACTTCATGTTGAGCACTTGGACCAGAGGAATAATGCGCACTCAACCCTCTGTAATGATTGCACATTCCCCGCATATCCTCAGAATCTGTCATGTTGTGTACACATCTATTTGGACATGGTGTACAGTACAACAGTTTCGGGGTGTCCCTTCTTTGACTCCTGCACAGGTACTCTATCCCTCTAGTATAAGTATACTGTTCCCTCTTTCTAATAACCTTCTGTGCTTTCAAGGATCTAGTGTGTGCCTGTGCGAGTGAATGTAAACCATGCAAGTGAATGGAGTCTTTTAACTGTTGGATCTCCTTCATACGGTAGAATTTCTACTCGTGCATGACTGCTGCCAGTGTCCTATTTCTTCGCCCTATCTACTTCATTCCTTCTTTCACGTGGACTTAGGGCCAATGTCTCCAGCAATGTGACGGTGCCATTTACATGTTTCAATAGACATCTTGATGTCCGTGCTGATGTCCACGTCGACAAAAAAGATTCGTGGAAAAGCCCTAAATTGTCAATGCCAGTGTCCCGAACAACATCGACAGCGACATCTGCATTGTGAACTCAAACATCCTTGCCAACGTTCATGACGACATTCATTAAAACAAAGCCAACGTCCTTGACGACAACCGACGAGCATATACGTCCTACTTTGGGACGTTCCTTGCAACGTCCCAACTAACGATAAGATGTATCCGCCAATGCTGCTGGATATAGTTGACTTTAACATCCGCACTATTATTCGAGACGTTGCAGCTGACGTCTCCGCCGACATCCAGTGAAACGTAGTGGGCGTCCATCGTGATAACAGATGAACATAGACGTCAAGCATGGGCGAATGCAAATGTCCTGGTCAACATTCGGAAAGGCGTGTCTTGACCGTCTCTGATGACATTCTGCACGACATGTGGATGTTTGCATTGAGGTTCTACAACTGGATTGTCGGACATCCGACCTGCTGTAATCAATGCATCCAACAACATTGAACTCATCAGTATAAATGCGGCAAAGCTAAGAGGGACGTCCGCGGCAACATTCAGAATGACATCCCCAACGTTCTACAAAATGTCTCAATGATATTCCATCTGAATGTTTGGATAGATGCCACACACGACATTCACATGTACATCAATGTATGCCATCTTGTCATCTGCTATGTCATGTTCAACGTCAGTGGAAATCCTTTGGTTGACAGTCCTGATGTCATGCTCGACGTCCACCATGTGTTCGAGCGGTGATATTTTGTGCGACAATGTATTGTTGATACGGAAACCGCGGCGGGGATCGGAACTGGTACTGTGTCATGCACTTCAGCAATGTGTTGTCTTCTCTAGCTCTTGATCAATTCGCTGAAGTCGATGCTCCTAGGTCTTGCATGGCGGAGAAGTACAACAACTATACCAGAGGCGTGTCATGGTCTACTCCATTTTCGGGTTCCTACGCTTCGGCATTGTGCCGTGTACTTCGGCTCTTGATGAATTCATTGATGCTTTTGGGTCGTGCGTGGCATAGAGGAACAATCATTAGAAAACATCTGAGGCCTGTATTGGTCTGTGAGTTCGGATGTGCCCTTCCCGCTATTGCAAGCGTCCTACTTCTTTGTCTGTCCCTGTCGTGTCATCCAAAATCTTTCGAAATTGTTAGGTTTGACAAGTTCGATCCTGCCCTTTGGCAAACAACGTTTGCTGGTGTGCCAAAGTGCAGCGGGATGTTTCAAGCGGGAAGCACCGCTGGTGGAGGCGAGGATTTACTGAGTTGGGCTAACCGGAGCGTTGCGGACGCGAGGTTTCTGTTGGAGCTGTGGAGGCGAGGCTTTTGTCCGTTCACAACAGGTTTAGGAGCAAGCTTCAATAGAGGAGGCTTTAGACCTACAAAGTTATTTTTCAGTGGTTGCAATGTTAGCACCGGAACAATAGACTCCGTAGACACCGAAACCGTTTGATTTTCAAAACGGATGGTTTGTCACCGGAACAATAGACTCCGTGGACACTAAAACCGCATATGTGAGGTGCCAAGGCGCGCGCATCACTCTGGCACTTGAGTAGAAATTTTAAAAGTGGATACTCCAAAGTCGATCTGTTGTTTTTCGTAAAATTGCACTCGCAATCTCTTCAATCATTTTGTATGTAGAGGTCAACCAATCACGCTCGATCATATTCTCTAGGGTTGTTAGGGCCTGTTTCACTAACAAATACATGTTTCTTTCTTAAGCGCCTTGGCAGGTATAGCACTTTGCAAGCAAACAATTGAGCAAAAGTGATGAAAATGACTTCTCTTCGATTGCTTGCATTTTGTTTGAGAACTTGCTGATAAGTCACAAGTGTACACCCAACAATTAAGCATACATGCGGCCACTTGGTGTTTTTGGAAATATTTCTTCCCTCTCATGGTGTTTGTTTTTTGTTTAGGGTTTGGCGAATACTCTTGATGAGAATGGATAGAAGAATTGTCGTGGTTGAAGCCATAGCAGCAATAATAGTTTTATCACCATTGAAAGGGAGACTAAGCTCCAAAAGTTCACAACAAACATGCAGAAATGACGAAGTTAAGAAATGCACAAATTTATTGTCGTCATCTCCAAACTAGAGCCGAGCGGTGAGCACTTTTGATGAGAATATATAGAGAATAGAGTATAGACATGTATCGTAGTATCGTAGGTTGCAACTCATACTCTTTATACAAACATTCCTTTCAAAATTTTCTTTGTTGTTATATTGGAAGTATTGTATTTTAGATTTTTTGAGATTGATGCAAGGAGGAATCTCCATTTGGGTGATGGTACACGCCGGAGGGGTTAGGTCCTAGAAGTGGATGTGTACACGTGGTTATCGAAAACTCCAAGCGGTCCATCTGCAAAGTTCTTATTTAAAGCAGGTACATTTGCTCATACAATATGCCCTGTACACTTAGGTCATGTGAAGAGCGGTAATGGTAGGTGATAAAAATATGGATTGGAGTTCTTTGTGTCTTTGTTTTTCTTTAAAAAAGAGTTTTTGATTTTAGAAATAAATAGTAAACCTCCATACATTTTATTTAAAACTTAGTTGACTTCTATATGGGTCTGTACGGCAGGTTCCCTATACTACTCATGTCCCTTTTTTTTATTCAACTTTGATATCCGTTAATGAATTTGGAATGATGCCTCTTGCCTGAATTGATAGTATAATGTTGTATGCACGGAGTGGAATTAGGCGATGGATAAATGTTTTTGTGGTGATTTGTGCCTTGCGTCTAGTTTATGAAATGATTTTTTTTCCAGATCTAGTCGGTTGAACAAATTTTATTGTGTTGGTCTTGAATTGCAATTGATACAAATGAAGAGTTGAAGCTCACAGGAAATCATTTGAAAGGATCTAGACCTTTTTTTTGTTATTTTTCCTAGCAAAATTTGAGATGCACCTACATCTACAACTTCTCAAAGAACTTCTTCTACAGGTAGGTGGGTGATGGCACACGCCGGAGGGTTCAGGTACTAGAAGTGGATGGTGATGGAGCTGTTATGGATGTCTGTTTTAGGTTCTGATTCTTGATCGTGGATGTTTCCTGCAATATATAATTCTTTGCTTGTATTGTAGTTTGGCATTGCAAACAACTAAAGAATGGTCTAATCTCTCTGCAGGTTTTTGAACGAACCTTGGGTATTGATAATAAGCACACCACCATTGAGTTCACTAAAGAGGTAATTCAAACCGTACTGCTTTTTGAGTCCCTTTTTTTTCATTGCCCTTAATGGTGCCATCTTTGGCATTGCAACTTCCAATGTAACAATTCTAAGATGTTCGCATCATTCTGTATTGTTGCAAATGAAATGTTGTCATTCTTGCGTTTATTGTTATTTTCCAATAGCCTTTTATTCACTGAAAGGTGATATTTTTTAAAAGGTTGCTAGGTTTTAGAATTGGGCCTCATATTTTTATTAGCAATTTGAGTAGGTTCTATTTTTTTGTTCAGATTTATTTGTTGTTTAAGCAACAGATATAATTTTTTTCTCTGATTTCGGCGATACAAAGTTTGGCCCCATATGAATTGCATTTTTCACAATATGATCGATTGAATTTGTCATTTTAGAACTACGAATCGTTGGTTCTTGATTTGAATGTTGTTGTTTTGATTGATCTGGTTTCTTGAAGCAAAGTACATGAGATCTATCTCGTTCTTGAAACTGTATTGCGTGTGGTAGAGAAGCTCTGCTGCATCAACCCAAACCTTATTTATGGTACCAAGTTTTTTTCTTTCTTGTAGCCAATTAGGTTATCAACTTCCAACATTATTATGAATAGCCACCAATGTTGATTTTTTGTTTAATTTGATGTGTTGTTTGATTGATCTGTGAAGAAGTGGTCTTTTAAGGGATAAGGAATCAGCTCGCTTAGAGGTTTGAATTTAGCTTTATATTCAGATTTCACTTAGAGCTTTGAATCTGTCTTTACGGCTTCATCAATTGCTTTTTGGTATGTTGTGCAGCTAGCTACTCGTATGCTTACAGTTCAGCCCAATACTACATGCAAACTCTTGTACTAGCGTTATTGAGGTCTTTGTTTTGTGCAAGCTGAATATTCAAAATGATTCCTCCCAGCAAAATCAATGCCATTCTAGTTTTCAATTCAAAGAACCCAAATGGCGTCTGGATTCCAACAAAAGTAGGCGTTGGCACGTGGGTTATGTTGTAGCCCGGGAAGCAAAGAGGTCATGCCAGAGATGCAAAAAAACATAAAGGAGAAGGAGGATACAAAGTGAGAATTGTGAAGTTCAAAGTGGAGAAAGGATCACTTGTGGTTTTGAGCGCTTATATGCAGCATGCTTATGTACATTGTTAGCTCGATTTGGAGCCCACAATTCAATATGGCGGTGCAAATTGTACTACTCAAAATCCAAAAACCTAATTATGTGTGAATTCTTGTACACCGATTATGTAATTTTGTAGCATTGATGCAAACAATAACTAGGTTGACATTGTTGTTTCTATTGGCTACAGATTTGTACATGTCTGGTTTTTTTGATTGGGTGCAGCCAAAGTCCATAATGGACGTGTTGTATGTTCCGCATGCGGATGTGGCGAGCCTCGACGAGGACACTAGTACACTCATAAGCAATTGCTAAAGATGGGAGTGTATTACTACAACGCACTATACGTTCCACGTAGCTCACCATATCTATTTGGTCGATTGGAGTCGATTCCATTGCCAACTTTTGAAGATCGAGAATGGCCGGTACCAGACATAGCGACAAGAGAGTCTTTTAGGAGTAAGCTACACTCTGATTTTCTAAATTCTATGAGACCAAACACTTCATCCAAGTCTACCCATATTCAATGGTTTATGCCATGCCATGCAATGGTGGATCTTTCCTTTGAGTGCTAGCTGCAATGCATCGAACTCCTACGATGTTTGTCTGCAAAAATTTGTCAGAAGAGTGCTTGAACTCTATAATAGACAAGAGATGGGACGTTAAAGCTACTGTTGGTTTGGACATCATTTGGTGCAGTATGGATCAAAGTTTGGTGATTTTTAGGTTTAGGGAGGGTTTAGGGTGGAGTGCCTCTATGAAGAGCCTCTTGAATTGAAAGTTGGCTGAAGTTGGAGTTTTGCTAGTTTGCGACAAGAAATAGCATTGACTATGGGATATGATGACCAACATGATTATGCTCTACATGAATACGTGATGTGCATCAGAGAAAATGGAGAGATCAAAGAAAAGGTAACTTCTACACAACATTGAATAGAGAAAACTTGAAGTTTAGACTCATGTATCTTACTTGTTCAATTTTCCTTCATCTAACTTGCTCAAGTGGTACGTGAACAAATTAATCATCACTTTGAAAGGAACAGGGTTGTGGCAGATGTGCTTCCATGAAGGGTGCAGTCATTCATCCCGAAACGCACTTGAGGTATCAAGAATGTGGTGGACATTTTTTAGCCGTACTGAAAGTAATAGAAATGGCCATGAGAAGAAGTTTGTGTAACTAGTTCATGTAATCAACCAATGTCCACTTCTTTCCTTTTCATATTATGCTGATATTCATAGCAATGGCTTCCGTGGCCGCAAACAGTTTGCGAAACGCTAAACACTTGTTTCTTTGTACTGACAAGTTGCCAGTTCTGATGTGGAAAAAGTTTACATGGGTAAAGACACAAGTTATCAGTTTTTGTCAGTCTTTGGATTAGAAACGTCGACTATCGCATCAAATGTTTATCTCGTGAAATGTCTAATCGGAGGTGGTATCTTGTGATGTTTCATTACGTAGCATATATTTGTGGCCGGCTGATGAGCATAATTTGATAGCAACAGGAGGACGAGGAAGGGAAGAAGAAGAGTGGTTTCATGGGTATGGAGGGGCCCTAGCTCCACCTCATCCGACGAAGAGCGTGAAGGTGCTGGTGAGCGCAACCGCCTGCGTCGGGAGAAGCGAGCGCAACGCAAGGCTGGCATGACCATTGGCAGTGTCCTCATCGAGGGTGTTGACAAGAAGCATGGTTTTTTCGGCTAATCTATCAATAGACTCAAATGCACTTTGTGTTCCAAAGGCGCGATAATATGATCGAGTGGGCTTTAGATTTTGTGAAGGAAGATGAATCTTATCATGCATGTAGTGATGTTTTGTGTATATTTTCACTGTGATCATGTCGGAATGTAAAGCAACTTCCATTGTGACCACTTGGAGCTTTTTGTAATCTTGACTCAACTGTCTAGTTTTGGAAGCATGGATCATCTATGTACATCTCCGGGGGGGGGGGGGGGGGGAGGGGGCACTAGCAAAAATCGTAGAAACAACGTGCGATAAAAAATAGGGTCCTATATATTCCTTGTAGATAAATTTTGTAAAAAACTTACATGTAAAATACATTGCTCTAAATTGTAAAACTACATTATAAGTAATATAGCATTCAATATATCATGGAAGATTTATTTTACCGGTACATATAAAATACCATGCCAAATATTTTTCTATAGGAGGTAGGTGTAGACTATGAAGGCCAACTGGATGTCAAAAATTAATTTTGGATGAAAACATTGTATTTACATTCGACTTCTGGAGTGAGAACCTAGCGCGGCAAGTTCAGCGTCCCAAGGACGGTATCCAACGGCAATACGCATCCAATGTGGTATTGAGCAGGAAGAATGAGGGTTTTGCAACTGGCGAGGAAAAGGCGGAACATCTGTGTTTGAATTTTGGGTTGTGGATGTGAGCGCGTGCCTTTGTTTTAGAATTGAATCTAAGGAAAAAAAAATGGAGAGTAAAATGGTATAAGTAAAATACCCCTATTTAAATAGCCACCTAGAAAAATTATAAGTACTAATAGGGTACAATTAATTACCAAGTTTTACATTTATTTTAAAATATACAATCTCATATAATCAATTATCCAAGGTAAATAGCCCCCATTTTAATAGGTCATTATCGCAGGTGTATGCAAAATATACAAGGGAGTGCCCCCCCCCCCCCCCCCCCCCCCCCCCCCCCGAGATGCACATGATTTCATTATGCCTTTGATTTGCATCAAACCATGTTAGCACGAAAGTTGTGATGGGTTGACATTCTCTTGTTAAAAGTTGTGATGGGTTAAAATGTAATACTCTACATGTAGTGAACTTTTGGGGATTTTTGGGTTGCTTATTTTTATGAGTTGACTATTCAAGGAAGCCCAGATCTCAAAATCTAATTCTCTAGGAGTCTAGGACAAAGTACTAGCCTCAGGGAAGATAAATAATTAAACTAGCCATTGATAATTGGGTCTTTGATAACTAGCCATTTGGTCCTTTCTTTAAAGGGACTCTGGCAATGTTGTACATGCCATTGACGGCTTGTTGCCTATGTTGCAGTCGCATCCCAACAATCATGGGGAGCTCCAGTGTCCAGTTGGTCCCCTTTCAAAAACTCCTCCAAAGTCTGTTGCAATCACATCACTGATTAAATGATAGCCATGCCCTTCAATTCAATGCGAGTCATTTTAACGAAGAGAATGATTTCGATCGCTCTTATGGCGTAAAAGAGTTTAAAAGTGATTAAATAATTTGATTTAATTTCTAAATCAAATCATTTGAAAAGTATCATATTACAAGGCAAAAATTTATTTTAGATTGCTTCTTTGGAGAATGTCTTAAGATGAGTTTTAACCCATAAACGTACTTGAGATATCAAGTTCTTCTATGTCATTGTTCACAACTTTAGTCCTTTGTGCATCGGTTGCTTCAGTTGGTTCATTTGTTGCTTGATTTACTTCAGCAGGTACCCAACGGCTTCATTTTTGTTGGCATCGTGCACGCCACTGAGCAGAGTGCACTGCGGCACTAGAGTTGATTGATGCTTCTCGCCTCCTTTGGATTCTTGCTTCATTTGACTCGTCTGTTGTGTCAATTACACTAGCTTCAAGTTCCTTGTTGTAGAAGCGGTGTTGGACAATTCGAAACCAATGTTCATATGTTTGTAAAAGTGGACTTTTTTAAATTCTTCCTCCACCGTATTGGGTGTGTTTGTGAAAAACAGCCTTTCCTACGTGACAGGAGAATTCTAGTCCCTAGCAGGACCAAACTGAAAGAGAACCATACCTTTGAATATAGTACGGGTCATGCATGTTTGACAAACACATGTTGCAAATGAAACATTGGATACTAGTTTACTAGGGATGTTTGATGCTAGTAGTCCACCAAACCAACTACTTAGGCGTAGACCTTTGGGCTGCTGCTAGAGCTTGGGCTTCAATCGTTATCACTGTCTTGCTCTTTTGTTGATTACAGTAGATGCAGGATATGTTGGCATTTCCTTTGAGACCATAGAGGCATTTAATATAGTCTTCATATCACATGACAAATGCCACATTACCTTGAATGAGCCCACATCGTCGACAACTAGAAGTAGGCCAACGTTTTGAGCTTCAATTAGGGCTGGAAACTGAGTTTGCTCAAAAATCCATTAGAGCACTGAATGTGTTTCTTTTTGAAACTCAAAAACAACCAATGGGCCAAATCTCTTTTTCTGCCTACATAGTGAAATACTAATAGCTTCCTACTTCTATCTTGGGGTTCAATGCTTGATAACCTTGATTCATTAGAGTGATGCATAGATATTCCAATTTCTCAGCATATCTTATTTCAGCTTTATCCATCTTCAAGCAGAATATCAGTGGTTCGTCTTAGAACTTTACAAGAGGTAGGAAAAGTTGATGCACATTTTCATTTACAAAGTATACAATAGAGAATGAAGAATTAGAAACCTCTTAACCCCTAAAGGACCGTAAGGCCCCCAGGGGGCTTTTGCAGGTAGACAAGAGCAATTTTCGTGCAATGTCACCAAAGGAGCTAGGATTTGTATCAAGAAGACCCTCGCTGTTTTTTCAAGCTTGATATGTGGGTTCTTTCGGATCAGAAATTGATGAAGGAATGAATTGTTGGTGAATTTTTTGAACAGCGGGAGAACTCACAGCTGCTTCGATGGGCTGGCGGGGCAGAGTCGTGAGCAAAATCGCACAGTTCAGGAAGAACCAAGAGAAGGTCTCAAAGCTGTGTCAGGAGTCTGACTTTTTGACCTGGCTTTTTGGGGAGCCGGGCTTCTTGCTCAGACAGTACCCGAGTGAGCAACCCCTTCTGCAGTGAGGCCCACTGCGAGCTCATGATGGCCGGTTTTTAAATTTTTTAAATTTAATTTTTCTATTTTTGTCATTGTTTGGAGAAGGGATAAAGGTGGAGCGTGACCAGGCTTTGGATCAGGCTTGAAAGCAAGTTGCACAAAGGGCAGCCCAAAACTTTTGCACCCCTTCGACCAATTTCATATGCTACTCACTTCAAACCCCCATATCTCCCAATCTAAACCTCAGAATTGCGTAAAAAAAATTCCACAAGAGAGTCGTGATGTTCTTTACATGTGGTAAAAATTTCAGATGTTTTGGAGCACTTCTAAGCAATCCGATTTCAGCATAAGTACAAAGTACCCCCGCCCGAACAATTTCCATCAATCTTCTCAACGGTGGCATTTTCTCAAAAATTGTGCGATCTTGTTGATCTTTTTTTCATAAACAACCTATGTAATTCTTCTTTAGTTTCAACGGTGCCGATCGCAAAAATTACCCCACACTAATAAGAAAATGAGCTTGCTACAAGAGCTAGTCAAGAAAACAAGAGCTAAGCTCAAACACCCCCGGTCCTTTAGGGGTTAATTAGAAAGTTGCATCCGTACGGCAAACCAATATTTGCCATTTGGAGAAGGTTGGTGCAAAGTTGGGATCTCACGAAATCTTAATAGAAACATGTGACCGAAATGGCATCACTCAAGCTGGTTACTCAAATGTCTACAAAGAATTCAAGAGTGGCTTATAGACTACTGGTAGAGGATTGCAGGTTGGATGTCTACCAAATCTTCACCAAGTTAGACAGCTACGCCAACAGTTGAACAACGATATGAAGGACTTTGTTGGAGAATTGAAGATCTTGGAGATCACGTACAAGGCACCATCTACAATGCCACTTACTAAAGGGAAGTCAAAATTGAGCAATGACAAAAACTCTCTCCAGCTCACACAATTCAATAATTTGTTTTTGGATATTGAAGTTGTATAACAAACGATGGTCCGAATTTACAACATTACACCTACAGGTTTGTTACCACATTTGAAGTGGGAAAATTACGTCTTTGGTTTAAAAATTACGTGAATTTTTTTATTTCAAAACTCAATTGTATATGTGGTTTATCTCGTGTACCACAACTTATTTAAATTAGGCAAATTAGGAAATTATTATGTAATATCAAATTCAAATTAGGAACTTATTTCAATCAGAAACCTATTCAAATTAGGAACTTATTCAAATTAGAATAATGTGCAATTGGACAGAAACTCGGGCAAGTGGTGTTCCTGCGTAATTTTCCTTTCCCGCGAATGCCGTTGCGTCATCTCAAGTCAAGTCATCAAATTCCTGGCACTCATTTCTTGCTGACATGGGCGGGACATGGGCTAGAGAACAACTATTGAGCTTTTTTTGGAACCACATGTGGCTTTTCTCAAACAATCTCTACTAACTATGGAGGCAGCCCTCCGTAGTCCTCAATTATTTTCTAATGAGTTATTCCGGAAGCGTTTCATAATCTAAAGAAAAATTACCAATAGTCAATAGTATTTGATTTTATAATCTTTAAATAAAAACAAGTTTTATAAGATTTTTCAAAGTTTTTATCTTGTAAAAAAAATAGAAATTATAAAATAGCTTAGAATAGTATGATTTTTTTAGATAAAATGTAAATAATAGTGATGAACATCAAGGTATAGATGGCATCCTCTTTTAGCTTACAGAAATGTGAATTATATAGAAAAGCATTTTCGGCAACATATATTGGAATTTTAGGGTTTCAAGCTTTACCTCCTAAAATTCATAGCTTCGTGAAAGTGAACGACTAACAAATTCAAACCTTTCCTATGCTCTCATCAATGTTTGGATGAAAGTCATCTAAATTTTTGGAGATTATTCACGAAGTTGTCGTCCTATCTAATGGTTAGATTTAGTCATACTTCATTACATGTTTTTCTAAAATTACAAATGTAGAAGTATATGAAGTCGTTGACCAAACCAAAATTGCATTGATTGTAGTTTAAAAGTGGCTTTGCAAAAATGAGGTCATAGATTTAAGAAACACAAAAATTTCAAAAAATGACCATGTTTAAGAGTATCTCATTTCAAATTCATTCTAACCAAATTTACTCCAAAAATATTAAAATTTTGTTTGTAATCAAATTTAGGAGTTTATAATTTTAACTTTCAAATTTTATAATTAAATACTGGTGGTAGTATTAGTGAATCGAACCGTATGGATGGAATCTAAAATTCAAAATCTAGAAATTTTATTTGTATATCAATTCCAACACATTCTTCTAAATACCGGTAGTACTTTATGATGATTTTTCTCAAATTGTCAATTCCAGGGACACCCTAGTACGTTTAGAGGTTAACCCCTTAAATCCCAAGGGGTATTGGTCAAAACATAGATGTGTTATAATCTATTCCTTCCAAATGTTTGATGATGTTTTGTTCTGTAGACAAAATGTAGGGCATCATCTTCAAGAATTATACATGTGGTCAAACTTCCAAAAATAACTTTAGATATTATTTTAATGAATTTAGAAGCATTAACCTTTGAAAATTTGTATAATAATAATTTTTACTCTTAAAATTTAAAATTTAGCATGATTGGTTAAAGTTGGTTTGTTTACTGCAAACTTCAAGAAAGCAAAAGAATTGATGGAGGGAACATCATTACTTTCTCCAAATAGAAAGTTGTATAACACTAAGGCAATGTTCAGGTGATCTACTTTGAAAAATTCTCTTGGGTTGAGTTTAACTTGGATTGACATAATTCAAATTTGCGTTGGAAAGTAGACATGATTCTATATTTATAAATATTTTGTGTTTCATCAAAGAAATAATATTTTGTTCGGAGTAGCCTGTTAGATTTGGGCAGCGAGTAGAAATGGTCGTTTGAGCATTTAGAGGTTAAAGTGCTCTAAAACATGCAATTTTATTAATTTTGAAGAATGGTAAATTAGACTAGAAAGTAGAAGGTAGCCTCCACATTTTCTTGGTTAGGAACATTTTTATTTGAAATTGGGAACTTAAATACAAGCAAGCATTGTCCCACGGGGCTAATTGCATGCGTAACCCTTTAATGTCCCGATTCAACATTCTTTTCGAAGATTTGTTATAAAATGTTTGATGAAAAAAAATTTGAAGTTGATGTACAAAGCAAAGTTGTAAACGTCAATGTGAAGACAACATCTGTACGGTTGGATACATCATATTTTTTTTTATTGACATTCACTCATGAATTTTGAAAGGTTTCTTTCTTGAAATTCAATGAAAAATCCAAAATTAACACAAAAAAAATTAAAAATATCGTAAGGAAATTGGAACAACATGCATTATGAGATGGTATGATTCCCATTATTTGATCCTACTTATTTTGGAAAATCATGTGTAAGGTCTCGTTTTTTGAACTAAAAATGAAATTTGACATAAACTAATTGTGTTATTTAAAAAAAAGTCACGCATCAATTTTTGAAAATCCGTACAATACAAATGATAGTCAACCAGCACAAATACCAATAGAAATTTGGATGGATAATAAACTAGAGGATATAGTGTTAAAAAAGGTTGCAATCTGTTTGTCGTTCATTATATGGAGGCAAGTGCGTCAAAGGGTTGTATGCCTATATATTGAACTTTATAACCTAACTAGTGTCATTTGCTAAAGGACAAAGTAGCAAGAGCATTACTTTTGATAAGTAAAATGTGCAATGTGAACTTTGAGGTGGCGTGGACATTATATGATTGGAACATCTAGAATGGGCTCTTAAATAAGCCATTTTGTACTTGAGCGTGCCCTCCCAATGGATGCACTTGCCAACCCCCCGGAGGTCCATAGGGTTGGCAAGGGCCAACCAAGGTCTTTGGCCTAGGTGGGCTTGGCTTGGCTGAGGCCTACCTCCGCCAGCCGCGGTAGCTACAGCCGCAACAATTGTCACTTCTTTTGGTGGAGTATATTGTACTACTATTGGAAGAAATGGACAATCAACGTTTGCAGAATGACTTAGATGCATATTAATAGGTTTAGTACATCGTATGAGACACATGGTATTAAAAGTTGCAATACAACAGCAATAGCCATATAGTATAGCGAACATGTAGTACTTGGTTGATTGTGCATGGGTGCTTTAAGTGACTTGATGTTTTGGTAGAAAATGCAGATAACTTTGTATCCATTTTTTACTACCCCCTTAATACACTATTTTGTAATAAATGAAGTACTAGTGTAACATTTAATGCATGTGTGACCAAATTCCCACTTTAATAAGGTTCATACAACCCCTGCAACTTCAAAAAAGGTTTGAATCATTTTTGTTCCACGGGTGACAAGTGCATTGTCATACCCGCAAATGCTAAGATTTCTAATTCAATGTTATAAGCAACAGAAACGGCTTTTTAGGGCTTAGATAGAAATCAAGTGCGAAATAGAATGGATTGTGATGCAATACATATTTTCAAATTACGTAACATTATATGCATGTAAAGAGTGCAAATATTTCTTAGAAAATGCAACTAGAAAGCACTCAATAATTCTTAATTAATTTTGTAAAAGAAAAGTTCTACCATTCAAATTCAATGTTTGATTGATTGATTGTAATTATCCAAGCAGTTTTGCACGGAATTATCCTATAATATGTTGACTCTTAGGATGTTAAAAGACTGCGTAGACCATAAACAAATAAGCAACAAAGATTGAAGAAGCCTTTAAGCTTATTTAGAAAAGAAAGTTCACTTTCCTACTCAATATTCACCCTCCTACCCTCCCCCATATATTACTAAGATAAGGTCCTTTGGATTTGGATCTACAATGTCATCATGACCAACCTCTAATGACATTCTATTAATTACTAAGGTAGAGACACCTATTCATGACAATATAAGAGATGTGGTACCTTGGGAGTGCAGGTAACATGGAATGAAATCATGAATGTCTTAGCAAATCTAGGAGGAAGTGTTGGGCCTTGAAATTAATTTTTTTGGAAGCATGAGCAATTTTACACAAATTTTTGAAGCAAGGGTGTTGTAGACACGTATTCTAAGTTGTAGACTTACCCAAAAGAAACAAAGGACAGACTGTGAAGCAACATTGAATTGGACCAATTGTGAAGCAACAAGTGGGAAGCTGCCGACAACTTTCAAACTTATCACGGTTCATTTTTGGTTCAAAAGTAGCTGGTGATAATGGGTAGCTGGCGATAATGGGTGCTGCTACCTTATAGTTTTAACCCTGGTGATCGATTTACATAATGTGTCTTGAATAGATGAAACTAAAGCACTTCCCACGAAATACCTTAAACCTATAAATGCAATGGCTAGCAATGTGTCAGATATTATTTTTTCATGAAAATTTGAATTTAACTATGTGAAAACACAGTATATGGAAACATAGTGATGAGGTGATACATAGATGACTAATCCAGAGAATATCGCTTTGCCGATTTCCAATGAGAAGAAATAAATTCCAACACCAGTCTCTTGAATTTCTAAAGCAAATGGGGTGCAAAATTGCGTAACTTCGTGGATCGAACAAAATGTGCACAATTTCAGATATCACTGAGCATGGTTTTTGCCCTATTTTTTCGGGAGACCATATCGTAGTCTCAGAAAAACCAAAATCTGGTTTCTTGAAAAATTAAGGGTTAGCACGAGGGTTAGCAAAACACAATCAACCTCAATCTGGCATAGGAGAATTTAGCAATGTCACTGATTCCAAGTTAGCCTGTTAGTCAAGGATCGCCTTCACTCCTGGTTCAAGCCTGGAGTCAGTGGAAGCAATCTTGACGAAAGAACAATCTTCATTATACAATCCATCACTATACAATGGAATACTGTAGTGAAAAATACAAAGTGGAACTATTCTCTGCTACATATCCAATCCACCCTTCATGTTCAGTTCCATATATTTTGAGCATATTACCTTTACAGTCGTCATAATTACATTCGTACGCAACTTCTTCTGACATAACAAAGTGTGATAATGAGAGTACAGGATTTTGAACTGGGCAGGTCTGCTCCCTAGAGTTTGGTGCGGGAACTGAACACAGGATATGATGTGAAACACAAATCCAAGAAACACCCATCAAGATTTATGTTCAAACCTTATATATCTACATCTATATATATATATCAGAAATCCTCTGCCGGTGTCTGTCACGACTGAAGGCTCTGCAGCAGAGCTTGTGATGCGGAACACGATGGTCCTCAGGCAGTTTTCAGTGCAACAAGTGTGAAGACGAGTATGACAGGGAAAATGAGCAGTAGAGCATACGGTAGAATTTGCGTGAGCGACTCCTTATCCTTCACAGATTCTTCACTGTTCTTATACATGGTGTTGTAGCCATCAGCAAAGGCATCGAAGTATCTTCGGTACATCGAGCTATCCCAGTTGTAACCTGCTGTTACCTTGAGCCTTTCAGCAGCCTGCAATGAAACCATGGAGGTGTTTAAACACAAAATATCAAAGTGGATGCTCATGTGGTGCAGGACGCTTTTAGACAGACACGAATCACCATTTCAAAGCTTAACAGTCGCTGTTGCAACGACAAAATGCTCATTCAGACAAGTCGCAAGGAATTACCTGAAACCCAAAAAGAAGCTGACGGGCCTTCTTGCGTACTGCCCCATTGGGATGAGATACCAACTTTTCATACTTAATTTTTGCTTCATCGGATCTGCTTACGTCCAACCCGTTCCTTAGTCAAGCGGGTTTAGCGAAGAGGGCAGGGAAGAGAGCACTGCACTGGAAGTCTTCTAGACTTTAAAACATTAGAACCGAATTTAAATGGCCACAGCGTGTTCAGACCTGTTGAGGGAATCCAAACAGACGGCCTCTTGCAACGCTGCCATCCCATGCAACTCGCTCTGCAAAAACTTCCAGTCCGTTGTGTCTTCTATACGTGTCTTCCAATATACATCCATGTCTACTGCTACAGGGACAGGAAAACCAACGAAAGCCCATAAAACCGAACTTTCAGACACCAAAAATTGAGCCTTTCATAAGCTACTCAAAAGAGATAGCAATTCCATATTGTCGTTCTGAACTCTCTGCAGCATTCGTCCCATTGCCAGCCTAACATAACAGAAATAGAACTGCAAAGCCATATCGACGCATGAAAAATTACCGGAAATGGCATTTCGTCCATGACGGTTATGAACTCCGCTTGAGCCTCTCTTAATTGGCCTCTGTCCATCAAACTCTCCCCGTTCTTCATAGCCTGGGGATCAAACGTGTGTAGGTTAGTACGAAGGCCCTTCCAGCCGTAACAAAATGCAAGGTCTCAATACACATACTCAAGTATCCTCAGAACTGGAATATTTAGAACTTCATGGCTTAGTATACAGAAAGCTAAAAATCGCGCTCTAACAACAAAAAAGCTTACCCTCTCACACCTGGCTTTATCTTTGGGGGCCATATCTAACCCAAGCTTCCTTTTATAATCATCGAGCAGCTTCTTCGTTTTGGTCTCTCTCGCTATTTTCTCCTCTTCAGTTTCAAGCTTCTGACCAGGCTTGATGTTGCGACCACCCCCATACTGCGTCCAGCCAATATTGGACAAGAGAATATCATCACAGCATCCTTTAAAGCCATGCCATTTTATTTTGCTTTAAGAATTTAAATCCGACCTGGTATTTCTTCCGCTTATTTCACTGTCTATGAACTGAGACAATTTAAGTGGATTCGTGTCAAATATGTACAGAATGGACATACTAGAATTCAACTGAGGCAGATACAAGTTCTCAAATTGCCACCCTCCAGTCTTACTCATACCACGAATTGAAATAATTCCACCAGCACACATAGAAAGCAGGCAACAAAATGACGAAAGTGATGTGGCAAGGCTAGTTTATACTGTAGATTATGATCCCAGTATACTGTAGGTTGTCATCCTCCGGGCCCAATGCTTTGAAGACCCCTGTAGATGAAGACCTCCAATTCTGCGCCCTTAGAAGAACTTCATAAATCACAAACCCTTTAGAAGAGAGCAAAATGGCCCGAACGGCTGCTTGGCCAATCCCGCTTAGGTTAGCTAAAAAATTTACGAAAAATAAATACTCTGAGATTTGATCGCATTGAGGTTTTATAAATACTTCCGTGTTTATAAATACGCGAAAGTCCTCGATACTTCGTTCGTCACCTTCCATACCAGTGGTTTTTTTGTTGCTAGTTTTAGCCAAATTGCTACGAAGAATTTGGGCTGGCTAATTGATACAAAGGATTTTTGAAAAAAAAGTAGGGATGATAGCCAGATTTCCTAAATGGAGTCAAGATGTGTAGCCTCTTTAAACCTACGTATCACCCAGGTATTGGGTAAGTAGCAACTAGGTAGCACATATGCATTACCCTGGTAGTACCTATGTATTACCTAGATATTATGAAAAGAGCATCCAAGGAGCCTGGATTGCTCTTCAACCCATGGAAAAGTAGCAAAAATACAAAACTACTTCCTGACGAAAAGAATCACTGCTACTCCTGTACCGAGAAAACAACCTGCAGATGCATGAAAAACAAAAGGACATAAACATAGAATTCATGACGCGATCGACCAGAGAAAAAGGATGAAAGAAGGCTCACGGCTTTGGAAATATCAGCAGGCCGGGGGAACATTCCCCACGTGGTCACGCGAGGCCTGTAAACATCGGCCCCCTCAACCATGGCATCCGGATTTGCATCTCTGGTCAACATTTCCACCTCGGGCAAAGGACCGGAGGGCGCGGCAAAGGATTCGGCCAGCCCAGCAGGCGGGGATGCGGTGGACTTCTTATCCGCGAAACCAAGGCCCACGAAATCCAGAGTGGACACGCCGGTGCGCTTGATGTCTTTCACATTGGCAAAGGCAGTGTCCGGCTTCAACACCTTCCGCCGCACAATCCCATCTCGCGTATGAATCTCGATTTCGACCACAGTCTCCTCCGCCTCAGGCTGGGCCTCCACGGGGGTCGAGTTCAAAGCAGCAATCATCTCCGACTGCTGCAGTTTATACGCCTTGGCTCTCGCAAATGCGGACAGCGCCACTGTGCTGCCTTCGGGTTCCCCTGCAACGCCGGAAGTAGGGCTAGTGCTAGACCTGCTCGATTGGATGGGCCCCGGGTGAGCCAGAATTTCGGGATTGGTGAGGGGCTGTACAGGAGGAGGAGGAGAAGAAGAAGAGGTGGGGGTGGAGTTGGACGATGCTTTCAGCCTTTTGTAAGCCATGGCCCTCTCCAGAGCCGACGAGGGTGCGTTCTGCGCGGAATCTGAGCCCTGTTGCGTGGAATCGGAGCTGGGATTGTCAGAACCGGCGGCACGAAATCGTGCCCCATGGGGAATGGGACCCTGGGTGGGCGCGCGCGGAGAGCATCCAGGAACAGCGACGCAGAAACCAGCAAGACGAGACACAAGAGCGGAGGTGGCCATGGTGGCCATGGTGCCGACGAGTGAGGTGGGCAACAAGCAAGGCCACTGAATCAGCTAAGCTCGTCAGGTCCAAGACCTGGTGCCCATGCAAGTAAGTAGCCAAGCCAAGGGGGAAAAGTGGAACTTGGGTTTCTCTCAGACATACCCGGCCATGAAGTACTAGTTGTGTATGATCCATGAGCTTGAACATAAACAAATTTGATTGGCCAATAAGAAGTTGCCATGAAGCCTCTTGAGCTTAAGGAGCCTTCATACTTCATGACAACTTCTCATTTCATTATAGATCTCTCACTTATTTGGATGGCCGTCCCCTACCAGAGCACCTTCCCATTAGTCTTTGTTCAAGGCCCTACGGAGGGGAAATTTAGCGACAGGTGCTTCAGTTCTTTGGTGCGCCATTGGTTGCACTATGGTCCCTCCAAGATTCGATCACTCATAAGTAAATCTTTTTAGTGATTTTAACTAACAAGTTGGTAAGTTCAAGGGAAGGGACAATAGTTTTTTTTAGTTAAAATCACTAAGAAGATTTTTTATGAGTGATTGAATTCTAGAGGGTCAACGATAGTAAAGCCTACAACGCACCAAGCAACTCAAGGTTCCATTTCATTTAAGCCACGTGGTCTTGGGTAAAGATTATAGGAAGGCACCCTTGGGTAGAGGACCACCTAGACACGTGAGAGATCTATCATGACGCACAACTTCTCTACCACTCATTTTTCAAAAGCTCGCTTGAAATGTGAACTGATTTGATCCTATAAAGTCCCTAAAAACTTGTCTTTTTAGTGAGATACTTCATCATAGGACTTGATCCTAAAAAGTTGGACTACGTTGATGTGCTGTAAAAACATGGAAAGATGAGATGCCACATAGGTACCAAAGCCTCTACATTGGACCTCAGTTCACTTTGTTATTAATAAAGAAATAAAAACAAGTCCCAAGGAGATCAAAATGCGAGGTCATGCAACATGCAATGAACACTACTACCACTTAAACACTACCATATTGTGAACTTCGACAACACCATCATCTAAGAAGCCACCTACATTGTAATCAAACTCAAATCCGACTCTACAAGAATGCACCTCATTTGCTAATTGTTCCCATCCTAACTCATGAAGCTTCTCTCTCTCAAAGCCTCACTAATAGACTTGCAAATCCAAAATAAAATGGAAAAAAATACAATGTAAAGTTGATAAATAAGTTACGAAGTTGACATTGAGGCTCATTGCACGCAAAGTTGTCTGTATGGCCAAAGAGATTACAATTCAACAACAAATCGTTGAATATTATGAATAATGTTCAACTAGATCCTAGTTCATAGCCCTCAAATCCACCTTTTTCTATAAGCAGGCTACCATTGTAGGGAAAAAAGTATCCTTTCAAATCCTTGAACTTGTGTTCATTGAATGTTCAAGACATGTCAATTGCTTCCTCAATAAGTCGAGACATAATATGATTTGATACAATGATACAACACTATTTGATCGTTGAACAGTTGACATTTAATTTTATGTAATTTTGGAGGATGGTTTTTTTTTTTCAATATCTTTTATAGGGCGGTTGTATAGTTCCGTTCACTAACTCCTGTTGGTGAACTAATTACATTTTGGTGCGCATTTGTGCACTTTGAGCATTTCATTAAAAACCCTAAACTTTCAAACCAATTTGAAAATTATGTAACAATGATTCAATGAAAAATAAGAGAATCAACTTCTAAATTTATGTACATATTATCCAAAAAAATAAAATTTTAGAACGTTTTAATGATTTTATGTTGAAGATTTTGAGCATCAAAACTCCCATTTTAATAATAGTTTTACCAATTTATGTTCAAACTTTGAATGTAAATATTTGATTCCATATTAAAAAATCAAAAAGTAAGCCAACTTGAATTTTTTTTCATTCTCAAGTACATTAAAAAAAGAAATCCATCGAAAAAATTTAAAATTGACACCATTAATTCCTCCCAAAAATAACACGTTTTAAAATTTGAAACTTTAATCGATTCAAAAAAGTTTGAAAAAATTGAAAGATTTTTTTCTTCGCGTATTTGAACACTGGACAAATTCATAGCTCAAAAGCCCATTTACAACCCTTTGTTCTTTTTCTTTTTTAGAATTTGAAGTGCATATTATACACTGTGACAGTGCACTAATTCTCCCTTTGTTTCATCCTCCATTAAAATATAATGCTGAATTTTTTGTTTTGTATCATTTTTTCTCTTATATCAACACATTCCATCCTACTACTTTAAATTTCACAAAAACATTTTTCTCTCTCTGAAATAAAATTTTCAAAGTCTCAAAATCCTCAAAAGAATGCACAGGAACAAGAATTCTAGTGAACCGTACCATACAACCGCCTTAAACCAAATACATGAAACTTGCTCCATGCACCGTCCTTATTGCAGACTTTCTGATGGTACCAAGTATACACCTGCTAGCCTATGGTGTATGAGATCACAACATAACCAAAAAAAAACTACCAAACTTCATATATGGGTTAGTTGGGCTTACACCGCTCATCAGTACTAAATTACTTCTTTCTCAGTATCAAATTCTTAAATATGTGTCCTGATCACAAATTTAAAAAGGAAAATGAAATTTTACAAAAGAAAAAACTCTCCTTAAAACTCTTTAACGACGAAATTTAACATTCTTTTCAAAGATTTATTATAAAATGCTTGATGAAAAACAAAAATGGAGTTGATGTACAAGGAAAGTTGTCAATGTGAAGATCACATCTGTACAATTGGATTTATCATATTCTTTTTATTAATATTATTTAATTTTGCAACATTTTCTCTTGAAATTTAGTTTAAAATCCCAAATTAACACAACAAAATTAAAAATACTATAATGAAATTGGAATAACATGCATTACAAGATGCTATGGATTTCATTATTTGATTCTACTTATTTTGGAAAATCAAGTTTAAGGTCTCACTTTTTGAACTAAGAATGAAACTTGACATAAACCAATTGTGTTTTTTCCAAAAAATCACAATATTTTATTTTGAAGATCCATACCCTACAAATGATAGTCAACTAGCACAAGAACTAAGAGAAATTTGAATGGATGAAAAACTATACATGATGTAAAATTGAGAAAGATTGCAATTTGTTCATTATATGAATGCAAGCGCAAAAAAGGTTTAAATTTGTCTCTATTCTAATGATTTGTTTTCAAAAAAATTAAAAAATTGTCAAGCAAAAAATCTATTGTCAAATCCTTAAACAAGTATTTATCAAGGGTTTAATTTAAAACTAAAACATAGGAAAACATTGTTGTTAAAGTTGTCTTTGAAAATTTCCTTTTCAAGAATTTCTACATTTAAAAGAAAAGTAGAAATCATATAATAAAAGTCTTTCTATCAAAACCATAAAAAAACCTCTTGGCAAATCATTAAAAAAAAACCTTCCCATCAAATCTTTTTAAAATTTCCATCAAATTCTTAAAAAGACTTCCGTCAAATCCTTGAATCAAAAACTTCCTCTCAAATCTTTGAATATGTGTAAGTGAGGGTTTACGAGGTTGAACCAAAAGTTTGGAACCTCCCCGCAAAAGAATATAAAAACAAGCTATGGTTGTAAGGTTGGAGGTGTTTGAGTGCAAGTTTTGTAATAACCTCAACTCTTTCCTTGAAAGACATTGGCAAGACATTTGTTGTTGGACTGTGGTCCTATTGCAAAAGGGTGTTGGCTCCCATTGTTCTATTATGTTGTGGTTACATTCTTCATGACTTCTATTTTTCTCACGAAAGAAAAATACCATTCACCTTTTATTCTTGCTGCATGTAGGCTAGAAAGCTTAAGTGGTTGGGAATGTGTGTCTTTACCTTGGGAACCAATTGCAAACTCTCACCACTACAAGTAGAGGCGTCATTTCTCACTCAAGAAAATCTTGTTTATTGTCTACTGTAAGGTAGGGGCACGGGGAGAGCACTCCATTGTAGAGTTGAACAACCACGTGCAATAATATTACATGTAAAAAATGTAAAAAATGTAAATAAAGTATCATCAAAACGGGTCAAAATTTTATCAATTTTTTTTCATGAGTAGATATACACAGTACCTATTACATACTAAAAAGTGGTAACTAAATTTGATGATTTGGTTTTTTTTATAAAACATGCCGTTTTTAACTAGAATGACGCAGAATTGAACTAAAACAATTACTACAAAAAATGAAAATGACTAAAAATTTTGAAAAAATATACAAAAGATACTATCAATGGTTATGTGTATGTAGAAAATATATCATAAATTTTAAAATTATCTATGGCATGTAATATAGGGGTAACAAACTTTGTTCACACGTGGTGTTTAATTCGATAATGGAGTGAACCCCCCGTGGGTAGGGGGCTTCAAAACCAACAGGGTTCTAATTCCAATAGAATCTAAACCATGCATTTATTTTAAAACACAAATCTAGGCACATCATAGAGCTCTTAGTGGATGTTGACCAAAATGATAAGCTATTTATGATCTACCTAGATTTAGGTTCTAGGATGATTAGTGTGCCTAGATTCTTTTGAAATTAGAACCCTGTTGGTTTTGGAACCGTTTACCTTATAACGCTTGTCTTACGTGACGAATCGCACTTACCAAGTCCAACCAAAAAATTAGTGAGTGCGAAATGGCGCCATGTGACTCAAGAGGGAGGGAAAAGCGACACCTTGTGCTTGAAGTGCACAGGCTTACAATGATCGTGGCCCATGCATGGATCTGTCTTGCCCGCATGCATGCATGCATGCATCATCCGCTCTGATGGATGGCACCCTAAAACCGCCCCGGCCCCGCCCTCCATGTCTCCGTCACTGCTATATATAATTCCGCAGAGCTTGCTGGCTATGGCCGACCGGTATGCTTCTTCTGTAGCGATCGATCGTGCTGCCGGTGAATTGCCGCTCGCTACCTTCAACCTTCTGTCAATTCTACGCAGCCCGCCCGGGAGGCCTGCCGGATCTCCATACACGCAAATTCTTCTTGTTTTCTTTCTGAGGTTGGTTGTGTAACTTTACTTTTGGGAATAATGGCTGCTGTGTTTGGTGCTGCAGGTCTGTGACGAATTGAAGGTTCACTTGTGATTTTTTAAATTAACGAAACTGGCTGCAGGGTGAATTGAATTGCATTGCATTTTCTTTTTTGTGGTCTTTACATGCATCTTCCTCGTGATGAATTAATTTTGTAGTACTGTAGTTTTATACTCTTCTCTTGATTACAGATCCCCGGCCCCCTGGATCGATCATGACATCCGAGTCGTCAGGCTCTTGCTGGCCTCTCATGTCGGCCGCCGTCTTCGTCCCCAACTCTGCCTCGTGGGTGCTCCTGCAGCAGCCTGGATCGCAGGAACCCCAATACCTGTTCCTCTCGCCCATGGCTCTGTGTCTTTCCCCCTCTCGGCTCACCTTTCCCCTACCCGGGCTGTCCTTCTCCTACTGGGTCCATGATCCAGGTCATGTTCCGCCCACCATCCTCTTTGCCGCTATCCGTCATGTCCCCTCCCAGCAGGTACGTCGTCGTCGTGTTCTTGCAGCCCTCCCTCCGCTTGCATTGCATGCATGCATGCTGTACCCTAAACCCTACTGCCACCCTCGATCATTCATCATTAATCAAGCCTTAATTGTCCGGCTCATGAATTATTCTAACTGAATGCATTTCTTATTAATTCATGTCAATATATCTCCAGACGCATATGCTCGCCATGTGCTTCCCCTCTGCCTCGCACCTTTCCCAGTGCCTCGCCTACCTCCAGGTATTCATTCTCCAGCATTTCTGCTAGCAGGGAACCTTGTCCAATTCACTGGGAAGTAAACATTACTATAATTATATCCAAGTTTTGCAATTGGTTGTTCAATTTAGCAATTGATCACCAAGAACTTATCATCATATATTCTTGTACCCATTGATTAATATGGTCAGGGCTCCTTGTGTACTTCTTCCCGTATCTACTTCATTACTTCTTTACTTCTTTCACGTGGACATTTCATGTGTAATTGCTCTCACTCCGCTCCACAGACTAATGCCGCCACTCTCGGAGCTCATTACAACCCGGCTCGCTTGACTGACCACCACTTCTCATTCTCTTCCGACACGGATTTCCACAACGATCCGGTCAATATTGGGGCCCTGGAGGTGTATTCTGAGTCTCCTCCCTCATCAGCCCGTACAGCTCGAACTACGGCCGAATGCGATATGATCGATGTACCGGTACAAGAAGCTCCCGTACCGAAGAGGAGCCGGTCTCAACGATCAATCCTAAACACGATCCAAAACCGACAAACTGAGACTTCCGAGCCTACGGTTTATGCCGCCGGTTCTAGGAATTTGGATACCTCCTTGGCGTGCCTTTTCCCTGCGACTGGACGTCTAAGCATTCCAGCGGCCCCGAGCAGTTCTGCTAGAATTCACGAAGATAATGCTCTTCATCGGCAGATGTGCAACCAAAGCCATGTAGCTAGCGAGGTCGAAGATCAGCAACAACCCAGCTGTAGACGTTCTGAAGGTGGCCTTGACAATGCAGATGACAGAGATACACGGGCGGCGGACATCTTTGAAGGTAGACCTGTGAATGGTGCGAATTCCTTCAGGCTTTACCATCCTCTGACACGGGCAGTTGACCGGAGTACTGAGAAAGGATTCTTGAGAAATAATTCAGTAAACTTCATTATCTCCATACATCTTTTGCATATTTAGACTCGCTTTACCTGTTTGCACAACAGTCAATGTTAGCACGGGTTTGCATAGCTAGCGGTAAACTCTGCAATTTGACACCTGTATGTGGTGGCCTGGCAGATTCAGAGTCTGGCGATCTTCGGAGTAAACTTCTGGTACAATCCAAACATAATAACGATGCTCAAACTGTTAGCAAGTTTTCTAAGTTCAATTTGGAGAATATCCTGTGGGCAAGAGAGGCCTTTAAGCTGCTTGAACTTAATCTGGTAGTAAGTAAACTTACATACTGGAACTTGTTCAATTCTGAAATTTGGCAGTACAGTGTACTAATACTGGGAACTTGAAACGCAGGGTTGTATTTTGGATCCAACCTTTCGACGTAAGTTTTGTCAGAACCGTACTGTACGTCTTCTACCAAATTAGCATAAACTGCTTCCGAACCGTGCATGCATGCAGCTCCCTTTGGTCTTGGCCAAAACTCGTACCAACGCCATTGGTGACCGTGGCATTGGAATTATTTTACACGGAGTAGCTTCTTTCCCTCAAATTGCAGCGTCACCCTGTCCCTAACTCAACGAAGTCTTACTATGGATTTATATCTCCAGATTTCAAATGAATTAATGCAGTGCATGACTGATGGATACATTGTGGCGCAGTACTTGTGGAGCGTGTGGAATCCCTAGTCGGGGAGATTGAGAATCCTGCAAATATTGATTTGTTAGCTCTTGCTGACTTTCTGGCACTGCGTAAATGAGACAACCTTCTGAGGAAATAGCATAGGGCTGCCGAGAATTCTGGGAATGCTCTGTGTGCTGTCGATAGTCGACCTGGGAGTGCTACTTGCTAGACTCTGCTGTTTTTCAGTCATCTTGAGGATGCCCCATTATGGTCAATCATGACGTACTTGGTATTTGGTTTGGTCATGTATAATTTGGTTCAAAATTTTCATTCTAGAATAAATGAAAATTGTGTTACAGTGAGGTGACTTGGATCAAGATTTTAAATAATCGTAAGAGGGCGCTTTCGTAGTTACTTACAATAGAAGCTTTTATTTTAGGTGTAAAATCATCAGTGAATGTATTCACTTCAGAGTTTAAATTTTCATAACAAACCCATAATGTATATAGAATTGAATTGCTATGGAAATTTTTATTTTTTCAACCATCATAGAAAGGCATAAGAGCAAGATCGAAACACCATCATTATATAACATTTAGTAGCCTTCATGCCCACTACCTATTCTTCATGCACACTGCTCATCACCTTTAGCCTCCACCTGTCCACTTACTTAGGATGAAGTATTGTTGGATGCAAAATATTCCACACCATCTACTACACAGCCAAGGCAAAGAAAGTGCATGCTACATACCGATATTAATGTTATGTAAGCTGTCGGGTTGAAATGTATGAACATAATTACCATATCTGCATAGCAGCTTTGGCACCTTTCACATTTTAGCAAATTGCACTTTGATGTGAATAATGTAGAGTGTAATGCGGCTATATACACCTGGCCCTTCACTAGTTACATTCACCTAAGCAATGATAAAGAATATTGAGAAGAAACTTATGTCGTATACATCTTTGAATCTTGCATTGCAGCAGGAAACCTGCAGCTTGACTTCCTTATCTCCACAGATCCACAATCGTATGGAGGGTTCACATACTAGTGCTAGTTTTACACAAAATACCAATGTAAGCAAAAACCTGGGTACTAACCTTGAGATCAAGATGTCAATTTATTTACAACGTCTTGGAGCATCAGTTTCTTTAAGTAACGATACTGGCGAGTTAGCTGCAAATGATCACTGACAGTCTGTTTACCCGAGCAAGGCATACCAGTGACACATGTACGGCTGCTACTGCTATCACTAATCAAAACCCTGTCCTCTTCAATTGTGGTGGGGAAATAGGAGAGTACTTCAAGACACCGCAAGGCTGCAGAAATCTTGCCAACAAGCAAAGCCCATGTTGAGTCATCCGCAGCCATATAGACCCTCAGAAAATCATCCCAACAAGGGTGCCCACTAACAAGTGCCTGTGTGGACAGCTCTCCGATGTGGCTCTTCATGCATGTGAAAAAGCTCCTCATATGCACATCCGAGCTCTGATTATTGCTCAAACCTGTTGCTGCGAAAGATGGTCCCTCTTTGAATTTCATAGACTCGATGGTCTGGTTCAATTGCAGCGTGTTATTGGCCACTGATTCAAACAATGCAATTAGACTTGGATCTGTTACACCTGAAAAGTAAACCGTTGGGCCAGGTTGGAGAGGAATGTATTGATACCCCAGGTCCGCCCACAAGTTGACAAGATGCCACCACTCTCGATTCAGACTTGCACCTCTGCCAGAAACTTTTTCAACTGCATCTTTAGCAAGTTCCCATTGTTGCTCCCATTGCAGCCTCTTGCAAGAGGCCAAAGTTCCCGGATTCACATGATGCTTACAGGTTGTGGTCCAAGTATTCAGGAACCATCTGACGGCATCCTGCATATCATGCGTGAACAATGTGAAACCAAATTCGGAGTGCTAATAGAGTATGAAACTAAGCATCAAAGCAAATTCAAAAGTCAGAAAATGATCATGTACAGTGGGGTACCAATCAAAATGTCGTTTTCGAATTCGCAGTGAGAAAAATTTCAGTACTGCCAACTTTGAAAGCCTCCCAAGAGCTCAAAAATAGGTATTTTACCACGAAAGTTTTACCAAAGAATTATCTTTAAGTTAATTATATGTATGCCAAATTTCAAGGCCAAAAGATTCACCGAAAAAAAGTTATTCAAAATCTACCAACATTGGTAAATTTCCACAGCTGCCAACTTTGAAAGCCTCCCAAAGATTGATTTTTATTTTTTTTGCCATGAAATTCTTGGAACAAAAACCTCTTTATGTTAATAACATATGATAAAAATTTCAAGGCCAAAAGATTAAAACAAAAAAAGATATTAACAATCTACCAACATGTGTAGTTGTGGGAAACAATGGGGGAAACTTTGCTACCAACTTTGACACCCTCCCAACCGTTGAGAAATTGTATATTTACCATGGAATTTTTGGCACAACATGCTCTTTATGATAACAACATTCATGCCAAATTTCAAGGTCAAAAAAGTTATACAAAAAAAAATATTTACAATCTACCAATGTGTGTAGTTTCCCCCATTGTTTCCCATAACTACACATGTTGGTAGATTGTTAATATCTTTTTTTGTTTTAATCTTTTGGCCTTGAAATTTTTATCATATGTTATTAACATAAAGAGGTTTTTGTTCCAAGAATTTCATGGCAAAAAAAATAAAAATCAATCTTTGGGAGGCTTTCAAAGTTGGCAGCTCTGGAAATTTACCAATATTAGTAGATTTTGAATAACTTTTTTTCGGTGAATCTTTTGGCCTTGAAATTTGGCATACATATAATTAACTTAAAGATAATTCTTTGGTAAAACTTTCGTGGTAAAATACCTATTTTTGAGCTCTTGGGAGGCTTTCAAAGTTGGCAGTACTGAAATTTTTCTCACTGCGAATTCGAAAACGACATTTTGATTGGTACCCCACTGTACAGTAGATCAGCTCAAAACTGGACTACTTCCAAAGCGTGAACTAAGAATATACAGATTCTGTATCTAAAACTGCATTCACAAATGAACCCCTTCCAAGTTTTTGAGCTTAGATGGCAATTTCGACATATAGCAACCTCTGAACTGGTAAGGCCAAAGGTAAAGTTGAATACTCACACAGCGAAGGCATTAAAAAAAAATTGAAAGGAAACACTCACCTCATATGAATTGAAAATTCCAGCAACGTCAAAAGGGTTACCATCCAGCACAAAACCTGAGGTACATGCCAAGCTGCTATCAGATTCACGTCCATAGCTATAAGAAACATAGATATGGTAATGTGCATCGGCACAATAGACAAAATTATCATGTAAGCTCGTAGGTTGCTCTACCAATCATAAAAACCTTAGGAACAAAGGATGTATATTGCAACTGAAGAAGTATTTTCTAGAAAACAGAGCGAATTTTTACCATAGTAAAGAAAGAGGTTATCGTTGGCTCTAGGACCAAAGGATGCAAACAATTCTTCATCCTTCTTAATGTCTCGCCTTGCAATTATCTCAAGCTTGCCTCCCCATATCGGTTGTGAGATCCAATCGGCCTGTAGACCAATGCAAGTTGTCAGACTACAGACACAATATGAGCTCCTCTCAGATCAAAAGAATTTCGAATTGAGAACTAGGGTCCTTGAACAGAAAGAAAGAAACTCAACCTGATAGTGGTAGTGGTGATTGATCATGTCCATGTACGGCATCATCACATATGGAGCAAAATGCTCATCAGAAACGACAGGAAGTGTAAATGCTCGACTGTGGACCATCATAGCAGCCCACCCTGTCAGGAAGCAACAGAAATCGACGTCACCAAAATCAGGTCATAAAATTTCAGACAGACCCCTCCACTATATTATTCAATGTGAAAACAGGTTAGAAACAAGAACTAAGAGCGAGGAAGTGACGGACGGACAAAATGTTTCCGCATGTTGTCACTTACTGTACTGCTGGAAATCCGCTCCTGCAAGATCATTAGCACTTAACAAGGAGAAACTCTCGCGGATGGATTTTCTCACTTGCACAAGCTCTCGCAGAACTGGCCACCATTGCACTTCGTGCAGCTCCTGCATGACAGAAATCCACTATTTAACTCTCTTTAGACACGGATTGTATCCTCAATATTCAATTTGCGGCACTCTCGAGAGGATAGGTAGTGGCAAGAAGAACCAGCAAATCCAGTGCAATGTAATATTCATTAAGATTCTAGCTTCTCTCAAATAAATGGGATCAAATCACTCAGCAAGGTTACATCTTGTACACAAAGAGCAGAATATGAATCACCACACCCTGCCTTTCTGAACCCGATGTTATTCAGTGCTTAGGTAGAGGTACGCCACAAATTTAAGTTCACACAAGCTAATTAACTCCAGGAGGCAATAGTTACCGAATAATCTTGTAACTATGCAATGACAAAAGAGCTCGTCGAGATTTCTACTGCATGCATTTACTACTCCATTCCTTCACTACAAAGCCTGAAGTTCTCATCTTGACGTGTATACGGTTGGATAGCAGTCGGCACACGCACACTCATGGCAGTTAGACTACGCAAGTCTTACATGGTCCTCAAGGAGAATCGGAAGAGTAATATTCTTGGGAAGAATGTTGATATATGATGCCCATACCGAAGAATTCCCTTTAGCCCTGTGGAAAACAACCAAATATGTCAAAATACTGAATGCCAACTTAAAAAAATTTACCACTTCAATAATAATAAATAATCTATTCTAGCTGTTGATATTTGTGAAAAGGATCACTTACTTCTCTCGTAGTAGTCGAGCAGCTGCACGGTCCCAGCTATCAACTTCACCCGCGACTACAGTCTCATTGTCATATAGACCCATATTCAGCTAACCCCATGACATAAACAAGAGAAGTAATTCAGCCAATGATTCCCCTGGTAGCAGAGTAAACCCAACGTCCGCTAGTCCAACCTGGTCATGCTCCGAATTTCTATACAAGAAAAAACATTTACCGGTAGGTTGCATAACGTTTCACCACGCCTAATGTCCTTCAGAACTACCACACCGCGCACGAGTTTTCCATCCTCAGCTTTGAGATGCGTAATTGCCAGCTTCTCTGAAATTGAAAATCCGTTTCCTTCCATCCAGCTAACAAACTGCATACAAATATCAGCACTACAAAACTTCCACTTCAAACCCTCAAAAATTGGGACTCTAATTTACAAAAAAAAGTTATTAACATCACGCTCCTGATGAAGAGGTCTCTGTAATTCTCTAGAAACCCATAACTTGAAAAGAAGAAAAAAAACGCACATTTCTATCATTTTCTTTGAGCGCAAGAATAAGAGGCTCACGAAAAAGTTAATTGCAGCTCAAAAGAACGAACTGGTACCCAAATCTACTACATTATATGTGGTATAGGATGATACCATGGCAATCATCGACTGATTGCAAACATGAAAATAATGGAGAGTTTAAACCAAGTGAATGCGGGACTCTCACGAGCGTACCGAAAACAAACGTAAGATTATTGGTATCCCTCAAAAGTTTGCTGCATATATGTCTGCGTTGATCACGTTTACCTGATCTGTCATGTCGTCCACGCTCTGATTGATGCAATTGAAAACGGTTGTATTTTTCTCAGCATCCAGACAAGACAGCTGAGAAATTGATATCTGAAGAACATTCTTGCGACATAGCCGATATCGGACAGCGAGGTAGTCGTTGAAACTCATCTCCTCAATTTGCCAACGGCAGGATGCACAACCAGATTCACTCAATCCCACACCTCCAAATCCATCCCAACCAGCTGCTGCTATAAAGGCTTTATCCTCCTCCACTGTAGATGAGGTAGGTAACAACCCATCCATACGTTCTTTGATAGCCCTTAATGCAGAGATGACGGAGTTACTATATTTTTCATCCATCTTCTTACTCGCCTCGCAATTAAGTGAACTAAACTGCATAAAGCCTTCAGACATGGCATTCATTACCTCTCCCCACTCCGTACCTATCATGTTGTTCATCTCTGCGATGTCCGAATCCTCATTCCCTACTTCTCTGGCAAGAAGCTCCTTGGCATAGAAAAGACTTCCAAGGATGCAGAGCATGCGAGGGTTTATGATACTATCAATTCCTGAATAGAACATTATGTCACTACTCTGTTCAGCGGTTACCATCGATGAATTAAGTTGATTGGTAAAAGCATTGTTTGAATCTTGAGCAACCCTCAAAGTCAAGTATTTATTATTATTGATGGCTCCATAAGTAGCCACGTACCAGTCCACCAAATCCTGAAGCAAGAGAAACGTTCTATGTCAACAAATTGACTAAATTATGATTGCATATAAGATAAACCAATGAGACAAGATAGCGTACGTGTGTTCATCCTAGAATAGAGAACATCCAAAAACGATGCTTACCAAAAGGCCACCGAAAAGAAGTACAGTGCTCTGGTCGTTGTCTACTATACCTGCCAAGGACAGGAATATAAAACATATCAGAGATGATGACTGAAGAGCTTAAAGAGTCAAGGACATCTGCAATTTCTCACTAAGCTAATTCCTGAAGAAGAATGGGTGGAGAACCGTAAAACACATACACAACCATTCTTTCAGCATACGGAGACGAATTTAAGTAATTTAAATTTTGTATTTTCTCTAGCACAATATGCAAGATAGTGAAAATGCATGTCCAAAAGAACACTAGGCCTGTTGGGTCCCTAGCTCCTTTAGGGGTTAATCTGCGAGTGATCTGCTTCATAGTACCAACTGGATAAATGTTCAAGAAAACGCACCACGAAAGATGAAAAGGTCACTTGTGCTGCTATGGTCATACGCCATGGTTAGGAAGGCGTATTCTGGAATATCTTCAATCGCTTTCAAACGTATACTTCCATTTACATAGACAGCGGATACTGTTCCAAGTAGGTAAAGTTAGAACGCTTACATTGTAGCATAACTATTCAGAAATAAGGTTCTTTACCAATAGATTGCTAACAAACTCACAAAAGTCCATACATTAGCCGAAAGCGTGAACACGTGGAAGCACGTAGTGTAATAGTATTTACCTTTTGATTTTGGCTCTAAGGACGAGGTGACAAATGGAACCAACACATGGCGCACAGAGCTCTCAATAGCTATTTCGCATGCTGAACTGTAAACTACCGCCATAGCCCAAGCTGTTGCACAAAATCAGCACAAAAGAGAATTTCAAATCAGCGAGCTGATGATCAAGTTTGTGGTTTTAGGGTTTAGGGTTTAGAGACACTGGTTGCCTTGAACTGTTTGCCTTGGAACTGTTTAAGACAGTGCAAAACACTATTCCCTAACACATGTAAACCCTCATGTACTCAAAGCCTCAATCCTAAAACCTCAATCCCAGAACTCGATTGCTAGGAATTGGCATCTCAATGAGAATGTAGGCTTCAGGCTTCCGTACCAAATTCGCTAAACTTTGATCCAGCCACTTCTTCCGAAGTTAAAGATTGGAACGATGATTCTACGAATCTCCTCAAACGTTGAACTTCCCCTTGCACCGACACATCTTGAATGTTATTCAATTCCTGTGTTTAAAAAAATTGGAATGTACAAAATTTCAGCACAGGAGAAAACCGTATCGACAAGAACTACCACAGAAAGCTACTTACGTAGTGAGAAGTGTTGATAAAGATTGTGATCAGCAATCAAGATGTGACTTACCAGATCATTAAAGAATAGAGGCAAAAATATAAACTCTGGTAGCGCGTTAATGTAGGGAGCCCACTTGGATCCACTGCCCTTAGCTCTGTCACAACATGACCTCACCAAAATAAGTCCATAGAAGGATTAGTTGATCTCAAAATTAAATTGTCCGAAGCTCAAGACCATTAAACAAGGAATTGAAGGCATTGAAAAGATACAGAAGAGTAACGGATTGCATTAGCACTTCTTTTCTAGTCAAAAGATCGGAAGCATGCCTTTCATGTAGAAGTTTGGAAGCAAGGCGCACCTCCCACGGAGCCTCTTGAAGTGAAGTGACGGCTTCAGAGGCCAATGCATCAGACAAGCATGAATCCAGCTGCCATAGCCCAAGAACGTCTCAGATTAAAAGTGCGCAGACAGAGACTATGCTTCAAATCTCACGGAATTGGTCCTCCTCTCAACGCACACCTTATAAAATCTACTACAGTGCAACTTAAGAAAAGTACCACTGACTAGAACAGAGCAAGCACAGAGCCAAATGGCAACTTTGTCAAATGAGGCATAATAACCAAGAAACATCCAGGACCATGAACGCGGATATTTTTTAAGATTGGTGCACAAGGGATGGGGCTATGAAACTCACAGGAAGATCGAGAAGAGAGTCTCCGTGTTTCAAAGGCGTAGTCGCAAAGGATGCCAAAACCAGGGGGCTTTCTGCCAATAACAAACTCTTCACAAAAAAGGAAGGAAGGAATAGCAATAATTCCAATAGCGGTGATGAGAAGAAAGGATAGAAAAAATGTGGAAGGGAGGAGAAACATACCTTGAGACTTGAAACCAGGCCTGTCGATGGGAGTAATGGAGAGACTTTGAGGACGAGAAGGGGGAATGTGTTGGTGAAGCCAGTTGCAAAACTGAAGAGGAACAGAGAAAGGGACAAGAATCAGATGAGGCGAACCGAGGGAGAGGATTGTGCTGGATTTTTCATTTCACATTTACAGGATATTCTCCAGGCTATTTCTAAAATGGAGTCGCTCTCATATGAAGATACTCCCTCCGTCCCATGATATATGATGCTTTTGGGTAAAAAAATTGTCCCAAATTACTTGATGCAAATCATTTATTCAATTCGAAGTTGTTGTTTTACAAATTCTAACAAAGAAAAATCACAAGAAAAGTGCACATGAGTGATTTTTTGTCTATGAAGCTTGTCTTTGCTCATATGTGGATTACAACTCATATGTGGATTACAACAACATATGATTTAGGTGAAATCAATAATAGCATATGTTTGTTGCATCAGAGAGAATACACTGCAACGAACGTCACCATGTTGCCACATGCCACACATACTATTGAAACAGTATCGTACTGCTTCAAAACGATAGAAAACTACCCCAAATAAAAACTTATTGTATTTATCGATTTGATGAAATCATTCTAGTTAGCTTATTTTTTTGTCTTTTTCAAAAGCATCATTTATTATAGGACGGAGGGAGTATACTTTGGAAGGAATCGTGTAGCTTACTCTACTCTTACAAATTTCTTTTAGCGGTTGGCCTCGTCGCACGGAAAGAATGGATAGTGCAGGCGAAGAAGAGCAAGATTATAAATCTAGAAGCGAACTAGAAGTACAAACAAGAACGGAAATGAAAGGAGAATTGAAGGATAGGGAAGGAGACCTGGAGGGAGCCCGCGGAGGGGGAGAGCGGAGCCAGGGGCAGGCGACCGAGCAAGGACCAGCGGGCGGAGGACAAGGACGCGACATTTTTGTGACGGAGGCGCGGGGCAAGCCAGGTGAGGGCCGAGGTGGAGCGGTGAGAGAAGACGCCAGGGGAACGACAAGCGAGAGCGGATAGGGGAAAGGTACCGAGCAACGTTAGGAGCCACACGAAACCAACAAAGAAGCAAAATGCCAGCCTGCCGGAGGAAGCAGGGGACGACGACGACGCCATGGCTGGCTGGCTGGCTGGCTGGCTGTCGAGTGGAGTCGATGACGACGAACGGAAGGCTGATTAGGATGCCTCAGTCTGTACTCTCTTCGGGATCATGATTCTCCTCCCTGGCTTCATTAGTCAAGGCACTGCACTCCCTCCGTCACTTGTGTTGGCAACGAGTCAGATGACTCAGATACAAGCTGAGCCTGTTTGTTACAGTATCAATAGGCTCACGTATTTCATCTCAGATCCTCCTCGCTCTGCTCGCTCTGCGGTGAAGTGAGCGACGATGATGATTCCAGCGGGCAAAGGGTCCTGCAATGAAGCACAACCCGTAACCACCAAATTCAGGCGTTCGCTTCGGGTGTGGTCGACATCAAGAAGAGCTGCAATCAAACCTCAAGAATGAACTCAGAATATGAATTTTTTCGGATCTGCATACCTAGCTAGCAATATTGGTAGGGTGTAGCCTATTGAAAATTACGGCAAACTGGGATGCAATGCTAGCGATGGCAGAGCAGTCACAGCCCTTCCCTTCGGCACGGGAGGCCTGCCCTGCCGTGAGAGCAATTGGCTTAATTTTGCCGGCAGGCGGTAACTTAGCGACCGGGAGTGACGGCAGAAAGGACTGAGGCCTGGCGCTAACTTAGACCCACGTACATGCGACAAATGCGCCGGCGTACGCCTCACTCGCAAACGAGCAAACGACCTCAGCCTCCTCAGCCTCCTCAGCCTCGTCAAGCACTTGTCCAATTTTCTAAAAGCCAATTGAGTTATCCGCAAAGTCCTTCAAAGTTTCAATAAGACACCTAACATTTTGCTATTATATAATTCAATTTGGTTACCCCAAATAGTTAAAAGGTATGAAAGAGCTTGGTGGTTTACAATTATTAAGTGTGTAAGAGCTTGGTAGTTTTCAAAGTCATGTGAAATTTTTTTGGGCACCAAAAGAGGATCTCCAAAAAGTTTCATATGACTTTGAAGACCACCAAGCTCTTACACACTTAATAATTGTAAACCACCAAGCTCATCCATACCTCTTATCTATTTGGAGAGACCAAATAAGAGTATATTAAAATAAAATTCTAGGTATCTCTTTTAAAGTTTGAAGGACTTTGCGGATAACTTTATTCTGTGGCGCTATATCGTGAAATTTCCTGCCTTGCGATTTGGCAGAAAAATTTCATAACCTTCGCCATAGTGAATTTCTCACGGGTGGTACAACGTGGTTGGCTAATCACTCATGAGTTCTTTTTCATCACTTTATGTTTTTTTCTTTGAGTACTACCATACCTAGGAAGTACCTTATGCACCTTTCTACCGAGTAGTTAATTATTTTTAAAACTAGACTTTGGCAAAAGTGAACATTCTTTTAAATCCATTTTTCTCTTTACAGAATAAATCTTGAAAAATAAATTCTCGAAATTTTGGGTATCTATTTTTTAAATCATTTCCCGCTAAAGGTGCTACTTGGCTACAATAGTTCACTCCATGCAAGTGTTGTAGGACTAGCTTTCTTTCTATATTAGTTCAAATAGTGTTAATTCTTATACGTAGGTTATTGTAATTCATAAATCTCTAAAAATACACGCGGGCAAGCCGGGATTCGAACCCAAAATCTTTGCTATATCACCCAAGTATTCCAACTTAGCCTCAAAGCCAAAAATCCAAGCATAAATTTTTGTCCCTTCTTGCTTCATGACAACCAATCACTAGTGACACAAAAACTATATATCACTATTAACCCTTTAACCCTTAACTGCATGAGCGTCCATATTTTGGACAATGTACAGATTTCATCTATAATTTCTCATCCGTCATGCACGTTTTGCAGTGTAGAATTTTTACTATAGATTCTATGGGAAGTTAGCTTCATGCATATGTGATCTAATTAAAAAGGGGATGTTTTGTGAAAAATTTATGACTCATTTCATGTTAACCAGAAAGGGGTTTGAAATACTTCTCACTTAAAAAAATTGTAGAAAAATATCTATATGGGATAAAAAATATGAAATCACTTTGCTTCTTTATGATTTCTTCTCTTCTATATGGAAAAATTGAGTCCTGCGATAAAATTTTATTTTTAATATCCAAATCTCTTTATTTTCACGGTTTCTGATATTCCTATGCTACTCCTTCACTTGCCAATAAGCTTCAATAAAAGCAATCTTATTAATACAAACTCAGTGCACAAAGTGTCCAAATTAGGTGTGGATACCTGAGTGACCAGATCATATGAAGTTGTTACAATATCAGCATTTTCAGACTTAGGGCCGGTTTACACTACGGTGGAGAAGTCCACCGGTCATGAAAAAAAGGGCGTTTCTCAATTGTGATTGGTCGAAAATGCAACTCTTGACCGGTGGGTGTTTACACTAGGTGAAGAAAACAATGGTGGTGAACTTTTCTCATGGATGATAAAATGACATGGCCGCCCTACGTGGCGGCACTTTTTGGAGTTGGGCTTCTCCGGAGGAGGAGTTTCTTGTCCGGCCTCAAGAGGCCAGACAAGAAACTCCTCCTCCGGAGAAGCCTAACTCAATAGAAATATTTTATTGCCTTTAATTCTTCTCCGGCACATCCACCATTTGCCTTATATAACCATGTCTTGGCCAAGCATTCTTGACCGACCGGAGGCCTTCTCCACTGTACTGTAAACCGGCCCTTATCACCACATGAGAAAAACAAAAACAGTATAATTCTACCGACCATTTTGTTGGGTGAAGTGTAAACCCAGTTGAATTTATGATTACAACAGAATACATGAAAAACCACAGCTGTGTTCATTTTCATGAAGATAGGCACCAACATGGAATGCCCTTCATGATTGTACGATAAATTGAATGTACAAATAAATCATGAGGATGCTCTACTAGAGGGACTAACAGACCTAAGCTGTCCCACAATGTCATGCGGCCCATGTATGCCAATTATCTAAGACCAGAGTCGGCAACAACAAATCACTTGCAGATGATATCTACAATTTGTGAGAGAACATATTAAAGCCACGGCAGTGGAGCAGCTACAGTGTAGAGCTAGTTAAATTGGCTTGAAGATACTCTCTGATATTTTCAGCTGCAGCCATCTTGTATTCCATCTCTCGGTCTTTGATTGCACTGTGAACCCAGCACAAGAGACCATTCAGAATCCATTCTCTATTGTATGCAATTCATGTATGCAATTCTCACGTGCGCAATACTCATGTATGCAATTCACTAGTGAAAACATGGTCCTGGAGCACCTGGGGAGGCCACCAAACTCTGGTAAGAGTAAATGCAAAAAAGAAGAGTAAAACCCAGTAATACCTGTGACTTAAGCTTGAAAATCTGTACATGCTTGCAAAAACCAACATGTGGAGGCCAATGGAGTAGAAGAAAATAAAAGTCCGGGCGTACCTGTACAACAGTCCACAGTTCCATCAGTCTTTTACGCCTAGTAATGCTGAACTTCCACAGACAAGCTCAAAGCTAGACAAATCCAACATTTGCAAGGAACAAAGCAGCGGTCAGACTCATCACTTGTTCCCAAGAAGGAAGCGGCCACTTGTCAAAGTGATTTTGTCACGAATTCCAAGTTCCTTGTATCTTCGCTCCTTCTCCTGTGAGATCATGTCAAAGCATACATATGAGAACTTAACAGTTGGCACTTAACATTCAGAGCTCTTGAACAATATGAAATGCTGGTTTATCACGATGCATTGGTGCATTCCAATTGCTCACGATCACGGCAATTAAAGGTTGAATTGCAGGATCCAGAAGAGAACGTGACATATAGCAGCAGCTCCATACCTGCATCTGTACTTTCTTGTGAAGAATAGAAGAGCAAGTGCAAGGCTGATACATGTTGCACAGGTGAATTATCTGCTCAAATAAGCTGACTGGATAATATCCAAAAGAAAATTAAAGACGAACCTTTTTGGAGAATGCTGTGAAGGGATTTATGTCATCTTCATACATTTTCTTGTACTTGCTCTCTACATCTCCATTCATGCCTGATTCCAGATCCTCCCCACGCTGTAAACATCAAAATTACACTACATCAGCTAGGTGTAAATCGCAAACAAATTCGTGGAGTCCTAAACGTCGTCAACGAATCATTCATTGAGACTTCAAAGTATCTTTGACAGAAAGCCCTGCATCAAGGATTACCTTCTTTCCTGATCGTCCTTTACCAGGTCGGTCTTGAGAGTAGTCCTGTACAAAACGCATCCTCTCATAGAGTTTCACGTTATCAGCTTTACTACGCTCAAGGTCTGCTGTTAATGCTTGACACCGATCCCTTGCCATCCTTAGCTCCTGCACACCCTCAGAAGAGTATACACTGTTAGAGCAGAAATTTTGTGGACCTATGAGCAGTCCTCATTACATCTCCGTAACTTCATATCCGTCATTTCCTTTAGTTAAAAGAACTACAGCAAGATAGAAGGCATACTTCCTCCGTCTCCCGTAACCGCTGCCTAAAGCGATCACGCTGACTGCAAATAACTGTCAACATCGAGTTCTGCTCTTCATCGTCCACTGACTTTCCACCCACATTATTCTGCATCCAGCAATCAAACCACCAGTAAATGAGAAATGCTGGGAGCCCATGCCTGTCAAAGATCCATACATAAAACAAATGAAAATAGATAAAACCGCCCTTTCTAACTTATCCCATGACCAATAATCTGATTGCATGATGATGAAATAGGTCAAGTAATATCCCTCACATGTACACATGCACAAACTGGTAGCATATATTTCACTTAAAATTTTCTCAACAAGAAGATCACGCACCTCCCGTAAGTCTGTTACTCCTGAATCTGGCAGATCCCAGTCGTCCGATTGCTTAGTATGCCGGCGGTCATGCGAAGGGCCGTAGCCCTGTACACAGCACACACAATATAAAGAAAAGAGAAGCTCACGAATCGTGAAAAAACTACAAAACAATAGAAAAGGACACAAGCAAAAAATTTGAGGATTTGAATATAGAACACAAGAAATTTCTAGTTTCTTTCAAGAAGGGCATTGCCAAGAGAGAATGTGAAACAAAGAAATGATAAGCATGCAGAACGAACCTTTAGGATATCCTCTTCCAGCTTCACAATCAGCGCCTTCTGCTCTGCTACCTTAGCCTCGAGATCGTTGACCTTCTGTTCTGCGGCAGATGCTTTCTGGGTCTTCTCCAACAATTGTACCTGTCCAGTTCACAAATTAATAAACTGTTCAAACTGTCCTATACTTCTTCAGCAACGAAGAGTGTCTCTGCAACACACGACCAACAACCTGCTCAAGAGGAGTTAAATCAACCAAAGAAGAAATGGGCTACACAAGAATCAAGCTATAATTAGGAACTAAGTTCATAATAAGTTCCTAATTATCCATGACTGAAAATATAGTTGAGCACCTTGACTTGCGTAAGTTCATGCTCCATCTTGCGATTCTTGTCCAGCAACAGAGTCTCCAGTTTCCCAATATCCTCACCACGGGTGGCTATCTCCCAGTCTTCTGCCTCCACAGAATTGTAACCCACTGCCTGCACCCACATATTCGACTTCAACATTCAGGATCCAACTAATCCAGTAGACCATCCAAGACAGTATAGTGCATCAAGTAAATTTTCTTTTGTGAGAGGGGCCTTTGAGTGTCTTGTATGAGTGTCTCATAGGCCCCTCTCACAATGGACCCAAGACCGCTCATTCTCACTTCAACCTCACAATGAGAGAAAGACTCAATTTCGAACTTCAATATTTTACTCAATTCTTTGTCAAATCGAGCAAACAACGCCTTAGTCTTGTAAGAAATTGTCTCTGGAGACTTTCCACAAAGCCTAAGCTTGTCCTTTCACTCCCAACCGTTTGTAAGTTATGAGTGTTTGATAACCCGCTGCTCTAACCTTAATGCACTTTGATTTTCGGCATTTTTTTGCATGACTTGACACCGTTTTTTTGAGTTAGGTATCAAATCGAAGAATTTTCCGAGATGAATTCAATGAGACCATACTCAAATCCTAATTCGTAAAATTTTGTATGCCATGAGTGATCAAAGATTCGTCTTAGAAATGGTGATGGTGGTGATGGGAAACTTTGAAGCTTGCATGGAACTAGGAGTTGCCACCTCCACCTAACTCTAAGTGCTGTCCCTAGCTCTAGGTGTTCACCACTTCCTCCTCCTTGCTACTACCGGTTTAACCTCTAAGTGCTCATGTTTCTGTCGTTCAATGATGTAGAACATGATTTCTTCTTTCTACTGATATGGAAGCCGCCACTTTGTCCATTTGAGCACTAAGGGGGTTAAGCCGTGACATACAGAAACAGTGTCCACACAGTAATGAACCAAGGCTTGTATATGAACCAAATCTACAGCTCGAGTTAACAACCTGCATACTCAGAACCGACCAAGCACAAGTATCTCAGAAAATTGATTTTCCAATTCATATGTTCGAGCTCTTGTGAGCCTATGAAATTGGAAGTGAAAATTCAGGTAAGAATATATGAAGCCTGACCTGCAAGATTTTGACTTGCTTTCTCAAGTCCTCCACTTGCTTAGTAGTAGGTCTTTCAGTGATTTCCCGTTGGAGCTCTTCCAGGATGGCATCCTGCATCATGTTCAGATCTTGTTGAATGCAAGTGTGTCAACGACTTGAATACTTCTCTGCTGGACGACTGTAGGCTAAAAATACGGAAACAACTACTTCAAAAAACATTTTCTGTACCTTCTCACCCAGAAGCGCTTTCAGTTTCTTTACTTCGGTGACATGCTGTTCACGTTCGCTTCCCAAAGTGGTTTCCATAAGGTGCAATTCATGGTGGAGCTCAGAGATTATCTTCTCCTTCGCAGTCAAAGATGCTTCTAGATTGCTGCTAGCCTCCTCATCTAGCCTACACTTGACAAGAAGAAGTTAAGTTCACGAGTACATTTATAAAATGACTCGCTCTTTGCTGCACTGTTATCTAAATGCATTCTATAATATGCTAGCATAAACTGCAGAAATAGTGCCATCTCCTCCTGTCAAATATGCAATGATACCAAGTACTGCAATTGAAGTCGTCAAAGCTATATAGTGAATGAGTGGATATGAAGACTAAAGATTACGTCTAGGACCAGAGAACCCCAAATTGTCTTCTAAAATTACAAAGCCCTATACTTCAAGTGATATCGAGTCAGCTAGAAAATGCTGTTGAACGAGCACCAACAGAGACATGCACTCACCGTTCCTGTGTATCTTGATTATGCACTGCCTGTAATTGTTGCCGCAATTGCTCCTGCAAGCACAACCGGATAACAGTCAAAACTATACAAAAGAGACGAGTCAAGGATAGATGAGGGAAGCATGATGACAGACTTCACCAATTCCAGAACAAGGTAAATATTCAGTCCAGTGTCCAGTATAGTCAGAACTCAAATCCAATATGTAGAACAGAAATGCACTGTTGCCTGAGACTCTGCTGCTTGGTTTACGTATCAAATTTGAGAATGTCTGCAACCTGCTCTTTAGTATTAGAATTACAAGAGCCTGAAAAAGAGGGGAGATGATCTCCGTGATGTTTGAAATCTCTTCAGATATTTACAATTGCTATTAGGGGAATTCTTCAACTAGCTTGTCAGTAAAATCATACAGACCTTTTCTCTTTCCAGACTCAGAAGCCGGCCCTGTGCTCGCTCCACTTCATCGGTCAACAGGTTTAGCTCTGACTGCTTGTTTGCACTGAGCTCCTCTGCACAAAACACATGTAGGAAATCGGCATGGCTTAGTCTCTTAAGTTCACGACCAAGAATCTTCATTATAATAATAACAATAATAAGGAAGTTAAATATTTACTCAGTAAGGGGACGAGCACCACACCAGATTGAGTTCGCAAATCAAATAGCTGGCTCTGCCCATACTCATGAAGCCTCTGCATATTCTGTACACTGTCCTTAGCTGCTCGCAACTGATCTTGCAAAAACTCCTCCCTGCAACCCCAATTGAACAATATTCTTCGTCAAAGGAGGTGATACTGAAGTTTCTGGAATCACCTAAATATTCATGCAACATGTTCAAGCCGTTGATATAGACAGACAGATTCCATCAGCCAATCCAGTCGTTCATCACGTTCGCACCTGTCCCTTAATATTTCAAGGCTTTTCTGGTTCTCCTCTGCCAAGCTGCGTTGTTTCATCTCAACAATTTCTTTAATTTTCTCTTCCATCTGCTCATCACATTTCCAAAACGTCGTTAGAATGCTTTGTGCGACTTGTCGCAGGAGCTAAGACGGTTAAACACCTGGTTGAAAACCAACTAATAGAAAGAAGGGTTCATGCTTGACATCCAAATGAACCCAAGCCTGTGATTAGATTCCGCATACATACAACAACCATCTGGAACCGAAAGAATAAAGAACCCATACATGCGATGGGATAGAAGAAAGCCATAAATGAGTCTCTATTGGGATTGCTGCGCTCAAACCTGTTGTTCAAGGGAGCGATTTCGTTCCTCTAAGCGCCGCACGGTGGCTTGTTGATTCTTCAGATGAGCAGCCTCTGAGCGGAACTCTTCCAATTCTTGCTTCATCTTCCGATTCTCCAATTCCAAATCAGCCACTTTTGATGCTGACTCCTACACATGAATTTTGAGTTCCCATCAAAATGTCTCTTGGAGACATGACTTCCGAGCCTTAACTTGTCAAGAGAACGACACCATATTATCACCTTTAAAATAGTTCCGTGGTGTAAACTTTGCCAGCCTTGCAATCTATTACAACACTAAGGTTTTAGAAGGCACCGGTAAATGATTCACCATTCGAAGAGGTAAATGAACTTACTGAACCAGCAGTGAGAGCGGGAACGGGATCAGCAGCCTCATAGAGCTTCTGATAAATATTAAGAAAAGCATTCTCTCCAAACTTTGCTCTCTTTGTAAGGTTGTCCACTTCCTCCTGGTACCCCTTTAAGAGTGCTGGAGCTGCTTTGATCTTTTCCTCAACAGAAGCTTTTTTATAGTCTGGATTTCATCAACAAAACAGCCCGTCTTATTCATTAGAGAGACTTCCAGTGCATGATTGTCTACATACAAGCGGCCGCACAATTCTTCATAAAAGACGGACTCTAGAAAAGGCAACGCAGAAGCCACTCACCTCGTGTAGTCTCAGCAAGCTTTCGCCGGTTCTTAAGGCTGCTTTCTTGATTTTTATCTATCTCCAAAGCTTGTTTGTCCAACTGCGTCCTCCAATTCTCCAGATCAAAATCTGATTGCCAAAAAAAATGAGTTAAACCTGAACAAATAATCCAATCGAAACTGCCTTTAAGACAGCGTCTGTATCATCAATTTTCAAAAAAGGCCAAATTCAGCAAAAGGATGCTGATCGTCATATACACAGATCTTCGGCTGCAAAGCTACGGCTCAGAGAGCTCAATCGCAACCACAAAAATCCTACAGTCTCAAAATTTCGGAATGCAATCATCAAAACCCTCGGCAATGCAGAGGAACGACCTAGAAAAGAAAACCCTTCGATGGATAGGCAGAAGAGAATCGAAGAAAAACAAGGAGAAAGCCACCGAATGAATGCGCACGAAACCCTAATTCAAGATCCAGGGAAGGGAGATACCTTTCCAGAATGACAAGACCTGCGCAATAGGCGAGGCGGAATTGAACGCCTGCTGCTGCCGGTGCAAGGCGTCCCTCTCCACGCCGCCATCGCTGCCAGCGACGCCATCGACCTCCATTTTCGCAACACCACAACGAAGAACAGAATAATTTCCCCAAATGCTCAGTCGTCTACTTACTTACGATTCATCGGAAGGCTGTCCTGACAAACGGAAAGAAATTATCTCCGGAATCTACAGCATGGATCAACTGCTCGATCAGTAGATCGTGAAGCGTGTTTGCAGGATAGCTCCCATTGCTCGTGACCTTCGACGTGCTCGTGTATCTGACGGGGGAAGGCGACGACACCCGCTTCGGGTGGGAGAACCCCGCCACTGGCTAGTAAACAATGAGAGTTCTCATTCATCCGTGGGACCAACATTCATCCACGTCGTCCAGAAAGGTATACCCGGACGAGGCCGAGATCTCATGCAGGTATCAATGGGACCAACGACATCATGAGTACTACAAGATAAGTGTACTTTTAATTTTATAAACTTAAAAACAAAAGGCAACTACGCAAGGCGGCTAGGATTATAAGAAGGGACTGAAGGCTATAGAACTATTATTATTTGTGTTGTGAACTCATTCATAGAATATATGTTGTTAGAGTTGTCATTTGTATTGCAAATTCATCGATAGAAGATATATTGTTAAAGTAAATTTCCTACGGTTTGCAATGGCAAAGGGTCATGAGTTCACGTTAGAGCAAAAACAAGAGATTATTTGGACACTTCAGTGATTCCAAGCGCTTGCGAAAGTCTCAATGCCCAGAAGTGGAGGAAGCCACTTTTATTTGGTTTACGACAATGCAGGAAAATAATGTTGTTTTATTTGATGACCTTGTGGTGGCTGCTGCAAAGAGATTTTACGCATTACTTCCTAGAGGTGCTAACGAGAAGGAGCTTCAATTTTCTCGTGGACGGGTGCAAAATTTCAAGAAGAGATATAATATCAAGGGCTATACCCGTCATGGAGAAGATGCATCAGTTGACGTTTCTGAAGAGGTTTTAAAGACAATGGAAGACATCAAAATACTTGTATCTCAGTACAGGAGTTGTGATGTTTTCAATATGGATGAAACTGGTCTTTTTACAGGTTGGAACCAAATCGTACATTAGCTACGAAAAGGTTATTTGGGAAAAAAAGGCAGAAGGAGCGCATCACAGTGGCACTTACAGCAAATGCTGACGGAAGCATCATTCTTCCTCCATTGGTTATCAATCAATATTTGAAGCCTCGGGCTTTTACAAGCAGGCACATTTTAAACCCAGAAAATCTAGGTATACAATGGCATGCTAATAAAAAAGCATGGATGACAACACAAATTTTTGAACAATTTATGTTATATTTTGAGTTATATTTTATGTTAAGTGCCCAGAAAGAGAAAGTGCCCAGAAAGAAAAACGTAAGTGCCCAGAAAGAAAAACGTAAGTGCCCAGAAAGAGAAAGTGCTTTTGTTGGCGGATAATTTTTCTAAACATCAAGTGCCTAATGTAAGTTCAAGACTGAGGGTGACACGATTAGAGTTTTTGCCTCCAAATATCCCCTAACTATCTCAGTCTCAGTCTCAAAGGATATCAAACTTAGTTGTTCCAATACAGCAGCAACCTCCTCTACCTCTTTCCTTCGCTGCTCTTGAATGACTTCATTTTCTACAAGAACTAAAAGAATTCTTGTGTGTCTCCAACAATTTTGAATTGTTGTTGGAGTCACTCCGGTACGCCAAGCCTTCTCAAGCATGGTCACAGCTTGGTACACATCAATCGCAAAACTCTTGCCACTTAAAATACAATCTATTTGATGTTGAATTAATAACTTCCTGTATTGAGCTTTGAATGATGCAATGATTCCTGCATCCATAGGCTGGAAACGACTAGTTGTATTTGGAGGCAAAAACTCTAATTGTGTCACCCTCAATATTGAACTTACATTAGGCACTTGATGTCCAAAAAAGTTATCCACCAACAAAAACACTCTCTCTTTCTGGGCACTTACCATCCTCTTCTCAAAATATAACATAAATTGTTCAACCTAGATTTTCTAGGTTTAGAATGTGCCTGCTTGTAAAAGCCCGAGGCAAAGCCCGAAGCTTCGAACATTGATTGATAACCAATGGAGGAAGAATGATGCTTCCGTCAGCATTTGCAGTAAGTGCCACTCACAATTGAGGTGTTCTCCACATTGTCATCTCCACACATCCAAACAATTCATTGAAATTGATGGAACATTTTGGTGACTGTGATGCACCAATGAGTACAGGGTAATTGAAATATGTACTGTACATAATATCATGAGCCTATTGCACTCTCAAAGATGAACGACAAAGAAGCCCCTCAGCTCGCAATTGTAAAGAAGATTGACAGCTGGATGCAAGTCACGCTCCAGTAGTGCACTTACTTTAGGAAATAGAAACTTACTAGAATAATCACGATTCTGATCCCACAATCCGAGATGTCACAAACTCAATCGAGGGTTGGTATTGAATAGGTTAAATGTTTGCAAGAAAGATCGAGTACAATTAAACCTAAACGAATTATCAGCATAATTGTCCTCCTTCCATTCATCAAGTGTTCAGAATCCTACAGTTGACAAAACACTCTGCCCTAACTGAAAATGCGGATTGACACAGAGAATATGCACACTAAATTTGAAGCACCTGGAACTTGAGCAATCAGTCTGTATTAAATTCCTGTATAGCAGGGAGTGAATGACAAAAATGAATAAGTAGTAGTTCACGAATTCCATCACACGCTCACCAGCCTCACAATTGCAAACCCTTCCTTCTTTGAAGAATTGTTTTGAAATACATGTCCTGGAATGTGATATCAACTACATGAATTCTTGCACGAGAATAAAAAATGACACTAACCTAGAAGTCGGCCAGATTGATACCGGCCTTCTTGGCCATGGCCTGTAGGCCGTTCTTCTCCACAGTCTTGAGTGCCTTTGTAGAAAGACGCAGCTTCACGAAGCGCTTGCCCTCCTCCCACCAGAGGCGCTTGTACTGCAAGTTCGCTTGCTGCAAATGCTTCGTGCGGTGGTTGGAGAAAGAGACCTTGTATCCATTATTGGCTTTCTTGCCTGTCAAATCGCATACCCGACCTAGCGCATTCCCCCCCCAAAAAAATTCAAAACAAAGCCTGGAAAGAAAGCAAGCACAGAGACGGACGTTGCACTCTGAAGTAAGTACCGACATTCGCAAGAAAAGAAAACCGAAAGAAAAGCCAGATTAGCGAAACTCACTGGCACGAGGTTGGACCAAAACAGGGCCAACAATAGAAGCGGTGGGCTGGTGGCTGGAGGAGCAGGACAGGGAAGTGCCAGAGAGCTGCGCCTGGCGTGAAGCAAGGCATTGAGGCGCTGTGAAAACACAGAGCGAAGTCGTCAAGGAAGCCGCCATCGCTAGAAACACTGCAAGCCAAGCCAAGCCAAGGCTAGAGACACAACACGCAAAAATTCTTCGTCACTGCAAACACACGCACGCACACTGCCCGCAGCTGCCTGTGAATCTCCTTTCCCTTCCTTGTTTGGAGAGGAGCTCCACCTGCACTGGATAAGGAAGGCTCTTCAAATCAGCGGGTATACACCAGATGTCATATCCCCATATCAATCTAAGCTTCCCTACACAGCCCACGCCTAGGAAAGACCCGACGTCGTCCCCGGATATCAATACCTGACACAACGCTCACGGGTACCGTCGGTAGCTTTTCAGGTGCCCAAGTATCGACCAGATGCCATATCCGGATATCAATACTCGACCCAACGATACAATAAATAAATACGGTAGTTACTCCCTCTGACCCACAAACAGACCTGATATCGACTTAAATTTTGTTTCAAAGTAAAACCTCGATTTCTAATTGCACTCATTCACTGCCAGCAATTATGTTTCGCACGCGCGTTTAACAAGTGCTTCAGGACCTTGCAAACAATGTTGGCAGTTTAACCCTTTGACGCTCCAGTGTCCATATTATGGACGCTGGATGATTTCTAATGCGTCCCTTCACCACATACGGTGATTTTTTTCATTCATCCAAAATTCTCTTGATTCTTGTGCTAATTGACTATCACTTGTATGGTATGGATCTTCAAAATAAGATATTGTGAATTTTTGAAAAATAACAAAAGTGGTTTATGTCAAGTTTCATTCTTAGTTCAAAAAGTGAGACCTTAAACATGATTTTCCATAATAAGTAGAATCAAATGACGGAAACCATACCATCTTGTGGTGCATGTTATTCCAATTTCATTACAATATTTTTTGATTTTTTTGTCTTAATATTGGATTTTAAATTGAATTTCAAGAGAAAACCTTGCAAAATTAATTAAAAAATATTAATAAAAAATATGATGAATCCAACCGTACAAATGTTATCTTCACATTGACATTTATAACTTTGTTTTGTGCATCAACTACATTTTTGTTTTTCATCGAACATTTTATAATGAATCTTTGAAAACAGTGTTGGATCGGGACCTTAAAGGGTTAATTCATGAATTTTGATCATGCTGATCATGGATTGTTGTCATATATTTTGATTATGTATAAACCTTTTGGTAGCCAAAATACTCTCGCTTAATCCATGGGTTTGCATTACAATAAACATACACCCTGTGTAATGACAGGATTAAGTTCAATCCATGGATTTCAATGAAAAAAAGTTCATTTTGTTGCACGGAGAGAGTACATTTTTGCTCATTGTTGTAGAAGATCATGCCGTACTTGGATGCAAGATAGATTTTATGCATCTAGCTACATTATCATTATCATTTTTATTATTATTACTTTTATTAAATTCTTATTGGTATTTAAATTTATTTATTTATATGTCATTGAGGTGAAACTTGTTGAGCGTCTTGTAAATTTGTTCTTTAACTCCTAAATACCCACAACCCTCTCCAGATTTGGCAGTTTTGCAAAAATGCATTATAAAATGCAACTAAGAGGGATATTTTGAACTTGATGTATAATAAAAGTTGTATAGTTATATCAACAGAAGGGAATCAAATTCACCAAGCAAATGCACATGAGTACTAGTAGTTGAATTTAACAAGAAAATCTAGAACCCTAAACATAATTTGGAAACCGGTCAATCAAATTTGGTGCAATATTTGTGGGTTGTTGGAGGAAATGTTGAAGGTGTTGGAGTCCCCGTCCAGATTTTGTGAGTTGCAAAGATGCATTATAAAATGCGACGAAGAGGAATATTTGGAACTTGATGTATGAATAAAAGTTGTACATTATGAATTTTAAATTCTATCCACGTAGTTATATCTATTATTGCAATCATCAATATTTTGTATAAAATTTCAAACATAAAATTCAATCTTTTTAGGTAATTTTATTACAAATAAGATATTGACAATTTGTGAATGAAATTTATTGTGATGTGTTTAAATGTAATATTCTAAGTGTAGCAATTTCTTGAGATTTTTTTATTGTTTAATTTTATAAGTTGGTACTTTCAAGAGCACTACACTAAATAGGTAGATTAGTGTTAGATACACTAATTTACATAAACATGTTGTAAGTTTTTACTGTTGACCAATTTTTTTACCCTCTATATTGGTCAAGATGGGGATCTTTCAATAGTATTGGAATCAATGCCTTTGGTAAATTTTTTTTGTCGAGAGTAAAAATCTATAATATTTTCAAATCTCATAATTATCTAACACTAATCTACCTATTTAGTGTACTTATTTGTTTTGAACTAAAATCTTAGAATTTTTTGGTGAAAATGTGTGGCATGAAATGAGGCATATAATTTTCACAAATCATCCATATATATATATATATAAAGAACTCCGGTCTATGGTAGGACCGGCGTTAACGAAGTGTCTATTCATCCTACCGTAGGTTCAATGCCCACAGGACAGAGAATCTGAGGTTAGGACACAAATCATCCACTTTCTAATCCGGATGGGTCCTCAATCCGTCCAATGTACTGTACATTACATCATCTGTCCACAAGAAACGTGCTGCACAAGACCCAAGGCATTTATCTTTTCCAATCCCCAACTCCCCATAAAGACACAGCTTTACAGCGGGTGCAGGGCCGCGTCACTGAGGCGCGGAAAGCCCCATCGTCCCTGTTGCCGGCTAACGCGATCATGGCCCTTCGATCTTCCTGCTGCATCTAAGGGCGGGGAGGATCCGAGCTGGCGGGGAGCACGCGGGCGGACGGGCACAGGCAGTGCGGGTGGCCGGCTGGGAAATCAATTGCCGATTGAGCACTCTTGTGGGCACTCGTGCCCATGCACGTCGAGTTATCACCGTGCTCAAAATTACCAAGGCAAGCCAAATTCAACGATTGCAAATGAGGAATGCAAACAATCATATTCTGGAAAATAAATTGTAGATGGGAGCAAATTCTATATCATCGGAATTAGTATGTGCTTCATATATGATATATAGGTCCAATGAAAGCTTCATACTTTCATTTTTTCGATTTGAGTAGGTCCTATGTGGACTAAATTTTGTTCAAATTTACTTTTTTTTTTACCAACGTATGCAATGTTCTTCATTGATTTCAGTGATGTAATATTTGGTATCATAAGATATATATTTTTCACAATACAATGAATTGAAATTGTCATTGTAAAACCATAGTTGTATAAATTTTGAAAACAACAAATGCCTTGCATTTTTGAGCATAGGTTTCTCGTTGATGTACAGTTGAGATAAATTTAGTCCACATAGGACCTCTAAATTAGACGTATCTCTAGGGCCAGGATCAATGATGTCAAAACTAACTAAAATTAGCTAAATTTCTATCAAAAAATGGGGCTGCTAAACATGCAAAGAAAGAAAATGAAAAAAAAATTGAAATGTAAGGTAGTAACACCTTAAACCGACAGAATAAGGGAATTGGTAACCGGGGAGTGCAAAAAGCATGAAGTGAAACCATGAATGTGTTAGCAAATTGGAGACGAAGTGTTGGGTCTTGGAATCAAAATTTTTGGACACATGAGCAATTTTACACGAATTTTTGAAGTGAAGGTGTTGTAGACACCTAATCAAAATTGTAGACTTACCCAAAAGAAACAGAAGGAACACATGGACAAAACTTGTCAATGCTTTCATCTCATTGGTTCCATCTTATTGGTTCTAGTGAAGTTTTAGTGAAGTTGTGGTTCATTTTAGGTACACTCCCAATCACTTTGAGGTGAAATTATAGGAGGCAGGAATGGGTAGTTGGCAGTTTAAGGTGTTACTACCTTATAGTACATGGTTTATTCTGTACTGTACAGTATTGTACAAGTCATTGTTTTGTCTTCACATTCCTTGTCAGATGTTTTTCATCTCACTTCTTTTCCTGAAGGCCCTTCAACCAAAAGAGTGCAGCCTCCTCATGTAGCATAATTATGCGAGAGACCAGTTCTGGGACCAGTTGGATGCTTAGTGGCCCAGCCAACAATAGTACGGCTATAGGCTGAAGATGCTCTAACGTAAATTACTCACAACCCAACCGGCACCTTGTAAACTATTGTGTGACGAGAACAAGTTCAAAACACTGGATGCACCACTATTTGTATAGAAATTGATAAAATACTTGATACATTTACGTATGCTTCATCAAGGCAGTGACTTGTAGTGCAAAGCACTGGAAAGACTTGTGTCTAGATTGTCACTCAATTTTTCGAGCAGATTGTTCTGCAGTTGCACTAAGCGGTATTTTTGTGACTGCCTATGAAGTACTGATAGTAGTGGTTTGCTACCATATGTAACATGAGGCAATTAGTACAATTCTTAGACTCATAGAAGGTTGCGGAATTTTACAAGGGAGCAACAAGAGTGACTCATACAAACACTAGTATGAAACACTCTGTTTATTTTTGGCCTCACTGACATAGTATAAAAGAGCAATCAGCTCAGAAATGACTGACCAGACATGAGCCCATAACACCAATAAGGGCCGGTTTACACCACGGTGGAGAAGGCTTGCGGTCGGTCAAGAATGCTTGGCCAAGACATGGTTATATAAGGCAAATGGTGGATGTGCCGGAGAAGAATTAAAGGCAATAAAATATTTCTATTGAGTTAGGCTTCTCCGGAGGAGGAGTTTCTTGTCCGGCCTCTTGAGGCCGGACAAGAAACTCCTCCTCCGGAGAAGCCCAACTCCAAAAAGTGCCGCCACGTAGGGCGGCCATGTCATTTTATCATCCATGAGAAAAGTTCACCACCATTGTTTTCTTCACCTAGTGTAAACACCCACCGGTCAAGAGTTGCATTTTCGACCAATCACAATTGAGAAACGCCCTTTTTTTCATGACCGGTGGACTTCTCCACCGTAGTGTAAACCAGCCCTAAGTAAACATCAATAGTACCTCTACAATTGTTGCCAGACAAGGCATGAACTCTACCAATGTAGAGTTCTGGAGGTTCATACCAAAAATGTGTGCCAACGACTGAAAATTGAACACGACTAAAGGAGATCATATGAATATGAAAATATATATATATATATATATATATATATATATATATATATATATATATACATATACTCCTGTCATACCGGAAAGCATGCTACCTGTACAGTACATAAAAACACAACTAAGGTAGAGAATGCATTCCTGTGAGGTTCCTAATTCGTTAGTGGAGGAAATGTACCGAAAAACTTCGTAAACTTCAGACTTAGTGAATTAAGATGTGCTAAACAAAACCCTACTCACCGTTTGTGAGCCAAGGCTCCATACAACAGCCTAATCCTTTAACTCCACTTTCATTTCAAAATTTCAGACATGAACGTTTCAACATGTTTTCACAGGTTAACCTAGGCTTGAACAAGAACAAGTAAATTGGAGTTGAAGAATTTTAAAATACTCACTCCAGTATCAAATGATCCACCATAAAATTTCAAATGTGACAATGCACAATAGCTGAAGAGAGGAACAATAAAAGCCTACTCAAACTTGTAATCAATCAATTTTAGGGTTTGAGAGCCAACACTTGAAATTTAATGAAAAACAGTTTATCCATACGATATATATCCAAATAATTAATATGTACTCGGAGTACTACTGTTAGTAGCGCACCGGCGCATGGAAATTTCTGTAGAAAATGGGGACTGTAAGATCATGTGCACGAGTATGTATGTATTGTTGTGGGGCTAGGAATACAACGGATCACACTGGAATTCAAGCTTTCACCGGGAATTAAAAGACCGCTACCTGAGGAGCCAGCCGGCCTGATGGGAAAGTACTGATCAGTTAGTATTGAATGTACTGGTTGGCGTAGCTGGGGTTGAGGCGGGAGAAGGAGACTTGGGATTGATACGAGGGCCGATCGTTGTACGCGGCGGTGTACGTGCTGCCCCGGGCAGAAGCATTCTGCTCGTAGAAGGTGCGAGGAGGTTGGCTGTAGTCCGTGTTGATGTATTCCGCGTCGTGGAAGCGGTGGCGGTTGAACGACGGCATGCGGCGGCCAACGCCGTAGTAATCGCGGCGCGCGTCGCGGGGCTCGGGGCGCTGGTTGAAGCTGGTGATGAACTCGGCGTCGTGGTGGCGGTGCCGGCCCATGCTGGGCATGCGGCGGAAGCCGTTGTAATCCTTCTCCTCGTAGTCCTGGCCCAGCGCCCCCACGCCGTCGTACACCATCACCTTGCCGCTGGCGAACGACGGCAATCGGCCCAAGCTCGGCCTGCCACTCCGGCCCCCCGAATTCGCCCGGTACAGTCGGCGGCTCTCGTAGCGCGAGTCGTCCTTGTACGATCCATACCCGTCGCGGCGCCGGTTGACCTCGTCGTCCGAGTCGTGGCTGATGAGCTCGCACTTCTTCTTCACCGCGCGCTCCGCCTTCACCAGGCACCGGTCCGTGTCGATGTTGCTGCCGCGCACCACCACGCGGTCACGGTCCTGGTCGCAGTGGATGGATTCCACGCCTTCCACCTCGCCCAGCTCCTCCTCCACCTTCTCCTTGCACTTGTCGCAGCACATGGGCACCATCAGTTCGATCACATCCTCGTCTGAGTCCGACTCGCCACGCCTGCCCGAGCCGTACCTCCGCCGGGACGAGTACAACGAATCTTCATACGAGCCCCTCCTGTAGTCATCCCCGTAGGACCTCTGGAATCCGCTCCGCACTTCCGACGTCGCGTTCGCTGGGTACCCGTAGTATCGCGTCGACTCGATAGGCTGACGCCGATCGTACCCCGTGCGGTACCGATACTCTGGCTCGTCGTCGTCTTTCCCGTGCAATAGCTGTAGTAATCGAATCACCACAATCAGAATCAATTAGCTTGCAATCGAAACTAAGCACCTGGATCAGATAGATAGAAACAAACTCCAGTCCTCGATCTTCCGAAGCCAAGCGAATAAAGCTAGCGCCTGATCGACTCGATAATAGGGCAGTGCCCACCGGACAAATTAAAGAGCCATTGCTGCATCCCCACTAAGGGGCCATAAATGACCGTGGTAACGTTGGAAGCAAGCTAGCTTCGGAAACGTGTATCCATGGAGAAATTGGCGAGGGCACGTACAAAAGCAAACTATGCAACAAACCATGTCGATGAAAGTGCTCCAATAATGTATCGCACTCGGAGTTCAGATTGATGGTTGCAGACCACCAACTGAGCAAGTCAGGGCGCTAGCTTCCGACTAGTATGCAGTACTACATACCTCCTTGATGCCTTCCACGAGGCGCGACATTGTGCCGAGTCGGCAACAAGCTCAGATCCCAAATGCAAGGCAGCTTACAAGTCGATATATCAGCTGCTGCAAGTGGTGTACGCCAAAAGTGTGCAAGAAACAACCAGCCGATGACACTGACGAAGAAGAAGAAGAAGAAGAAGAAGAAGAAGAAGAAACTGCTTTCTCGCTCGCTCGCTCGCTCACGCAATTAAGCTTGCAGCAGCACTTGAGAATGGTCTCAATCGTGTACACTGCTGCTACAGGAATTGACTGCGGGGTCCCTCCCTTGGTCGCTGCAAGCTTTGCGTGCACTGCTACAGGAAAGGGATCGATCGATCAAAGAACGCTCACTCAATCGCAGTACGTTAGGCAAGATGTTGACCCAGCTCCGTTGGTCCTGCAGTGAGCCAAGCACTCATACCCGAATTAAAAGGAGCGGGGAATACTGAGTATATTTATATCTGGCTAATTGCTATGTCGGATGGGCGGTTTAAGCTTAGGGTGGGGGCACTCATTAACTTACCGCCCTTTCTCTCATGGCCCGTTCACACCAGGCTGCGAACACATGTTCGCCACCGCAACCTTCTGTCGCGTAGCGACTGCCGACTTCAACGCGCGGCCCCAACACACGTTCCACCACCGCAATATTTCCTCCCTTCCCCAAACGCGTTGCCGCAGACATGTTCTACCAACGCATCTCCCCACCAATCAACGAGCAAGCATCCTTAACCCCTAAACGTCCAGGCATCCAGTTTTTGGACGTTTGTTGGTCAAACCCAATTTTGATCTTGAAGACGACTTTTGTTGCTAATACACCCAACTAAGAAAATGAAGTTTATTAAGTCTAGTTTGAACTCCACTTTTCAAATCTTAAAAATTCCAATTATTGAGTATTTTATTGCTTGTGCAAGCTTTGTAGCTCAAGGTTTGAATTACACTACATAGGATGTTCACCTTTCGAATTTCAAAATTTAAATAAAAAATTTCTATGGAAAACATATCATGTGATTCTCCATTATAATTTGTACCTGCTCCCAAAAAAATATTAATTTTTTAAAGCTTTTTTGTAATAAAATTTATTTTTTGAAGTGTTTGACTTAAAAAATTGTTAAAAAGGCCGTATTAAATCAAAAAAATCTGAAAATTTCAAGACAGATAGGAAACATTCAATTCCATGCATGAAAAATATTACAAAATATATTTTGATAAATCTTGAAGGCTAAATTGTGTAGTTTGACTTTCCTACAAAGGAGTGGTACGTTTAAGGGTTAAGCTATTTTATTTTTTAATGAATTCCACCACATTTTTGGGCTGAATCTTGCTCCAAAGTTACTGCCCGAATTGAATAATTATCCTAAATTTTCAAAAATTCATATCTCGCTCGTTATTAAGAATTAGACTACGAGTGATATACCATTGGAATCCTCTCAGAAAACTACACACTCAAAAACATTCAATTTTGGAAATTGGACCTATATTGAGACCTGAATCCCGCCCCAAAGTTTCGGCCCGAATTGAATCATTATCTCCAAGTTTCAAAAATTCATATCTCGCTCGTTATTAGGAATTAGACTATGAGTGATATACCATTGGAATCCTCTCAGAAAACTACACACTCTAGAATTTTAAATTTTGGAAATTGGACCTATATTAACACCTGAATCTGGCCCCAAAGTTTCGACCCGAATTGAATGATTATCCTAAATTTTCAAAAATTCATATCTCGCTCGTTATTAGGAACGTGGTGGAATTCATTAAAAAATGTGTTCTTTTTGGAAGCCCAGTGATTTTTGCGTTGGCCACCGCACGCGTTGGTGTTAGCAGATGTGAACGGCAGCGCGGTGCCTGGATGCGGTGGAGTTGCGGTGCTTCAACGGACGCACGTTCATAGCACAGGTGTGAATGGGCCTTCAGGGGTACTGCACTACTGCCCTGCCCTGCCCTGCACAATTCCCCAGTCAGAACGGTGACGCACAGTACAACGAGGCAATTTGATCTCGGCTTCCAGTAAATTTCAGTTTATTGTAACTTCAATTAAGGTGGTTACCCCATTCCCAACTGAATAAGAAATACGGATATGACACATTGATATTATTTAGTATTATTAATTTTTAGAGTTAGGGAAGAAGAAATAGATTCCAACACAAGTTGAAACATAATTTTTGGATGAAGGATGAATTAGTTATAAATTTTCAAAGTTGAAGTATGACACATCACATAGGTAGAGTTGTTTCTGTTCAAAGAAGATTTGTATTGCACACACTAAAGATGCTTAACCAACAACAACGAATCCATAACCACACTTACATATACTAAAACCAACAAGAAAGAACCCATTACCAACTGTAACTCATGCTACAACCAACATCATTGCAGCATTGAATCTTCTTCCCTCATTGTTAATCTTTTATAAACAAAGTTATTTCCTTAACCCCTAAATGACGGAGGGGGTAAGGGCAAAACATAAATGTGTTATAAAAAATTACTTCTTCAACTTTGATGAAGTTTGGTCCAAAAGAGAAAATGAGGAGCATGATGTTTAGTAATTATTCACACGGTCAAATTTCAAAAAATAGCTTTTTATTCTCTCATAATGAATATAGAAGCCTTTAGCTTCAAATATTTATCAAAATTACAAATTTTATTTTTAGAATTTGAAATTTGATATGATTGGTTAAAACTAGACATTCTATTGTAAAACTCAAAATTGCACATTTTTCAATGGAGAGAACATCATTACTTTCCCCAAATAGTAAATTTTCTAACACTAGCCAATGTAGAGGGTGTTTGTCTTTGAAAATTTTTGCCCGGTGGAGTTTAACTCGGATCGACATGATTCAAATTGGGTTGGAAAGTAGACTTGATTTCCTATTGGAAAATATTTTTTATTTTCTAAAAAAAGTTTTTTTCCATCTTAGGCAGCCCGTAAAAAAAGGGCAGCGACCATAAAATGGTTGATCCGTCACTTAGGGGTTAACCCCAAAATGTTTTCACCCTTTTCAAATTTGGCAAGTTTTCAAAGATGCATTGTAAAATGCAACTAAAAAGGATATTTTCAAGTTCATGAATGAATAAAAGTTGTACGTTATGCATTTAAGATTATATCCATACAGTTAGATTTGCGATTGCTATCACCAATATTTGTGTATTAAATTCCAAACTTAAAATTTAACACTTTTTTGTAATATGATTACGAATAAGATATTGACAATCTAATAATGAAATTTGTTGTGATGGGTTGAAATGTAATACTCTAAGTGTAGTGATTTTTGGAGATTTTTTGGTTGCTTGATTTTAGTAGTTGACTTTTTCAAGAGCACTTTTATACTAAAATCTTTGAAATTTTTGGTGGGACACTACAACATGAAATGTGGCATAAAATTTCACAAATCATCCCTTCTCTAATCGGATCACACATGCACAAAGCTAACTTCCCATAAAAGTTTCAATAAAAATTTCACACTGCAAAAAGTGCCTGCTGGATGAAAAAACATGGACTCCAAATCCGTACATCATGCAAAATATGCATAGGTGGGCGGTTAGGGGTTAATGGTTACGATAATTGTTGAGAATTATATAGGCTGGTGGTTTTGAAAGTATTTTGATCCTTCTCTGTTGAAAGTAAGTTAGCTCCTACCCATGTCCATGAGGCATGGATAGTCAAATCATCTCCACCAAACAATCATGTTACGATGGTCTTTCTTCATGCTAACGTTCATATAAATTACAATAAAACTTCACAGACAGGCATATGTCAACCAGTGCCACCAGATGACCTTGCATAAAAATTGATTGTAATTTTTTTGTGGATTTAATAATAATAATAATAATAATAATAATAATTATTATTATTATTGCGAAGTTTGTTTACAATGAAATGAGAGAGTAACTATGGCTTGAAGGGCGAAGGTGAATAAAGAGTCGGTTGGGGAAGTGCTGCTAACTTGACCCAATAATGATTAAGTTCTTGCGTGCAATTTTTTGCATGATGTGTCACTATTAAAAAAGGTGGCACTGTCGAAGGAGATGCCCAAGCAAGTATGCCCAATTCCACGCATGCACAATGATTTTGCCTTGGCATCTCCATGGACAGTGCCACCTTTTCTATTAGTGTGTCAAAAAGTTCTTTGTAGAATGGTATTATGCTAGGCAAAATATATATTTTAAATAAATGTCAAAATTGACTCTGGATAACTAACCATTTTTGAAAATAAATAAAACTTTGTAGCCAGGGTGAAAAAGAAAAGGTCGGTGGAAGCGAGAAGAATAGCGAATGTAATTCCATAATTATGTGGAACCTTGATTTTTAAAAGTATACATGCATAATTATGTGTGAGCCTCCACCTAGCTTAAGCGCGGTAATTTTGTGTGTGTCAACGCTGATGTGATTGGAGCGTGGCAGGAAGGCAAAGTGGGGGCAGGAACCGTCAAGCTTCCACGTTGTTGCTGGGTCCCGTCCGTGTTGGAGATGGAGGCCTGATGGAAAATAAGTTGAATATCCAGGGGTGAATAAGTTACAGCTAAGTTAAATTAAGTTAGCAGGAGTAGGTCTAGGAAGGTATGAGGATGATTGGCCCAATGGCACGCTCGGGGTGTCAGAGATCTTTCCATATTAAAAACCAGTCCTGGGCCCCCACCTATGTTAACTTAGTGACCTAGCCACAGACAGACAGACAGTAGTACGGTACTGTACGCTGAATAAGTTAATATATATTATCTTCGGCATTGGCACGGGTAGCTCTCTCGTCGCCTCCACCTTACCTGACCTAGTAGGGCGGGCTGGCTGGCCGGTCGGTCAGCGGATTGATGCCATCGCTCTGAGCTTCGATGAATCGACTCCCATCCCTTGCAGTCATTGCGCCTAAAATTCCGCTAAGCTTAAGTTATCTTCAGTTGACGTCAGGGGTGGAAACTTGACACCCGACGCCAGTGCTCAAAATTGAAGCTCTCCTATGAATTTCATTTTGAAGGGCTCTAGAATTTCAGCATTGCGATTGAAGGGCATATCTAAATCTAAGACGTCAATGGAAAATTTTCAAAGAAATATAAAACTTATATTAAAATTATGCATGATTTGTATGGTACATGCTTCCAATACAATAAAATAATGAAGAATCAACCATCTAACTCCACCTCTTGAAGTGACAATGCCCTACGCTTCTTAGTTGTTGTAGCGGTTTTCCAAGTATCAAAAATGCCATTCCAATTCGTGAATTCAACTCCCAGACCGTTTAAGCTAGCCCTCATCAATGCATCAAGTGTGTCAAGGTGTAGGCTAGTTCTCCTTTCGCTCTTAACCCAATTCTGCTTTAAAAAACCACGCTCACAAACAGCAGTGCTAGTAGGGATCACAAGTATGGCTTGCCATAGCGACATTAGGGTTGGCCAATTAATCTTAAACTCTCGGTCACGGCCACAAAAAACCCAAGCTTCATGCATGCTTCGGTATTGACAAACTGAAGATAACATCTCCACAAATTCAAGCAACTCCGCATTGGCTTGATCAACAAGAACAGAGCTCCACTTGAAATGTGTCACCAACCGGTTCAACCATTGCTCAGTTAAAGTGCCTCGATCCAATTCATCGACGGGATAGTGTTTTGGGCTGAAAAGCCTGGCCGCATTAAAAACGGGTAAGTCGGGGAAGCGATCATTTAGTGAGTCAATAACCTTTTGAACGTACAGACTACCGAGGGTGATGCAACCCTCCAACGAGCCTCCTACATCACAACCGGGCATAGAGTCATAGTGCAAAGTATGCACTTTCTCACAACCAAACCTATCAACATACAAGATCTCTCCAGTTGGCACCACCTCGCGCAAAAAAGTTCCCAAATGTTTGGTTGTCGTTGTCACGGACATACATTAGAAACTTCTAGAAGATTCCTTGAAGATTCTATAGAATATTATTTAAAGATTCTTTTAGAAGGTTCTGGAAGATTCTTAGAATATTCTTAGAATATTCTAATAGATTCTAAGAAGCTGCTCGAGAAGCTTCCTGGTTAGTGGAAGTTGTTTGAGAAGCGTCCTAGTTCACAGAAGTAGCTCGAGAAGCTTCCTATCCAGTAGTATATATAGGAGTCGAGGCTGAAGGGTTCTTCAGTCTCGACAACGCATTTCTTAGAGCTCTAGCTCACCTCTCTTGGTGTTGTTTGTGTACTCATCTGATCAATCTAGTTCTTGCATGTTCTCTCTGAACTTCTTGTTTAGATTTATTGTGTGTATTTCCGTGTCCGTAACAGTTTGTCGAGACTGATTTCATCTTAATATCAGAGCTGGATCCTTCTTGCTTGAGAGCGGATCACCCCTCTTCTTGAAGGTATTCTAGCGCTTTAGAGGTTGCGGATTACTTTCCTCTAAACTGATATTTTCTCAATTTCAATATCAGAGCTTAGTTTTTCAAAGGCAGAGAGTGGACTACTCCTTCCTTTAAAGATACTTAAGCGTTCTAAGGGTTGCAGATTAGTCTCCCTTGGATTGGTATTAATTCCTTCTTTTTAGCAAAGCTAATAGAAAGGACTATTAACATCGATTTCAGAATCTTGCCTTCTTGATAGAGCGTGGATTACCCCTCTTCTTGAAAGCGTTCTTAGAGGTTGCGGATTACCCTTCTCTAAAGCTGAGATTTTTTAGTGTTTTATTTTCTCTTTTCTCCAAATTAGTTTTAGTAATAGATAGTGTTACCATCTTCTCCAAAGATTTAACAACTTTTTCTTTTCTAAATTTCAATCGATTTATCTCCTTAATATGGAAATAAATCAGGCCATGGATAGTGCATCGCCACAAATAGAGAATAGAGTGGCAACTCTTGCAGATCTTCAAGCTCTTATGAATAGTGTGCGGGAGGAGATCGCATTTCTTCGCAATCCAAGTAAAGAGCCTCAAATTGATCCAATGACTGAAGAAGCTAGACGAGAAATTCACGGCCTACAACAAGAGCTTGTTCGATTAAGAGAAGCAAGACATGTATCACCCACGACCCTAATAGACAATTCAAGGCCTAGTAGAAAAGAACCAAAAGCAAGTATGCCAGACAAGTTTGATGGAACAAGAACCAATTTCCGAGGTTTTGTGCAACAAGTACGGCTTTATCTACGCCTATATCCTTCTCGTTATCCAGATGGATTTACTCAAGTTGCTTTCATATGTACTCTTTTATCAGGAAATGCTCGCTCTTGGTTTGCTCCGCTATTGGAGAAGGATTCTCCAATACTCTATAACCTAGAGGCTTTCATGGAAAGATTTACTGCTGCATTTGGAGATAGCGATCGAGAAGGAGTAGCTGAAAGAAAGATACAAAATTTGCGACAAGGATCACGTTCTGCTGCAATCTATGCTGCAGAATTCCAACAACTTACATGTGATCTTGATTGGAACGATAAGGCGTTTATGACACGATTTCGATATGGACTGAGAGATGATGTCAAAAACTTGTTGATCACTATGCCTAAAGTGGATACTTTAGAAAAACTTATATCTCAGGCAATTATTTGTGACAACCGCCTTTTTGAATTACGACAAGAAAGACGATCAGGTTGGAGAAATGAGGGAGCATTTGCTGCATTTTCAAAAGGTCCAAAAATCACTCCACAGGTCCTGAACCTATGCAAATTGATGCGGTACGTTTCAAGCCCCTCACAGCTGAAGAAAAGAAGCGACGGTTTGAACAAAACTTGTGCTTATATTGTGGAGAGGCGGGCCATAAAGCTACAAATTGTTCGAAGAAACAGAAGACTCAAACAACAAGACTGAGGAGTACAAGCATACAGGAAAACGAGGACGCCCAGCCACAATAGGGACTGTGCGGCTGGACATCTCAACATCCAAAAATAATCCAGGTCCCTTCCTCTCAGCTCAACCTTCAGATTGTTTTATGGTACCTTTACATTTTGGTATTCAAGAACTTCAAGTTAATGCTTTATTAGACTCGGGTGCATCTGCTTGCTTCATAGATGAAGAGTTTATCAAGCTTCACAATATTCCTCTTGTGAAGAAACCAAAGCCTGTCCATGTAAAGGTCATAGACGGACGACCATTGTCTTCGGGCAATGTTATCCATGAAACTAAACCGTTGAAGATACGTCTTGAAAACCATGAGAGCAACATTGTGTTTAATGTTATCAAGACCCCTTCATGTCCTGTCATTTTGGGACTATCTTGGCTTGATAGATATAATCCATTAATAGATTGGAAGTTGCGAAAAGTAACATTTCCAACAAACTCCTTGAAGGTGGAATCTGCCAAGACAATGTCTAGAAACAAACCTTTGTTTATAGGTGCAAGGGCTTTTATGAAGGAAGCCAAGCAAAATACACCTTTTGTCATCTTTGTTACTCCGACTCGTAAAAATGCGACTCCAACTTTCGTTATTCCAAAGCAGTATGAAGGATTCAAAGATGTCTTTGAAAACAAAAATGCTGACATGCTACCAGAACATCGACCCTACGACTGTGCTATAGATCTACATGAAGGAATGCAACCACCTTTTGGCCCAATCTACAACTTATCGCAAATAGAGTTGGCAGAATTGCGGAAGTATATTGACGAAAATCTAGCCAAGAATTTTATTCGTCACTCAAAGTCGTCAGCTGGGGCACCGATTTTGTTCGTGAAAAAGAAGGATGGCTCTTTGCGAATGTGCGTGGACTATCGAGGCCTCAATAAGATAACTAAGAAAAACCGTTATCCGTTACCTTTGATTTCTGGTCTCTTGGAGCAGCTCGGACGTGCAAACATCTTTACGAAAATTGATCTTAGGGGAGCTTACAACCTTGTACGAATCAAGGAAGGAGACGAGTGGAAGACAGCTTTCCGTACAAGGTATGACCATTTTGAATATAACGTCATGCCTTTTGGCCTTACCAATGCTCCGGCTGTTTTCCAACATATGATGAATGACATTTTTCGGGAGCACCTTGACGACTTTGTTGTCATCTATCTGGATGACATTCTGATATTTTCGAAGAACGAAGAAGAACACAAGAAGCATGTTCGTTTGGTTCTTGAGAAACTACGAGAACGAGGACTCTACGCGAAGTTGGAAAAGTGTCTATTCCACCAAACGGAGATGGAATTTCTAGGGTTCGTTGCAACTACGGATGGCTTGAAGATAGACCCCAAGAAGGTGGAAGCAATTGTATCCTGGGAGGTTCCGAAGACAGTTAGAGACGTACAATGTTTTCTTGGCTTTGCTAACTTCTATCGGATCTTCATCAAGAATTATTCTCGAGTCGCTGTTCCACTCACTCGGTTGACTTGTAAGGACAAGCTCGAATGGGGACCTCAAGCAGAAAAGGCATTCCAAGATCTTAAGACGACGTTTACTACGGCTCCAATCTTGGTACACCCTGACTTTGCAAAGGCCTTCTATTTGGAAACTGATGCTTCGGATTTTGCTTTGGGAGCCGTACTTTCACAGATGGGCGAAGACAGTAAGCTCCATCCAGTTGCGTTTTATTCTCGGAAGTTCTCTGCCGCTGAAATCAACTACGAAATCCACGATAAGGAACTCCTTGCTATAGTGGATTCTTTCCAAGAGTGGCGACACTTTCTCGAAGGCGCTGCGCATCCGGTGACCGTATATACGGATCACAAGAATTTAGAGTACTTCATGTCGGCTCGAGTCCTGAATCGACGTCAAGCTCGGTGGAATATGTCGTTGTCGCGATTTGACTTTGTTATCACCTATCGGCCTGGAAAGCAACAAGGACTATCCGATGCATTATCGAGGAGATTGTATATGGCACCTAAAGCTGGAGAAGCAGCGTTTGATCAACAATGCGCTACATTGTTGAAATCGGAGCATTTTAGAATTTGCACTGCTGTCGTACCAATTGATGCGGACTTCCTCAACCAGGTACGTACTGCGACAATTGAAGATTTTGTAGCTCTTGAGATCAAGAAGTGTGCCGATAATGACAAGTTCAAGGTAAAGGGAGATCTTTTGTATTTTGAAGAGCGACTGTATATTTCAAAGGGACCAACACGACTTCGAGTTCTCCAATCTCGCCACGACTTTCCAGCAGCAGGTCATTTTGGATACAACAAGACATTGGAGCTTATTTCGCGAGACTTTTGGTGGCCCCAAATGTGGAAGGATGTGAAGGAGTTTGTCCTCTCTTGTGATATTTGTTCAAGGTCCAAGAACCCTAGGCATCGCCCCTATGGACTTCTACAGCCATTGCCTATTCCGCATCGACCATGGTCTTCAGTTTCCATGGACTTCATTACGGACCTGCCGCCTTCAAACTCGTTCGACAGCATCTTTGTTGTGGTGGATCGGCTCACAAAGATGGCGCACTTTATTCCTTGCAAGAAGACATCGTCAAGTGAGGACACAGCAAGATTCTTTCTTGATAATGTATATCGTTATCATGGTTTGCCAGATGATATTGTATCGGATCGAGGAACTCAGTTTGTTTCCAAGTTCTGGAGATCTCTTTTTGAGATATTGAAGGTGGATATCAAGCTTTCTTCGGCTTTTCATCCTCAAACCGACGGTCAGACAGAACGGGTGAATCAAGTCTTGGAGCAGTATCTACGTTGCACCATCAACTAACAGCAAGACGATTGGACCAAGTATCTACCGTTTGCCGAGTTTGCTTACAACAACACCCTTCATGCGTCGACTCAACAAACACCGTTTTTTGCCAATTATGGATACCATCCAAAGCTCGATTTGTTAAATCCAGTAGCAAATAACAACCCGGCAGCAGAAGGCTTTGCGAAGCAGCTGTCGGAACTTCAAGCTACGTTGAAACTTCAATTACGGACCGCCCAAGAATCTTACAAGAGGACCGCAGATAAATTCCGGAATGAGGCACCTACTTTCAAGATTGGAGATAAAGTATGGCTTCTCCGACGGAATATCAAGACTAAACGACCGTGTGATAAGCTGGACTACCGCAGATTAGGACCATTTGTCGTCCAGAAGCAAATCAATCCCGTGGCTTACCGTCTGGAGTTACCAGCCGTTATGAAGGTACATCCAGTCTTTCATGTCTCTTTATTGGAGCCTTATCGAGAATCATTTTTCCCTGGAAGAGTGCAAAGTCCGCCACCTAGCATTGAAATTAAGAACCACGAGGAATACGAGGTCGAAATGGTGCTAGATTCACGACGAAGGTGGGGCAAGTTGGAGTATCTTGTTCATTGGTACGGCTACGATATTAATGAGCGAACGTGGGAGCCAGCCGAAAATCTTACAAATGCGCCGCAAAAAGTACAGGAATTTCATCAACGATATCCTGATAAACCGAAGCCATCTCGATGATAGCTTTTTTCTCAAGTTTCTTTAGACAAGAGTATAAAAGGAGGGGAGGACACTACCTAAAACTCATAGTTGATGTTGTTATTTTCTCTAAGATAGAATAGAGTTTTATTCAAGTAGTCATAGTTTGGTCTGCAGTCATGGATAGTCAAGAGATAGATAGTATACCAGTCGTGTCATCTCAACCAACGAACCCACGAAGGCGACCCCGAGATGAAGAACCGCCTGTACCACGACGACGACGAAGGATACCAAGCAACCGATCGCTGGTGATTGTATTCGAGGTAGAGCCTGCTTTCAATGGTCTACCAGAAGGCGTGTTTGCAGGACAATTTCACAATGAAGACACGGAAGTTCATGCTTGGTCAGAAGTGGAAGGCGTAGGCCACTACTGTTGGCTTCAAGGACCAATGAACCACCTACCTCGTGAACAACAATTGGAGTTCATTGCAGACGTCATGCGACAAATCTTCATTTTTTTACGATGGTATTGACCGGCGACAACATTGCTTCTCGGAGACCTCGAAGCTAGAAGGAGAGGTGATGTCACGGACATACATTAGAAACTTCTAGAAGATTCCTTGAAGATTCTATAGAATATTCTTTAAAGATTCTTTTAGAAGGTTCTGGAAGATTCTTAGAATATTCTTAGAATATTCTAATAGATTCTAAGAAGCTGCTCGAGAAGCTTCCTGGTTAGTGGAAGTTGTTTGAGAAGCGTCCTAGTTCACAGAAGTAGCTCGAGAAGCTTCCTATCCAGTAGTATATATAGGAGTCGAGGCTGAAGGGTTCTTCAGTCTCGACAACGCATTTCTTAGAGCTCTAGCTCACCTCTCTTGGTGTTGTTTGTATACTCATCTGATCAATCTAGTTCTTGCATGTTCTCTCTGAACTTCTTGTTTAGATTTATTGTGTGTATTTCCGTGTCCGTAACAGTCGTGCCAAAATTCACACCCAAATAGTGTCTCCGCAACAAATTGATTGTCACATCGATAGTAGATGCTATGGATGTGATATCTACGAGATCAAACTGAAATTTCCGATTTAGCTTGTTCAACTCAAGTAGAACATCAGCCAACAGATGGATGAAGAATTGGAACTGCAGAGAAGTGATATTTGTGTACCATGCGCGTTCCTCAGCTTGCCATGACTCCAAAATTGCAGGCATACAAAAAACCATCCTCTCCATGACCATGCCGCGTGATATCCACCGTACCGAATGAATCTGCAAAACCACTCGGGTCTCTTCGCGTAATGCAAGTAACAATTTTGCCAACATGCCTCGCCGAATCACCGATCGTCCCAACCACTCATACACTTTATTGGCAGCTCGGTCAATGAATCCAAGGCATGGAAATTCGTCATTAGCGTCCTTTGCAGCTAGAGCCTCTCGGTGAGCTATGCAGTGTGTTCCAACCAGATGGGGTACTAGAACTCGAAGTCGGGCCACCACTCCTTGATGCACACCAGTCATGCACCCCGCTCCATCCGTAGCTATGGCCACCAGCTTTGTCAAATCGAACCCAAGTCTTTCTAGTAATTCTTTAATGGACTGGAACATGACTTCCCCAGTTCCTCGTGATAGAGGCATTAGTTCTACGAACTGCACACACGCTGAACCAGAACCACCACCCGTCAAGTAGCAAACGTACACAATAAGATGTGGCTCACATGTTCGATTAGTTGATTCATCAATCAATATCGAATAAACGGGGCTGTTTTTGACCTCATCAATAAGGCTCAAATATAAATTTTGAGATATTGCATCCAAGAACCCCATTGCCGAGGTCACATTTGTATTCGATGAGTACTCAACGGAAGCTGGCATGTTGGGAGTAGCCAGGTGCATATGAATTTTGCATTGGTCAACATAAGTGAGTAATGGCTGATCGTTGTAGACAACAAAATACAAGAGCTTCATAACTGTGATAATTCTTCCATTCTCACGATCCACCATTGTTTGGAGGCTAGGCTCAATGGGCGCCACGGGTCCCTTGATTGATGGATGGTGCTTCGCAAGCCACCATTGGCAACTCCACTTGTGATCATCGGACTTCTCATGTTGTTTGACTGCTGAGAGCTGAATCGTTGAACACCCGCTCCCGCCCCATGTTCGCGAACCTATTCCTCCAAGTTTGAATTCCTCGCACACTTCACACTTCATCACTCCAACAATCGGTCCACCAGGAGGTTTTGACCAGTACAGCCATCGACGTCCAATCTTCCACTTGCTGTTGAATTTGCGTAAGAAAACCTTGGGTGGGTTTTGCAGCATAGTGACTTCATTGGAATCCGGTGTTCCATGTTCAAGATCAACCCGATCATCCATATTTGAGTCTTCGTCCTCGCTATCGTTAAGCCTAGACTCACTGAAACAGAAATTTAAGTCTAATTGACGAGCATCCCGAGGCGGACGTCTGGGACCTCTACGTGAACTGGACGCCATCAACCTTCTTTCACTGCAAAAATTCAAGAAACCAAAATTCCGTGTTACAAAATTCATCAACCTTCTAGCTATTTGCCAACATAATTTACAGTTCACCAAAAAAAATAATGTACTGATTGAGAAACAAAAATTAGTTAAATTCATGAGTTCTCCATTTAGTTGAAAGGCCACAGGGTCACTTACAACAATCGATGGGGTCACTTACCACAATCGATGGAGTTGCTGCAGCTTGATTGCTTAATTGATGAAGCCCGATTGCTTAATTGGTGAAGCCTGATTGCTTAATCGATGCAGACGCACTTCAACTGATCAACCTGAATACCTGATTGGTGAAGTCTGAAACGACCAGAAGCTTGAAAGTCTCCGAAATTAATCGATCAAGATGATTTACTAATTAGTCTGAAATTGAAAACTGAATCACTAACTGATGGGAAATTCGTAAGCTTCTAACTAGTGGCTCAAAGTCTCACTAATTCTCAAAGTGAATCACTAACTGATGGGAAATTTGTAAGCCTCAAACTACTTGCTCAAAGTCTCACTAATTCTCAAAGTGAATCACTAACTGATGGGAAATTTGTAAGCCTCAAACTACTTGCTCAAAGTCTCACTAATTCTCAAAGTGAATCACTAACTAATGGGAAATTTGTAAGCCTCAAACTACTTGCTCAAAGTCTCACTAATTCTCAAAGTGAATCACTAACTGATGGGAAATTTGTGAGCTTCAAACTACTTGCTCAAAGTCTCACTAATTCTCAAAGTGAATCACTAACTGATAGGAAGTTTGTAAGCTTCAAACTATTGGCTCAAAGTGTCACTAATTCTCAAATTCAATCACTAATCTTTAGATTGCAAGCTTCAAACCAACAGAAATTCCCATCTCAGTATCTCACCATCTAGATCTCAAACTAGAGCATCAACGCAAAGAAAGTTGGCGAAGGTGACAGGAGTGATTCACTTTGAGAATCAACTCTCGAAGCCATCGAAGCCTCGAAGAGTCGAAGGTGACAGGAGTCTGTGACTCTGTGAGTCTGTGACAGGCTGAGTCAGCCAGGTGAGCCAACAGCCGAGAGCCTAATAATTGAACTCTGACGAGACTGGCAGTCTGGCATGATAATTCAATGAGAATTCAACTATGTGGACTCCACGGGTTTATAAATATTGCTTGTAAGCTCCTTTTCAGACTTCCGGTCCAATTCAACTCTTAAAGAGAGTCATAGTCAAACAAATGTCATCATGAGCCATTTAACATGATGAACAGTATTTGAAGGGCAATATTCATCCAGCCCTTCAAGTGACGGGAGCACTTAGAAATCAGGATTATGTTTTGAAGGGCTATTTTCCTTGAGGTATTTTTTGAAGCCCCAAAACCCATTTGAAGGGCACTGAAGACTTCAATTTTGAGCATTGCCCGACGCGTTGAATAAGTTAATGGAAGCAGGCCTCCCCGCCTGCCTGCGGGACTCCTGGTCACTCAGAGCCCTCACTGTCATTCCACAAGTCATCCCAACTATTCTACTGCAGCTGACGCTGCCTTCAACGACATCCACTAGCACATTGAAAAGCTTTCTCTCTCTTTCGAGAGCTTGCCTGGCAAGACACTGTTTTTTCTCGCTTGGCCAAGAAGAACACCTTGTTGAAGAACTTTGTTAGATGCAACAAGGCAAAAGCTTTTGGTGAAGCCACAACGTTTTTTTGCGTTGGTGGCTTACATGTCACTAGGTGGAAACTTGCTCTTGTTTTGACTCCAATTTGTCGGCCTGTTCTTGAGATCCTAGTTGAGTTTGTAAATTCACTTTGCAAAATTGAAACGGGAACTTTTTCCAAAAAAAACTACGTTGCTTAATCAGGTAATTTGGGATGTTGTGGTTGATCACGGGCACTCAGCCTAGATTCGTACCACTAAGTTAGTGAAGCACTATTAAAGGAGGAGCGTGAAATTCATTGATTAGTTCGATAATGATTGGAGTATGAATGGGCCATGTTTGCCACTAAGGCCAACATAAAAGTTAGTTGGAGTTCTTATAACTCCAATATAGGTAAACATTAACTAGTTGAGTTCTTTCACTCGCCGATGTTGATTCCGCGTTGTTCTGGTGATGTGTATTTTGTTCTTTGCAATGAAATGTGTGTCATTTGTTTCCAAAAAAATTAAAGAATTTTAGTTTTTGGTTTTGATTTTTAAGAATATTTTTTTTGGTGATTTGGTTGGCTTTGTAAGCTTACATCTTTTTATAGTAAATGTTCTTTATCTATGCCAAAATAAAACAAAAACACCTTGTTGCAAAATCTAATTAGATATGGTGAATGTAAGCTAAAAAAATCTTCTTTTAGCCACAACAAGTCCTAATTGAAGGTTTCAATCACTAACTCTCGTAGAGTATCACTACTTTAATGTTTTGATGATAATTAAATAGCATTCTTCTAAAAAATTCTATTCTAGCACTCGAAGCAATAGGCATTTTTTTATTCTTCTTTTGAACTACACCATGTTTAAGTAATGGCTCTAAATTTTGTATAATATTTTAATTCATTGAAATCGAGATAAATATGCAAACGTTATGTGGTTTTAAAGATAAGGTATTTTTTAAAATAAGAATACAACATTCTAAATTTATCCATTGACTTCCTCGCTTCTTTTAATGATACTTTTCAACACTACAAAGAGATGAGAACTTGGGAATTCCACTAAAAACTGCCTACAACATATGACCATCACAAAATGTGGTGAATTGAGAGGCAGAAAACTCCCAATACATACTAAACCAATGTGGAGGTGGCTAAGGCAAGTGCATAGGTCGAAAGGCAACATTAGGGAGTTTGTTGATGCAAATGGACATGTGTGGTTTACTCCACTTGTTGCAACTTACCCCGATTGTAAAACTCCCTCGAAGGCTGCCGGACATAGCAATTGACGATTGCATTGAACCATACAAGCCATGAACTTTGTACTTTTGGTTGATTCGGCCGTCATTTTATAGTAGTGATTGGTCATTCCCTTTTTGTTCAAAACTCACTTGTCGTGATTTATTGGTCCATCCAGCTAAAGTAGGGAGGCCTTTCCTTTCACAAACCTTGGATAAAGAGCGCTCACTACCATGTAAACTTAGTATGTGGCACTCAGACCCTCCTACAGGTCGATTGTTGAACCCCGTGTTGAACATAATAGGAAGATCTCTCTAGTCAAGATAGTGTTTTTGCCCATCTTTAGTTAACTAGCATGCTCCTGCTACAAGCAAGCAACTCTATGATAGAGAAACCCTTTCTATCTGAAGCTGCCGTGATAGAGAGTTATCTCCATCTTCCACCTCCCTATTGCTATCTCTCTATCCAAAAGTCCGTAAATGATATTATTCTGGATTTAAATCAATGCATTTTTTTTTTTATTGAAATGCATGTTACAAAATTTATGATGAATTCCATTCTAAAAGCCCTAATTCTACTCACTTGTGGATGCCTTTTGATTGAAAGACATGTGGTCGGATTTATGTTCCTTGGAGATTACAAATGGTTAGATTTAAGTTCAATCTTTGGATGGTAGTTGTAGAGGGTACTTAGAGCGGACCCGGGTAGATACTTTTACTGTAGGTGCCTCCACCTTATTGTTAGTCAAAATGAATTTGACTGTCTACATGGCACAAGTACTCTCAGCCACGTTCGACGGAGTCAACCAAGAACTACAGCACTGTAATAATTTGATAAATCACCCACTGGTTGAACACTAAACGTACTACAATAGAAGTGATGATGTATAGTATATTCAGGAAAGTATGCTCGATTACTGGAATTATGGACTACATAATCGGCAAGGCAATCTTGAGATGGTTATGGGGCATAACCTACAACATAAAATTAACACTTTTTGAACCAAGATAGTAAGAAGAGTTGTGTGATGCAACACTTTCGTGGAGAGAAGTAGGAATAAAAAAGGAAGGCAAGAAGTTATGGAAAACAAGCCGCTAGTTACGTAGTCACTGTCTTAGTATTTACCCTAATTAGCTTTTACGACTTGTCTAGTTCTGTAACTCTTGAAAAGGATACATCTGCCCTGGAACGCCCTTGAATGCGTAGTCTCTGATACATCCGTCGCACATTTCCTGGAGTAGGTTATGATGCATTAATCTAAGATGTGACTTTAGAATGCTAATTCTTTGGACTACTTATTCCACAGTACTGCACTTACATATCACATTTTCAAACAGCTACTAAAATCTTCCAAGGGAAATATCAACTTAGAAAGATCCGAGAATTGATAAATCAAGTCGTTGTGAAGAGCAAACAAAAATTAGTTGCACTTTAACAATAGACCGTGTTGCAAAGCTAAACATCAGCTCCAAATTGTTTCTTTAACATACCTGCAAATCCTTTCTAAAGCAGAATGATGCCCTCATACAAAATCGCAGATTCCACAGCTTCTGTGAGTAGGAATAAAACTTGCAAACCACACTTTCAGTAATTGCAATGTGGACGGGAGTCATGGAAACAGTTCTTTAATTAGTTAAGGAATTTTCCTCATTTCAGTGGCTTCTCTGTTCCTATGGGTAGGCCAAAACTAGTCAGATCTGAAGTTGAGTAATTGTACAACACTTGAAGAGTCCCATTGAAGTCAGCAATTCTTGAAATAACTATAAGCAAAACTCAGAAATTCATAAATTCTTCAGATGTTATCCAAATTTCACGTATTTTAGTCAGTTGGAATCGTTCTCAAAATGGAAACAAGCTTCACATTTTTTTTTGTTTATCTAAAAAAAGTAAATACATTCAATAGCTGAAAATCATGAGAATGGGGAAACATCTTAATAATCATAGAGAGCTGAAAGAGATCGTGCATGTGCAAACTCACATTATAGCTATGTTTCTCAAGCACAAATGAGTCAACCGAAATCAGAACATGTGATTTGACCCCAAAATATCAGGAAACCAGAGTCTATGTCCTCTTTTAGTGTAACCAAAATCAAAGCAAATAGTGAACTCAATACCCTCCAACTTCAATTTTAGACATGAGCTCCAAGTTGTCAGAGCCAACTAATCAAACCAGTCACCTAATTATGTCTCAAGTTTGTCACATGCCTTGCCATTATCTCAAATTGAATGTGGGCCATCGCCTCCAAACCTTGGCTTTCTTTGAACTCACATTGATCTCAGTTTTGCCTCCTTTGTGATGGCAAAACTAGTTCACACTCCTTTCTATTTTGGATTCTTTGGAAACCATGCCAGTTTGCTTGGTTGTCTCATATACGAATCAGACTCACCTCACCTAGTATATATTTTCTCTTCTTTTCAATTAACTCTAATGTTGCACAACCATTCAATCCATATATAGAGGTAAATGTTGCAACTACCTTGGCTGTTAATTGCCTTTTCTAAGGTCCAATTGACTAGACTCGATTTGGTCAAACACTACCGAATTAGGCTATGCGGATCCCAAAGATGCATTCTTTTATTTGTGAGAAATCATGTGAATGCACAAGAGGGGGGTTAATTTGAACGCTACCATACCATGTAAACATACAAGAAGCATATTTAGGGCTGAAAATAGGGTTGTATATTTACATTGGACATATATACATGAATAAATATAAGAATATTTTAACGTATAAAAGGGATATTTTTAAGGGGGTCATGAACGCACGTGATGCCAAAGTTTAATAAAGAGTGTACCCCTTGGATGCGGAGACACTTCAACTTCTAATAACAATCTCTAAGAATTCGTAGAAGTTGACTTAGATAATTCTTCCTTAATAACAGTTCACTACCAAATATATTATACTCGCTCTAAGTACTTCTGGACTGATTTGAGTACTCAGTAAACATACTTTGTTAAATCAACCGAGAAAGAGGAAAATCCTACCATTCACTTCCTTATCAATCCAAGAGAATACTATGAAATGATTCATACAAAACTACCAAATAGAGAAGAGTTTCAAGCCAACTTAAAAACATACCTCCAAACAATAATCAGACATAAAGAGAAGAGAACAAATTGCCATAAATTGTGTCATCCTTCACTTAGTTGATAATTCTTTACTTTTAGGTTTTTGTCTGATGTGCTCAAGGTGGATTGGACTTAGGTCAAGTGAATGGGTAGTTCATTTGATTGTTAGGCAGTTCATTCATCCTAGTTGACTACCGAGTTGTCCATGGGCTCGGTAGCAATGATCTCAGTAGCAATGATCTCAGCACCACTTTATGACATTTAGAACATTATGCGACCTCCAACATAAATGGTATCTACTTTTGCTACCCATTGCATACGATACTCACGATACCTCTATAATATCCGGCAATACCCTTGATATATTAAAGTGATATCACGGTGATACTCGCGGATATCACCTCATGAAGTTGCTACATATTTATATCATGATTTGTATTCTCACTACATTTCAATTTTTTTTTCATTTTCTTCCTTTGTATGTTTATCAGCTCCATTTTTGGGGTAGAAATCCAGCTAATTTTAGCCAGTTTTGAGATCACTGCTCGGTAGCGTACCGAGAGATACAGCTAGTGGAAACCACCTAACAACTTCCTAAACAAAATGTAGGGAATGTTTGGTTTAACAATGGCGAGTGCTAATGGTATCATTTAAACTCCAGACAGTCAAGGATTTCATTCAATTTTTGAATTCAATGATCGCTGGTTAAGATCGTTAAGAATATTTAGAGCATGTGGTGCAAAATCACAGTATACTCGTCAAGTGATGCGTAGAGTTCCACAAATGAATGTACAAGTATGACACGTTCATCATGTTTACACTGAAATTAAGAAATTCCGATGAACATACCGGTATCACAGGGCACCTTGACACGTACATTCACCAGGTAGTAAATGGTACAAGAATGATGATGAATTCTTGGTGAACACTTGCTAAATTGAACAACCACTTGCAAAACTTGCTATAAACTGCAGTTTGGCAGTAATATTTACTTGCCAGTGAATCGGTCAAGGTTCCCTGGGGTATACATGCAGCCTGCAAAAGCAATACAAAAAAACAAAGATCATTAGATCCAGCGCCATGGAATAGTCTAGTCTCGTCATTTTTTGTGGTTTTGGCCGACAAAGAACATAAGTATAGTTGTATTTCTAGAGCCTGGATCAATTTGCAACGCCAGTGTAGCACAAAAGCATCGAATAAAAGGCACATGAAAAAGGATATGTTGCAGCATGAATGCAGCTCAAAATACACAGTTTGCTCAGTACCATTAACACCAATGAAAAACATGATGTTTCATTCACCAGAGATTGCAAATTTTTAAGTGAAGATAAGTTAATTACTCCAATAAACTCAATCCAATATAATTCCGCGCGAATGCAGCTATTTATTCACACAATGTCATTAATGGTTTCACTCCCTAAAGCATTGTTAGAGTTTTGTTAGTAAATTATTTCAGTAAAGATATTCCACCTTCTGAGCTAAAAGTTGCAGATGTCCATGGTTGTTCAATTTGATGCTCACAACAGGCGGGGTTGTGGACTACCTTAACCTTACGAGTGACGCAACACACAGGCTACCGTTGGATAACGTTCTCTAATGCTTTCAAGAACAATTACCGTCCACCAGAGAATAAAAACGAAGTCACAGTAGTCGACAAGAATTGAACTTGTGATACAGTGATATATATTTATTCTGTACGTAATGGACCTTCTAGAAGACAGAGGCGCCACCAAAATCATGAAGAGAAACCTCATTTCATTCAGAGAGATGTTATTCTCTAACTTGATTAGAATGGCTCCCCTTAGAATGTTTTTGACTTAGACATGAGAAAAAGAGCTTTCACACCACACAAAGGAAAAGCATCCATCGTCACACACGAAGTAGAAGCATCGATCGGGACGAGATAGTGGCAATGAACCTGAAATCTGAGGAAAAAAACAAATGTAATCAAGCGCATTCACGACTCATACATTGTGCATCCCTGCCACTCTCCAATTGAAGTTTACTTGAATGTGTATGAACGATGCTTCACTTCTTTAGTGGCAAGGAACACAACTACTTAACATTGCTCATGTCACGCACCACAATGTTAACTAACTCCCATATTTGTCCCAAGTCCCAACACCTTATAATTCTCACGTGAACTTATCCCCGCCCCACAAGACAACTAGGCATGTCATTTAGGGTTTAGGGTTAAATCAATAGTGCTTTTTCAGTGCTTTTTTCAATGTGATGTTTGATTTAAATTGTGATATGTCAATGTTTCCAACATGTATATAAAACACACGTATATAGTACAAGATGAAAGCAATTATATTGTAAACAATTACTCCCTCCGTCCCAAAGTTATTGTCCAACTTGTTTGCTTGGTATTTCTTTGAGCCAATTTCATTGATCATATTGTAAGAAACATGATTTAAAAAGGTTCCAAATTATGTCACTTGAATGATTGAAGAACATTGCATGTGTTCATTGCAACCTAAATAAAATTAGCCACAAGGAAGTATTTTTTTGACCTACTTACAAAAGCACTTTCAAACATGACTTTCAAACATGACTTTCAAACATGACTTTCAAACATGACAATAACTTTGGGACAGAGGGAGTAGCTATCAAAAGCACTAGAATAGCTCTGTCAGCAGCAGTGGTTTTAATGACTCACCAAGGACTTTTCTAAATAATAAATAACACTTTTTTGGTATAAATTTTGGGATAATCAAATGAAAATGATGATCATGTGAATGAAAATTGAGAAAAATACACTACAAAATTGTTATTTGAATGAAAATCATGACTATCTTGTCTCTAACTACTCTCCAAAGGACTCTCCAAAGGACTCTCCAAAGGACTCTCCAAAGCACTCAAAACGAGGCACCTTTGGTTTGTATTAGCTTGAATGGACACAGGCCAAATCTTTCGAATAGACCAGAACAGGAAATGCAAACATGCATTGATACCAAAAATCCAATTCCGATTAGGATTAACAAAAGCTACTCAGTTTAGAACCACCCACAGCCTTTGGAAGGACCACCAATAGCTAGTCATTTTTTTAATAATTAAAATTAGGACTAGGTTGAATTTGGTTCCTCCTTTTGCAGCATTTTATTAACCACCAATTGATTTTGAAAATTCTAATTTTTTTATTTGATTTTATTGGTTTGAGTTTACAAATTCAATTGATGAAATGGTAATTTTATTTAATTATTGCTTAAATAAAGATGATACTCTTGATTTGTTGACGTCATTTGACATTGCATTGGATGAATGAAGAATATATGCAAAATGCAGGTGCATAATCTTTTCAAAACAAACTACCACAGATTTTCATTTTTCTCTGCCTTAGTTAATTTGGGCACTATAGTTGTTTGACATTTAAAATCACTATTAATAAATTTTGTTACTTCTATAATATGACAAATTGATTCTTTCAAATGTTGAATTGTTATGGGTTGTAGCTATACCGTATTATGGAGGTATGAGACTTGAAAAAGCGAGGTTAAATTTAGCAAATATCCATGTTTTAGTAAATTGTACATTCCAAGGAAATTGGAAGAGTTAGAGCTGATGAAGAGGGGATGAAGGGAGTTGGGCAGTTTGAGACCTTGATGCATACCAGAGTTGACAACATATGGCAATACTTTTCACCAATGTTTTTAATTTTTTAGTTTATTTTTAATATTTAAAAAAAAATAGAATTATAAAACTCACTAAAGAGCCGGGATCCCATTGATTTTTTTGTTTTTTGTTTTTTTGGAATAACATTGTTTACTCCATTCAATGTTCAAATGAGATTTGAGGAATTATTATTGATTGTTTATGTTACTCAAGGAGCAACTATTAGAAGCAACTCTCTTAAAAAAAATTCTTTCTTTGGGCTACCCGTCTAGGACCCTCTCGATGTTTAAGGGTTAAAGATAAATCATTCTTTGAGTATTGAGAGGACTTCTTGGGGGCAAAAAATGCTTTAAATTAGAACACGCCAAAAATCACGGGTTTTCAGTTAAACAAAGGGAGTACAACATCGTATTTATTAGGTTAAATTGCCAAATCAGAACTTTCAAATTAACCCCTAAATGTCCAAGCATTCAAATAATGAATGGTGGTTGATTAAATTCAATTTCAGCCTTAAAGGTGATTATTTTTGCTTTCAAATCCAATTAAGAAAATGGAGCTTATCAAGTTTAGTTTTTTACTTCATTTTGTAAATTTAAAAAAATCATAGTATTAAGTATTTTATTGCACTTGCAATGTCAAGAGGTCATAATCTAAATTACACTACAAAGCATATGTCATTATCAAAATATCAGATTTAGAAAAATATTTTAGATTCAATTTTCTTGTATGGTTTTTCATCGTAGCTTGAACTTTTTATAAATTGTTTCGGTTTTTTGGAACAATTTATAATTTATATGAATTTCTTTGTGTATTTTACTTCCAAAATCATATTAAATTTATAATGCATTAATTTTTTTGAAAAATTGAAGACCAATAGGAAAAACATCTTTACATTTATTAAAAAATAATTTTAAAAAATCAAAAGCTATTGATGAGCAAACTCCATATGAAAATGTTGTTTGACTTTTTTGTGAATGCCTTGAACATTTAGGGGTTAAATTACTAATATTTAAAGATACTAGTGGGACCCGTGCCGTTGAACACATTGACGTTAGTTTAAGCAAATGAAGGACATCCACTTGTTTTTGAGCGACAAATTCTAGCGCGGAACGGTCGAGTGAGACAAAGCGAGCTGTATTGTATAATAGATTTAGAGAAACCTCCTAATAGGTCGTGCAAGAATGTGTTGCACAAAGGATGCTATAGAAGAGAAGAGAAGAGAAAAGGGAATGAATGAAAAAGGGGCGGATGAACAGGGATGAATGGTGAGGGGACGGATGAACGAACGCGATGAATAAACGGCGGAAGGAATAACTAATGAGTTTCATTCATCGTGAGTAGAGTAGCTCTTTCTTCCTTGCTTCCTTCCTTCCTTGCTTGCTGCGCCCGTGGCTCTTCTTCTCCGTTGGTTGCTCCTGTAGGCGGAGGTCCCCGTTCAGACCACGTCAATGATGAATGGCGAAGAAGAAGATGCATAATAGATGCGACGCCAGATGCTTGACCAGTCGACTGATGGCATTGCCATCCATGTGTCCCCACACACCCACACAACTCACACACACATGCACCCTTCAGAGAGAGAGAGAGAGAAAGAGACACACTAAAGCCGGCCGGCTCCGTCACACTCCACGCGCATTCATTCATACCAAGCACTCATAGGTGTAGTGCATCAATATCGCTGCTCCTTCACTCTTACTATCATTGCTCCTCAAGCCTCAAGTCTTGTCGTCGTCGTCGTCTTTCTCATTCTTTTACACACTTTGGCTCAATCGCTTCTTGCACGATCGATCGGAATATATATATAGCCTGCCGCTTGCAACAAGCAAGCTTCTAGGGATTGATTGGATCCAGGCGTGCGTGCGTCCGGACTACCTTCACTACTGCCATGGCGGCGTCCACAGCTGGCTTAGTGCCCATCACCCGCGCGTTTCTGGCCAAATTTTACGATAAGTACCCGTTCTCGCCCTTGGCACCGGAAGTGGATTCGCTTCTCCTCTCCCTCCCCGACCACGCTCTGCAAGCGCACGCTCTCCGCCCTGATGCCGCTGGTCGGTCATTCCAACCTTTTTCTCAATAATTCTTCTTTCATGCACTCAACACAGCTAGGAATTTCTGTTTCTTCACTCTTCGCATGCCTGCCTGCCTGCCTGCTCATGTTCGTCTGCAATTCATCGAACTCCGCTGGCCGTTGTCATTCTGCACGACCTAGTTACTGGGTTCCCTGCTTCTATTATTTTATTATTATTTATTCCGCCTTACCGACCCTAGGTGCGTCCTGTCGGTGCATATTCATACTCGTTTTATCCCTTTAGGTCGCCTACGACCTTCGACGATAGTTTTGAATCTTTCCCCTTCTCCACGATTCCCGGTCGTTTTTGCTCAATTTCTAGTGCGAGCGCGAAGTCGGAGAGTTTGAAGCTCTAGGGTTTGTACCGTCGAAACGTAGCAGTGGACGTTTAAGGTGCTCGAGATTCAGTGCACATGACTCGAGAGTGCAAGAGAATTCTTTCCTAGCGTCTTCTTACGTTTCTATGACCCGGATGTTGAGAAATTTGTACACATCTATAAATTCATTCTTCTCATAGACCGTCAATTCGTGAGAGAAAAATTAGGTCTTTGAGAGGCGAACTCAAGTTTAAGGTGAAGCTCAGAATCTCACAGCGTCTCTGTTATTTAGTACTATCTAATGACGCTCTGCGGATGTGATGGGGTATTGTGTGTGCTTCGAGCTATTAACACAATTTAGGTGCAAGAACTGTGAATTTAGCATGTAAAGGATGAAACTCCTAGAATGTCTGCCTCTTTTCTTGTACTTGAGTGTGCCATTTCCAGAATTCAAATCAACCACGGGTGTGAATATCAATGCCATGTCTGTGCTTGGTTTCCTTAGGTAATGCTGCGCTGATCAAGGAACTCAAGGCTCCAGCTCCTCACAAACTGGATGAGAATTTGTGGAGAAATCGAGAGCAGATTGAAGAAATGCTTTCTCTTCTCGCGAACGACAAGTGGCCTTCATCAGTGAGTTTTATCTTCAAGTTAACACAGTGATTTTTATTTGTTTAAATTGCAGCATTTTGTCGTTTGATATGGAGTAGAGGGTCTCGTCTACTTTGCATGAAAGAAGCCGTTTCTTAGTGACGTAGTGGTGCCATGCTACCCCTTGCCTTTACATCGGGCAGTTTGGGCCGTGGATAATAGTCCTGTTATGAATGAGACATAGTGTCAACCATCAATTTCTTAGCTTTAATGACGATTTTTAACCCCTACAGTTGTTTGAGTTAAACTGCTTCCCAAAGCCCCCTCTTAAAACAATGCTAAAATTTTCTTTTTAGTTTTCATTTTGGTAAATTCAACCATATGATCCTTTAGTTAACTTGTGGAAGCATTTGCTCGTAAAATTTCGAAGTAAAAATCCCTACTAATTGCAAGATCTTAATGTTTGAACTTTGAAAACAAGCTTTTTGAGTTCTTCACAAAGGTGAAATTGTCTTTCAAACTTTTAAGAAAGTGTGTCTTTTACAACTAGTGACTATTCTTCATATTATGTTGGAGAGTTGAGTTGAGAATCTATGAAAAAAAATTGAAACTAATGAATTCAAGAAATTCAAGAAAAAAATAATTGCTAATAAAACTTATGTGGAACTGAAACATGCAAATCCCAATAGTAGTAATGTTATTGCATGCCATCTACACCCTATGCACGTTTTCGATTTTGAACTGTGAAAATGGAGTTAATAAATGAAGCTCAGATGTTATTTTTTGGGGAAGGTTGTTTGATTGCTTGCGAAACAAAATCCTTGTATTTTTCACCTCACTTATCATTATGGAATGAATTAAATCATTTCTTGTACGTATTATCAATTTTTTAACCTTTACATTGTGAATTTAAGGTTTTTTTAGTTGTCTTGATAACGCAAAAATCACTTCAAACCTTCATAACTTTTGCAATACTTATTGGAATCATATAAAATAAAGCTTCCCCATGTAGAGTATAGCATGTAGATGCTACCTTAAAGATCTTAAAAAATAATTCATGAAGTCACTAGAGCCTGCCCAAAATTGTCAAAGTCCCACTTTGGGCACCTTGGTCCTTTAGGGGTTAAACAACCTAGTTCTTAGATATGTCGGCACTGTATTTTGTTAGTATCAGTATCTGCTATAATTCGCAAAGTGGTAGCTCAACATTAGATTGTCACGATGTTCCAGCTGAAGGCTCAAGGTACTCCTGAGTTGGAGTCAGCCGCTGAGCGCGTGAAGAAGCTTGAAGCTGACCTAAAACTATGTCTGGGTAAACTTGAAGCATTTCAGAAAGCGCAAAGTGAAAGGATTTTCAGCATGGGTATGTACATCATGACAAGAGTTGCTTTTCTTCTGTGTTAAATAGTGATTTTGAGTTACGCCTCAGTAAATGTTTCCACCTTATGTATATATATGTTTTACAAGAGACAGCTGGTATTTCGTTCACAAGCGGTCCCATTGCAGACTCGGTGTCGGATTCAAGTCAGGTAGTTGTCGTGCTTGATGGCAAGTACATAATGTTTTTCTCGAAAGTTTAGTTGGTGAAAGAGAAAGTGCCAGTAATCGATGCATGTGGTGAGGATAGAATCTTCCTTCATTACTGATGACAATTTTACTTCATTACTGAAGGCCTGGGGTCAGTCTCCAAGAGTGGTCCTTTTTGATACAGTGAACAATTGGATGAGAGGCTACAATTCAAAATTAGATGAGAGGGGTATTGCAGTAGTACCTTGCGATGTATGGCAAACATAGATAGGGAAGTCTGACAGTATCGTGCTGGTGCAGTGCTGACGTACATGCCTCAAGATTTCCGGTTGACCTATCTTAAGCAACTTCGGGAGCGTTCAGAGAGAAAAAAACAAGCTGAGGTTGAAAGTCTTATGGCTTCTGGTGGAAGTATTCACGACAAATATGTACTTCTTTGGAACCAGCAAATGGAAAGGTGTGTCATAGGAACCTTTTTATTTGAGCTACATTTCTCCCTTCAGAGATTTGCTGTAAACGATGGGGTTGTTGCGGAAAAAGAATATTCGATCTATGGCATAGATATGATGATTGTCACCTTCCTTTCTTACCTCTTTACACCATACTTTTGATCTTTGATTCTTCGGTCTTGTCCAGACTGTCACTCACTCGATGAATGTTTGTGGCTTCGGTGTTTAACTGTTTAACCAAGCAAAGATGAGAAGTTTAGGTGCCTACCTCAAGGTCTAAGTTTGCTTCTGCTATGGGTTTGTGGTTCACATGCAGGCGGCGTCAATTAGCACAGCTAGGATCTGCAACTGGTGTTTTTCGAACCCTTGTCAAGTATCTTGTAGGCTGTCCTCAGGTACGTCCTGGACGCGATGAACATTTTGCATTCTGTTTTGGGAACATCGACCCATTTAGGTGATGTTGACTTTAAGTTCGTAGAGTTACGTGTTTTGTTTTGCTTACTCATCAGTTGTTTAAGTGCTTTTATTTTTTTTAGTTTTTTTAAGCAGTGGTACTATGTCAACTTGCCTTTATTAACTCACGTCTGGTGTTTAACAGGTGTTACTGGATTTCGTTTGCAAAATCAACGATGACCATGGGTACGTGTGCTCACCTGCTCAGCCTTTACACGTAGACTTTAGGAGATTAGGTAGCGGTAGTAGTATTTGACGTCTGTTCCAAAGTATATTTCCAATCTTCAAGCAGGCAACTGTGTATTTGCAATTTTGTACTCTGCACGATCTTGTATCCTTTTTTATTGTACAATGTTGTGAGTACCTTGAAGAGATTTCTGGTATGGGGATTCATGTGATATGCTTGCTTTTTGTGTCCTTGCAGGCCGATGGAGGAGCAGAGAGCGCGATATGGACCTTCTGTCTACAAGCTTACAACCTTTGCAGTTTCTATACGAGTTTTTCTTGCAATGTTGTGGTCCGCATTTGATAGTGAAGACTTGTGAGTATCACCTCTTTTAGAGCTCTCTGGCTTGTATATGGCTCCCTGGTGAATCGGCTCTTGCACCAAGCACATGACTGAAAGTAGTATTTGCAATTGCGTGGTGGTATCTCATGCTAGTGACTGTCTCTTTTGGTTGATCAAACTGAGTGTATTTGTGGAGGAATGTATTAGATGTAAAGAATAGAAATATCACAATACAGGACCCTATGAGTTAGTGCAAGCTGAGCGTAGAGCTATACAATTCATGTTTTTTGATTCCGCACCATGGCATGATGCATGCTATCAATTGTAGTTGTTAATGATAGTTTCTTCACATGGACTTGTTTTCACGTTTTGTACCTTGCCATTTTGAAGATTTCTTGTTTTCGGTACAGGAACAGGGAGGAGAATCTGGAAGTGCTGGAGCAGTCGCTGAATGTGTACATGTTCGACTTTACACGTTATCTCGACTTCATTCAGTATGTCATCTTGAATTCTGATTTACTCTTCTAGATAAGAATGCAAAGATTATGCTCATACATTCCTGTTTTGCAATGTATAGGAATTTCAAGCTGGTTGCCTTAGTACTTTAAAAGTTGCATTTATCCTGAATCTGCGAGGGAGGTTTCTATTTTAATCAAACTAGACAAAATTTATTGTTGTGGTAGGCTACGCTGACAAATGTACGACTTATTATGTCTACTACTATTGTTGCAGGGAAGTGTTCAAGAATTCTCCCTTCTTTATTACTCCGGAAGAAGCGGGGCTAGCTCCAGAAGTGTATGTATCTTTCATCTGAAGTGGTGACCTCCTTTCTAAGTGGCAACTAGTACAACTAGCAGTTTTCCAAAATGAATGGATTCCGCTCTTTGTCAGGAACGTTATCCATTTGCAGCCCTTAGGATTTATCTGATTTTAACAACTGTGCCTTTTGCAGTACTGCTGCTGAAGATTTTAAGGAGGCGGTTGTTGCTGCGGGGAAAACACACGAGGTAGTTCGATCAATACCTCTCATTTGAATACGCGACTTTCAAATGTTTTCTTGGACGTTTTCAGACATACACGATCGAATGTGTTTAGTTCCTTCCCTAGTGTTGCCCCACACTTGTGTACCTGACTGCAAACAGACGCTGTAAATGTCCCATCATGATTGCAAGTCTATTTGATGTCGTAGGAGAGGTCTGAATATGATACGGCCACTGCAACACTGTTCAGGTTCTTGGGGGATTTAATGGCTTTGCAAATTTTGATGAATAACTTATTCTTGTTCAGGTTATTCTTCCGGTAAAATATGAAGGTGCATTGGTTGCGTGGGATTTCCGACTGACTTCTGGGAAGGTAATTTAATTTCTGTAATTCATCTGCTTTTACTTAACCCTTAAACGTCCAGAGGCTTCCATGGTTTTTTCTCATTTTTTGGGGCATCATTTTCGTTTCCATATTTTTATATTTTTGAGATTTGTCTTTTTTCATTTAATAGATGATACAAAAATGAATCCAAGGATGTTAATTGACCAATTTATCTTATTCTCCATTTGCTCCAAAGTAGGTCACAGAAACACTCCTTTTATTACTATTTCTAATTTTCTCAAATTTGGATGATAAGGATGATTCTAAATTAGAAATTTTTGGATGAAATAAATAGAAGATTGAATTTCACCTACAATGAAAAAAATTCAACGTGATAGCACAAAAACTCTTAGATTTATGAACAGTCAAAGGTTTGTTGAATTTTATTGGAACTCAATTTTTGATGTATATTTCTCATTTAATATTGATTATTTTAAAAATGGACAACTACATTGATAAATAATACAATTTGAGTAGGGTTTCAGTTTGAAAGTTTGGCTTAAAATGGAAGTTTGAAGCATTAAATTGAGTTTTAGTGGCCCAACTGACCTCTCAGGTCACCATGGACGTTTAAGAGTTAATTATGGTATATCACAACAGACAAGTTCATTTGTTACTGAAAAGCCCAGGAAGTTGTTGAATCGTAGTTCATGTAGTTTTTTTGATTGGTAACTAGAGGAAGAATTCACTCCATATCGCCATTGTGATACCGGAATGTTGTTTACCATCTAGCAATGGGTTGCAACACCTTTTCTTCTGAGTACAATGTCATATAATTGGTTTGTGCTTCTCCTGCTATTAGTCCAAATTTTATTCTTAACATGGTTTTCAAGGCCACTGAAAGCCAGTATCAATTCATGACATAGGAGGCACTAAGGGTTTAGGGTAGTTCTATTCTGGTGTGTTGCAAATTTTGTCTTTATTGCTCGTCTCTTGCCACTTCATAACCGACCTTGAACTATGTTTCTGACAATATACTGGCACTTCAGGATATTGGTTTCAGTGTGGAGTTCGTTGACTCAACACAAGGCTCAAGGCACATGATTCCATATCAAAAATATGAATCTCACCAGGTAGTTTTTAATTATCATTCTTTTATTTTAGTTAATTGGGAATTCTCCTTGAGGTGAAACAATAATATCTCTGCAGTCTGAAACATGTGGTCGACAAAGTGAATCCCCATTCTTACTGGGAAGGCTGAAAGAATGTTATGTGGATTGTCTTCTGTTTGCTGTTGACAGGGCAGCTTCCAATCTCCATGTGTGGGCAACTACAAGCTGATCTGGGATAATTCTTATTCAAACTTTTACCGCAAGGTTTGAAAACCTCTGCTTCTAGGATCTTGTCTGTCTCAGCCCTGTTCGGTTATTTCAAGAGGGTTGCAAAGCTAGAAAGCATTGTTACACACAGGGTGTACTAACTAATCTGCAGCAATCGGATGCAATAGCCACACTCGTCACCAAGAGTCAAGCATCAATATGGACGGACTGCTTTGAAATTCATGCACCTGATTTCTAGCCTAGTAGAAATTTTGCTGCTGCATTAGGACTAGGGCACGGTGATTGTGTGGTTGCATGTGCGTGATTGTGTGTGCTAGAGAGAGGTTTTCCTGATGCACGTTGTTATTGGTGCATGGTTGCAGTACTTGCGTTACAGAGTAGATGAGATCCCGCCAGTGCTAGAGGAGACAGCAGCTGAAGGCACGACGGTTACCGTGGAGTCCTGAAGTCACGCTCACCTCGATCCTGGAGCACCGAAGCCCCAGCCAGGGATTAGTGGACACACTCCAATATCATTCCTGCAAAGTAGAAAATTGACCTTTTGTATTCCTACCTGATTTTTCGTGACTTCTTCTATTGTGAAAACATTCACATCATCTCCCAGGAACATTTCCAGAGAGTAAGATCTGGTTTAATAGTCCCTCGCTTGACCTCAAAACTGCTGCTGGACAGGAGTTTTTGGGTAACATGTTCTTGGCGAAGGGGCAGGCAACTTTGATGCAAATGGGTGAACATGCCAACATGTCATTCATCATTTCATTTTATAGATTAGGGTAGGCTGTTAAATCCGTGCCCAACTTTCTTTCTTTGTACAGCCGTTTTTAGTGACTGAGGGGTGTTCATCATATTCATGAACAGCCCCGTGAAAGATGTTTTAATTACGTATCTTCGATTTTTGTAACGAACAAGGGCAATACCGGTATACGGACTAAAACGCCCCTTGTTTCATTCTATGTATTTTTCCTCTCTGGTGGGGGCCAAAGATGTTGTGCTTTTCGGCGTTTCTGGTCTTGTGATTGCAGGTCCAGGTTCGCAGGTGCATCATTTTTTTTAAATGAAATAGTTTTCGCCAGCTGGAGTGTTAAGTCGTCAGCTTGGAGAGTCAGTGTGTCCCTTTCTCTCTCGTACCCTCTTGTGTCAATGGAATAAAGGATCCATTTGCATCACGAAAAAAACAAAAACAAAGATGTGCTTTTCAAATCACAAAAGCGCTTGATTTAATTTAATTTAATTTTCTGACAATGATAACATATTATTTTTGACACAAATGAAATGTTCTACTTCGTTAGGGCCGCTTCACACGAAGTTATGGCCGTCCAAGTCGATTGTGGGATTGAGTGGCTGAACTTTGTTGATGATTGTGGGATTGAGTGGAACTTTGTTGATGATTGTGGGATTGAGTGGAACTTTGTTGAGTCCAAAGAAATCTGCTGAAAATAGGCAATAAATTATAGTTTTAACCCTTTAACATCCCATTCCTTTGGAAAATAGTCAAACTACACTTCTACACACATTTCAGCTTTTAAGATTTGTTAAAATATATATATTTTTATTTTTCATGCATGAAATTGCATGTTTTCTATCAATCCTAAAATTTTCCAATTTTTCTAATACAAAATGAACTTTTCACAAATTTTTAGGTCAAATACTTCAAGAAATTCATATTAATTACAAAAAATCTTCTAAAAATATATAATTTCTAGAACATGTGCAAATTACAATGGAGAATCACATGATATATTTTTGTAGAATTTTTTAATTTTAATTTTAAAATTCAAAAGTTGAACATCATATGCAGTAGTGTAATTCAAACCTTGAGCTACCTAGCTTGCAACAAAAATAAAATATTTGATACTTGAAATTTATAAGATCCGAAAATTGAAGTGATAACTAGACTCGATAAACTTCATTTTCTCAATTGAAAGCAATAGCAAAAAACTTCATCTTCAAAGTCAAAATTGGCTTTGACCAACAAACATCCACTATTTGGATGCGCGGTCCTTAAAGGGTTAATTTTTTATGAAAAAATTGATGGCCTCTCGATCATAGTTTGGGTTTCTGTTCCCGTTTGACCCAAACTTCCTTCGAGAGTTCGTCAACCTTGATCAAAAAGTGTTACCATCTAGGCATTTTGAATGGCGATGACCTTTGGACTTTGGCCTCTAGTGTGAAGGGTAGAGAGGCCGAATTCTTGATTTCTTCAACCTTTGGTCATAGTGTGAAGCGGCCCTTAGGCCTTCTTTACATTACAAGCAAGAAGCCGTGGAGAAAACTTCACAAGGGCCATGGCTTATCCTTGAGAAGCCAACCTTTGAACTTGACGGCCTTTGAATATAGTGTAAAGTGAGAAGGGGCCGCAAAATAAAGTGCCGATTTTTAGAAATAAAGTTCTTACGTATTTCTTTAAAAAAAAAAAGTGATTGGTTGTGAGAAGGTTGGCCAAATGGCCCCCAGATTTTGCGTTAGACCCACCTCTTGAGGTGAGCTTGACGCAAAATCCGGGGGCCTTGAAAAATGTCCACTTTTCTTGCCACGAAGGACAAAAGTGTTGTCCATGTCATTTTCTCCTCCTTCCGCCCCTTGGACTGAAAATTTCGGGTGTAAAGTAATTTTCTTTGGTCTTCTCGGTTTTTAGGCCTCCCATTAATTGAAGTCTCTCTCTTCACGATTTCTTGCCTCTAGTGTAAAGAGGCCCTTAACTTAGCTGAGGTTCCTCATTCCGATGTTTCTTGTTTCCTGGCCACAAGGGAATTCCAAATCAACTCCATATTGGGTATACTGTACTGGAAATTTGCTTGAGGTTTTCAAATGCTAGTTTACACGTGTTGCTTGAAGAAGAAAAACCCCGGTTGAAGCTTCATTTTTTTAAAACTCAAATTAAAGATTTCTTTGGTTGTGAGTTGCTCTATTTCAATATATAAAAGCTTTTCACCTCACTTATCACGTCCCAACCTCTATATTTGTTATTGTGCGCATGCGATGCTTCATTTGATAAAATTGTGAGGTTATATTGGTATGATTAGTGTAAGAGGGTATCGTTTACTCGTGATTTTACTTCATTGAATTATCAAATACTTGTTTCTATGAGGTGAAAGTAGAAAAACAAGATCAAATCAAAGGTTTTTTTAAATTTTTCACAACAATCTTTATATCTCTTGTTTTGCACATTTAAGGTAGAAATACAATAAACCGAGAAATAAGAAGTTTTGCATATGAGAAATGGGAGTTATAGCAACTACTAAAGGACCTTTTTTTATATAAAAGATGGAAAAATCATGAAGAGGAGATCTGATTTCATATTTTTTTCCCAATAGACAATTTTGTACATATTTTCAAACAAAAAGTTTGTTCAACCTTGAAACCGTTTCCTAAACTCTTCAACAACCAAGTATTATGATAGACAATTTTGTGCAGGAAATCACCCATAAGGCCAAAACGGAATAGGCCAATCCAACCCTAAACCTACCAATTCAAAATTAGTTCAGTTTCAAAACAAATCATAGCTTGCACCTAAAATTGTCACAATTGTCAGACATTCCTTGAAATGAGTGATAGGCGTCTCTGTTGTAGTACAAGTCTACACTTTGGTTAGTGGGGTCCTCTCAATTCTTGGTATTTCTACCTTGTGCCATTGGCCCAAATGTTCCATGTATTCCACATGTCCTCCGTGCTCCCCATGTTCCCCGTATTCTCCATGTTCTCTACACTATTGTTTTTGCTTTTGCTATTTATTATACAATACAACTCGGTTTGTCTCACTTGACCGTTCCGCGCTGGAATCTGTCGAGGAGACAACCCAAGCTCAAAAACCCAAGCGCTGGAATTATTTATTTTTTGAATCAACATCAACATATTTGAAGTCTATAAAAGTTCTTAACATTAAACTAACGTCAATGTGCTCAACGGCACCGGTCCCACTAGTTTAGGATAATTTATCTATAATTTAATTCAATTTATGGTGACAAAATTTGATTTAAAATCCAAGACTTTTACACTGTATGTCCAAAAGCCATGAAACAACTTCATTGCACCCCTACTTGTGAAGAGCTTTCCAACAAAAACTCCTATATTTCATTTTTCATAATTTAATTCAATTTACAATAATGAAATTTGATTAAAAATTCATAACTTTCACACCATATGTCCAAACGCGACGAAAAATTCTCTATGCACTCCTCGTCGAGAACTTTTTGATGGTACAAAGAACACGACTAGCAAATGCACGGTTGAGGAGATCTTAATGTAATAAAACAAACAAACAAATAAACAAGGTTAAAAAGTGTAGAAATAAATAAATTATATAATGAGAGAAAACTAATGGGGAAAATTGAAATGGATGAAAAAATGCATTTTTTCATTGCAATGACATGAATGATGGAGGATTTTGGCCAATTACTTACTTTGTATCTATGGTGCATTTTTTATATTTGTGTTGTCTGTATTTCAATTCTATTGATTTACTAACAGCTACTATGCCCTTTCTAGTTCATTCTGTCTTAGTTTTCATTAAATTTTGGATCCTATTTTGTTCCTTCAATTTGCTAACAACGATATTAAATAATTTTTCCCAACTAGTTCTAAATACTATAGCATCCATAATATTCAACACTTTGGAAAATTCAAAGAGAAAATAGGGTATTATGTAATGTCAGAAAGTAGTTTTTTTACTAATAGGGCCCATTCCAAAAAAAAAAAAAACTTAGTTAATAGCCCCATGATTAATACCTTGCTGAAGTGCCCCCTCTCCCCTCACTCCCAAAACAAGAATCTGCGCATGTATATACATTTGAAAACTATTCTTTTTCATTCACTTATCCATTGCTAGTCTACATGACTTAGTAGCGTTTGTCTTTTCGCTTTTTGTGCTCTAAAGTAGATAGAACATATAAGACTTTGGTAGTTGTAACATCAATATACTACACCACTAATAACTACATAATAAACTTAACAAGTCCTTCCATACTCAATGATATAGACATTTAGTATAAAAATAATTTAGAGGGTGGATCAATATCTCTTATAGTTGGATGGTAAGGTACATTTTCACATCAATACAATTATCTTTACAATATATGTTTGTCTTCATGTGTTCAAACATCAAGTTTAAATATTATTTATAGTATTTTGATGCAAGATTTATATTTTATCCTAACTTCTTTAATAATTCCAAAATTTACAAAAATAAGTAGATATTTTTTTCATATACAAAAATGATATTTTTTTTGTAATTAAATGTTGAACCACATGTTTAGAGATAATTTTTGTCGTTATGGTATTTAAAAGTGTTTAATGAAAAAAAAAAACTTTAAAGTTGTGATTATTGATACCAAAACATCTTTTGTCCTCCCTTTGGTGCTATACCTTACTTATAAACAAAGAACTTTAGTATATATATCATTTGAAGATGATTTACTTATATTATTTTCAATGGTAAATTAGTATCACATAACATTCTTTAGAAGGCCCTTGTGAAATCTTAAAATCGGCAATCATAATGCTTTAAAGTTTGGCATCTATAATGCTTGTTCAATACTATCATGGTGAAAACTAAGTTAAAAACATTCTTGTCCACTTATAGTATAAACCTTGTGACTGGTCACTCAGTCATAGTGTCACATTGTACATTTTCTCCACATTGAGCCATTCACATTTGAATTTTCTCCTCCTAATCTAATTTGGTGCCACATGGACCCCCTTCTAAGAGTGCCACTTGGAAAAAATAGTCACTAAGTGGTTTTTCAGTTCATTATTTAGTTCCAGCCTCCAACTTCAATAAACAAATTACTTGGGGGATCCATATGGCAACTTGTAGACACGCCCATGTGTAAAATTCACCAAAATTCAAAAAATTCACCAAAACATATAATAATTTTGTAAATATCAACCCATTCTTCCTTCTCCTCAAAAGGCTCAGGATACAAGAGCCTTGTTGAAACCCCAACTAAAAACCTTCAATCTTCAAACAACAATCTTCAATAAAAAAATCTTCAATCTTCAATCTTCAATCAACAATCTTCAATCTTCAATGTTCTAAAAATCAAAGCAGTTAGAACCATAAGATCACCTTCCAATTCACAACAAGAACCCAAAAACCCGCGAACATCAATCACAAGATCCCAGTCGCCTTGCTCTCCACAATCACCACAAATATAGAAAACTGAAACAAAAGACGCTTGCCCAACCTAATTCCTACTTCTTAATCTTGTTTTAACTTCACCAAGCCAAATTTCAACACTCCAAAGCTCAAATCACAAGATCAGAAGCATAAGCCGCCAATTCAATAGACAGCCGAAAGGAAAAGTGGTCAAACCATCAAAATGAATGTAGTCCTAACCCTAACTAGCTTGGTAAAAAAATGACCTACAACGAAGAAGCAAGGCCGATGGAGATGCACTTGGTGTGCATGGTAAGATAGAAGTATAGCTGTTGCGAGCGAGAAAGAGATGTGAGCAAGAACGGAAATTGCAAAGTTATTGTCCAATGTTCCATAACCCTAACGCCAAAGACTAGGAAACACAAGAATCGAGCTAGATAAGTGCATTCTAACTACTCAATGACATGTGCATGAGAAGGGTTGTGCATGTGCAGGAGCAACCCTAAACCCTAAATCTTTGTCAACACAAAAGTAAAGATAAAAAGACCTAAAACTCTAATTCACGGAAGCAAAAAAAGCTGCAAGGATATACACAAAGACTCATAATGTGGCTGCTTGTTCATCACTTAGAGAAGTTTAGATAGAGCATCTCATAGTGTGACTACATCTTTTTATAGACTGCAATTAGAGAGATTTGGATTGTTTGTTCTATATAAAATACAATTAGGGAGGTGTGGGTGTACCTTGCAAATACTCAAAACCCTAGCGCCTTTATTAGTGCGGCCCGTTGTCGTCGTCAACATGTGAGAATTTCGATTCAAAAACTCAGAATTCTCCTTCAAAGCCACGCCAATCTCATAGACCTCCATCTTCCAAATAGGCACAGAGGCTTTTGAACTTATCAATTAGAAATTCACGCAAGCAAACCCTCAAATCTGCAACAGGGCAAAACATCAACATACTCTCAGATCTTCTCTCTTCCTCATTCAAGAACCCTCTCTTCTCTCTCATCTGCATTCGTCATTTCTCATTCATCTAAGTACATATGGACCCACTTAGTTTTTTTTCTCAGTTTTGAGTCCCCTTTTTGCGCCCCGCATTTTGCGCTGCATCTTCTGGGTACAATAGACTTGCAATTTTGGGCTCATAGTATAATTTGTGCAAAATTCCATATTTGGCTAATTCTCTTAATATTAGTAATTTATAGAGTCAAATTTATTTATTTTTAAATCCAATATCCTTCACTTTGTAGAACATAATGTTGGTAGTTCAAGGTATGAAGGTAGGATGCACGCGATAAAATTATGTAACATACTCACTTTTAAAACTGTAAATGAAATTATAAGATGAAACTATGGAAAGGACAATTTATAGAATAATCCTATCATTGTGTTCTTTTTCTTAGTGATTCAAAAAAATTAACTTGGGATACTAATATTGCAATTTGCAAGTAATTTTCTTAAAAGCATTGATTTTTTAAACATTTGTTTTGCTAAAAAGTGCACACTACACAAAGATGTAATTGGGTTATTGGCAATTAAGGTTCAAATGATTAAGAAATTGAATATCAAAAAAAGTAAACAACTAAGTAGTTTAAATTAATCAAGAAGTTACTGAAAATCAGAAATTTTAAAAATTGAATTTTAACTCTATTTTTTTATGATTTAAAAGTAAATAAATAAATATCTCTAAAACCACTTTTCCTAAATGACAAAGAGATTTTAGAATTTAAAAATAGCATTGCATCAAAGTGGCTTGTAGGGATGCTATCTTTTTCATGAAAAGAAAATTAACTATCACCTTCACTCTTTTCTTTATGAATTAACACTTCATATTTTCTTTATTAGAATCTTTTTTAAATGTAAATTATAAGAATGGACCTTCTTCATTCAAGATAATCTTAAATTTATTTATTTTAAATTGTGGTTTTTAATTTTATTTTTTGTATTCTAGAACCATATTCAATTGTACTTTTTTTAAGAAAAATTTAATTAGAGATTGATTTAGAAAATTTAATGTCTTTTACTATTTAATATTTATTCAACTTGTAATAAGAAACGCAACTATCTTTGAACCTCAAGATATGCTTTAGAAGAAAACTTTGCAATTTAATTTCTAAATTCCATTAAGAAAAAACATTGCAACATTAGTCCATGTATTCCAACTTTAATTGTTAAGATTCAACTTTGATTCTTGAGTGTCAAAATGGCATACACTTTATTAAGATTTAATGCCTATGTGTGCAAGGTATTTCTTGTTACCTAATATATCTATCATTACGTATAATCAAAGATCTTAGAAGTTCTACAATAGTGAAATCAATACAAAAAAGGGGTTTTATTTATACTTCTTTGATAGCAATCAAAGTAGACTAAATCCCTCTCCTTATCCATCTCATGAATAACAAAGAGAAAAACAACTTAGAGTAGGCTAACTTTCAAGAACTTGTTCAGAGAATAGACAAGAAAAAAATAGAAAGATTATAAGTTCAGGGTACAGTAGCAATGAATCAAATCCAAAGAAATAAAGCTCAACAATGTGCAAAGGCAAAATGGTTGTATCAAAAGTCAAGTTAACTCAAGAGAGTCAACAAAGAAAATAGACACACTACCAACCCTTATCAAAGAGACAAAGGGTAACCAACATGAGAAATCTTAAACTGTAATGCAAAGAGTGACGAAAAAACAATAGTTCCAAGAACTAAGAAAATTTGTAGAAGAGTGACCCGTGATATTAAAAGCATAAAGTGGATTTGTGAAGAAATCCTTGGGAGGTGGTACTCCTCACCTGTACCGATGCCAACTAGCAAACCGTTAGTGTGCTAGAAGACGTATACAAAGTGTCTACAGAGTACCACTACTTGTTATCGTAAAATGACAAGAAAAGTATTTCAGCAAACGCACATTGGAAAGCAAATTAGACATCAAGCAAATGGAGTGACACAAAACTTGCGCGGAACCTGTTGGCCGCTGACTTGGGACCCAAGAACCATCTTGGCGCAGTGTGATCACCCAAAATCCTGATAACAAGAAGAGCTCTTGGCCAAGCAATTCATAACATACTCAGGTTTTGCCAAAGTGTTGAATTTGTAAGCGCACCACTTGGAAGTGCAATGCTTGGAGAAGCAATTGCAAGGAAGTTCCACTCTAAGACTCTATAAATGAACCGTTATTCTTCGTCGCCAACTACTTGGCCAACTGACCATGCATTAACGGACAAGTAATGAGGCGATGATGAGCCGCAGAGGATGAAACTCATAAACACACAAGTGTAAGGATGAGTGTCAATGTGGAACCTACATTGTCAGGAGTGGTAATGAAAACCCTAGCTATCCTAGTTTGGTACCAATACTAATCGTTCTGGAAGAATTTAGGTACACCAAGCGTCTTAAAATACGAAGCAGCAGTAGACTAAAAAGAATCTAGGTATGAATCTTGATTCAGAAGTCTAAAAAAGAAAATAAAAATAAAAATAAAAAATCTTTTCACCCTGAAATAATAATTTTCGATTTGCTAATATAGTAATATCAAATATAATTTTTTGAAATGTAAGCTAAGATTAAATTCATTAAAGGATCCTTGACTAGTAATATTGGAATTATCCCAACAAACTCCTTGTTCACATTAACCTTTAGAATTGAAGTTATTCTTCTCTTTTGTACTTATGGCTTAAACATGAAGTTAATGTCTACGTCACCTGAAGTAATGCGTTGAGTAGATTGGAGTGACTTGTTGTTGATGAAATTAAAAACTTTATTACATCAAATAAAAAATATTTTGAAGTGTGTCGTTGAAGCATGCAGAAGTTGATTTGACAAGAGATGTCTATCATGTCACTGTTGTGAGAAATTTCATTAAACACTGATTGATTCTAATTTTAAAGTGTTTAACTTTTTGTTTCTAGGTATTAACTAATTCGAAGAAGTGTTTGAGATTTGGAACATAAATCTCTCCTTTATTATTTAGGTGTTTATTGTTTATAAATAGTAATATTATCCAAGTGTAAAGATTTCAATTTGTGCTTAATAAGTCATTTTGTAATAATTTTGAATTGGTTATTTATGATAGGAACTAGATTCAACAGTGCATGCATAGAAAGGTTGTAAAGAATTCATTTATATTTTAATGAATGACAGATATGAAACTAGAATGTGTTACAATCTAGATGAAGTTTTGATAAATTGACTAAATTTGGTCATTTAGGCTCTTAAAAGGTAAATTCTAATGTAATAGTGAACATAACAACATTATAATTAATTTTTTAAATCATGATGATTTCAAAAATTCAAGTTTGTCATTGATGATAACAAGCAACCAATTTTCTTTGATGAAAAGAGTATTTAAGCTTGGCCTTATAGTTTGTTCAAAATCTATTGTGACAAGTAAATTCCCATATGTGAAATTGATCAACCGATTGCAAATAATGTCATGCATAAGTAGATTTTTTGGTAATGAACAAACAACATTGAATTTCATCTTCATTTAATCCAAATTAATATATGCCCTATCTCATCCATTTAAGTAATCTTCAAATCTAAACAACTTTTTGAAGTAAGTGGTTAAGGTGAAAATGAGATTTGGAGAGGCATAAAGCATCAAATGTTACAAGAAATATTCAAAGTTAAGTTACAAGGCATTTAGTCTTAGTAATGTTTAAAGTTGTACAAGTATTAAGACCTTTATAATGTATAAGTGTTATTTTATTTTAATAAATAAATTTTAAATACATTTTGGAGTATTCAGAATCATCCATAGGTTAATGAAAATTAATGTAATCTTTTTATTTCAAAATTGTGATGGTATTTTTCAACCAAGCTTAATTATTGAAGAGAAAGAAAAACCATCATTTAATTTTATGAACAATATCTATTTTTTTTGTGAATTTTTTTGAAAAACAGTATTATATGAATGAAATTATTGGTTTTTAAAATATTTATTGTATTATAGGAAAAAATTGGGTATAAAGTAATTATTTATTGTCTACAATGTAATCAAAAGAATGTAACTTAACCCCTAAAGGACCACGAGGCCACCACGTGGCTTCCGGAACTAGAAAGTAAGGAATTTCGAGTTGTTGGACCGTGAATTGTAAAGTGAGCAACAAAAAGACCCTAGTTCTTTTTGAGAGCTGAATCCGTGAGTACTTCTTGATCGAAATTTCATGAAGTGTGCAATTTTTGGTGATTTTTTTGAGTTGCACGGTGGGTATTTTGGTGTCACTTCATACCCTCATATCTTCTTCCTCGCACCTCCAAATCACTTGAATTTTTTTTCACATTTTTAAAATGATGATTTCTACTCATAGTAAAAATTTCAGAGTTTTTGGAGCACTTTTGATCAATCCGATTTCAGCATGTGTACAAAATACCCTGAACAAGTTCCATCAATCTTCTCAACGGTGGCATTTTCTCAAAAATTGTGCGATTTTGTTGATCTTTTTTTCATACAAAAGCTATGTAAGTCTTCTTTGATTTCAACGGTGCCGATCGTCAAAATTATCCCACACCAACAAGGAATTGAGCTTGTTATAAGAGCGAGTCAAGAAAACAAGAGCTAAGCTAAAAACCCCCCGGTCCTTTAGGGGTTAACCCCTAAACGTTCTCACCCTTTTCAGATTTGGCAGTTTTTCAAAAATGCATTATAAAATGCAACTAAGAGGGATATTTTTAACTTGATGAATGAATAAGAGTTGTACATATGGAATTTTAGATTCTATCCATACGGTTAGATTTGCGATTGCTATCACCAATATTTGTGTATAACTTTTCAAACTTAAAATTTAGAGCTCTTTTGTAATATGATTATGAATAAGATATTGACAATCTAATAATGAATTTTTTTGAGATGGGTTGAAATGTAATACTCTAAGTGTACTGATTTTTGGAGATTTTTTGGTTGCTTAATTCTAGTAGTTGACTTTTTCAAGAGCACTTTTAGACTAAAATCTTTGAATTTTTGGGTGGAACACTACAACATGAAATGAGGCATAAAATTTTCACAAATCATCCCCTTTCTAATCGGATCACACATGCACGAAGCTAACTTCCCATAAAAGTTTCAATAAAAAATCCACACTACAAAAAGTACATGATGGATGGGAAATCGGAGTTCAAATCCGTACATCATGCAAAATATGCATGGTTGGGCGGTTAGGGGTTAAATGGCCATGAATTTACAGTTCCTCAACTAAAACATCATTTTTATTTGAGTGAATATTCACTAAAGATCTATACTTTATCTATTTGAAAACCGCATTTTGGTTAGTGTAAAATGTACAATACTAGAAGACATTGATACTATATAGTGATTGAGGAATGATTTTCAAAGTACCATTTTTAGTTTCTTATTATGTTAATTTTTATAATTTATATTAAACTTAATATTGAAATTTAGAACTGGTTATTTTAAAGAATCATTTTTTTTTATTTTCCATTTTTTTAACTAAAAATTTCATTCCAAGAAAAGAATATATCTGGGGGAGTTCACTCAATGTATTGTATGTGTATCACGTGCGAACAAATCTTTGACCCCCTATATTACATTATAAATAATCAATCAAAATACTTGAAAACATTATAGGATGTTTCTTTATGTTGAAAGTTTATATTGTGAATTTTTGGGAATTGTCTTTGTTCAAATTAATTTCTTACAAATTTTTGAAGCACATAAATACACTATGCAACTAATTTTTGTATTTTAGAGCTAGTTTCAATTGTGTTTTTAGAATTGGTTGTGAATTTAATTGAAGTAAGAGTTTTCTAAAATGAAAGATACAATGATTATGTGACCACACTAAAAAATTTGGAGCCAAATCAAACTTTATAAAAAAGTATACAGGGGGTTGAAAATCACTTGTTTGCACGATTTTACATAATATTTGGAAGTGACCTCCCCAAGGAATATATTTTCTTGGAAAAGTCATTTAGTGTGAATTTTAAGAAACATGAGCAAACACAAAGTATTTAATGGGGGGGGGGGGGGGGGGCTATGAAATAATTTGGATAGTATACTATTTATAGTAAATTTAGGGTATATTCATATTGTGTTTTAGGAATGTTCATAAAATATTCTCAAATTGGTTTTTAAACACTCTATATTACTTTTAAAAATTTATAGATTTTATCTCAAATGAATAAAAAAACAACCTGAATTTGTTCTCTCGTGGTTATTTAAATTTTTGACAGTGACTTCCTCGGGGATATTTTTAATTAGAGTTTCAATGATCATATTCTTGAATATCAAATGAAAATAAAATAAAATAGTTTAGAGTATTCAAAAAGCTATTGACAATTAGAGGTTTTAACTCCTAAATGAGGGAGGGGATAAAGGCAAAACCAAGATGTGTTATGAAATGTTACTTCTCCAACTTTGATGTAGCTTGGTCCAGAAGAGGAAATGAGAAGCATGATATAATTATCCATACGATCAAACTTTCACAAAAAACATTAAATACTCATTTAATGAATTTAGAAGCATTTACCATGTAATATCCACCAAAATTACAAATTTTATTTTTAGAATTTGAAATTTGGCATGATTAGTTGAAACTATTCTATTCTAAAGAAAATTAAAGAATATTCTCAAAGGAGAGAACATCATTAGTTTCCTCAAATAGTAAATTTTATAACACTAGGACAATATTGAGGTCTTTGTCTTTGAAAACTTCTCCTTGAGTCCTTGGTGGAGTTTAACTTAAATTGACATGATTCAAATTGGAGTGGAAAGTAGATTTGATTTCCTATTTGATAATATTTTTTATTTCTTATAAAGATTTTTTTTTCATCCTAGAGAGCCTGTAATAAAAAGGCAGCGACTATAAAATGGTTGTTTGGTCACTTAGGGGATAAAATTGATTATCAACTCTAAAATTTAGACCTTTGATTCTAAGTATAACTATTTTAAAATTATTCAGTCATTTTATCCAAAATCTTGTAGTGATGATATTCTTTTATAATTTGAAAAAAGTAAAATAAATATTGCCTTCACTATTATCTACCCACATTAACACTCCACCCTCTCTATTAGCAAATTTTCTTTTGATGAATTTAGTTTATAAGAGAGAATCTTCTTTATCTGTGAAAATCTTAATCTAAAAAAAGGTAATGTGTGATTTTAATTTTTAATTTTATATATTCTAGAACTAAATTCATTTGTACATTTATGAAGGAAAAAAAATGATTTTAAGGATGATTTGGAGAACCAAATGTATCTAACTATTTACTAAAATTTGGAATATGCACCACAATCATTGGTAGATTTCATAGGCACTTAATAACAAATAAAAATGTGTTTTAAGAGAGAAATATGCAGTTTCACTCCCTAAATTCTATTAGAGGAAGACTTTGCAACATTAGTCTACATATTCTAACTTTGTTCCAACTTTGTTCTTTGAGTGTCAACAAAGTCACATACTTTATTATAATTTAGGGTATATGTATGCAAGTTATTTCTTATCATTTAATACAATTGTCATTATGTAAAATCAAAGTTCTTTAAAAGTTATGCAGTATTGATTATAAAGAACTAAATATGTTTTAGGCCAAATGACTATGAGATTTCTTGTAATCCTTAATTAATAACCAATATATTAAAAAAAGTATTTAAAATTTGGGCACCTATCAAATTTAATGTCTTACCCTTACTTGCAAGTATTTCAAATCTAGCAAGTAAATATATTAATAACACTTTGATTAGTACCAACCCATCACTAGTTTTAACATAACCAGTCCACACTCTTCATTCACATCAACGAGAGTTGCATGGTTGTTTTTTTGTCTTTTGCCTATGACTTGTATAAGAAGCCAATGTTTACATCAACTGAAGTGATGGACTGAGCGGATTAGGTGTTTGATGACTTTGAAGACTTTATTACATCACTACTTTCAATTGTGTTGTTGAAGCTTGATCCTAAGTGGTCTTCTCTTATCTTGGTAGATCTATCTAGCTTTTTGCTTACGTTATTGACTTTTGCTCAAAGTAAAGAGCATGTGGAAGTTGATATGACAAAAGATTTTAACTTTTAACCCCTAAATGACAGAGGGGGTACGGGAAAAGTCTAGATGTGTTATAAAATGTTACTTTTGCAACTTTGATGAAGTTTGGTCCAAAAGAAAATAATGAGAAGCATGATGTTTAGTAATTATCCGTACGGTCAAAATTCCAAAAATAGTTTTAGATACTCATTTAATGAACTTAATAGCATTTACCATTTAAAATTCACTAAATGTACAAAATTTATTTTTAGAATTTGAAATTTGGTATGATTGGTTAAAATTAGACATTCTATTCTAAAATTTTAAAAAGAATTTTTTCAAATGAGTGAACATCAATAATTTTCCAAAATAGTAAGTTTTATAACACTAGGACAATATTGAGGTGTTTGTCTTTGAAAAATTCCTTAGTAAACCTTAATATTGCAAATGAAACATATAAAAAAGCACTAGAACACGATCTCAACCCCTAATTCAAACAAAAAATCAAAACTTGAAAAATGTCATTTCTTGCTCATGGGCAGTCAATGTTGTTTAGGCTGTGATTAGAAAATGGTCGATCACTTAGGGGTTAATGACAATTGTACTATTGCGTTACTGTTTGTCGTAAGAACACTATTCATTGACTACTAATTAGTCCAAATCTCCAAGTGTTCACAATTTTATTTTATTTTATCTTATTTTTTGTCTTTTTCTTATCTTTTCCATGTTTGCAATTTGGAATGTAAAAATTTCTTCCATTATTTTCATGTTTATTATTTAAATATAGAAATATTTTCATTCAATGTTTTTATCAAGTGTAAAAGATTTTAAATTGCACCTTATAGAAATTAAACTTGATATTTGCAAAGTAATTTATCAATAATTTAAATGTGCTTAAGTTAGTATGAATCATTTGTTTATAGTAAAAGCTAAATTCAAGTTCAAAATCATTTTTTTTAAGCTTTGCAATAGTTGAAGATAAAAAGGAACATATGAAATTTCATGTAGTTCTCTTTATTGTCCTAAACTTTAAAAATATGTCTACTATCTAATAATTTAAAAATCTCACTACTTTTAAATTATAATATTATTTTGTAAATCATGTGATTTTTTATTGTACCATTGCTCATTTATAAATATCAGCGAGAACATAATATATTTTACAATTTATGGTTACCATAGAATTTTAACAATTTTAAATGCATTATAAGTTGAAGTATGTGAGATTTATTTTATTATTAAAATACGAAACATCATGTTTAGATAGAAATTTTTTGGAAAATAAAATCAGAATAAGTTATTATAGATGTTATAGAGACGTTGTACGTATAATTGAAAAAGTAATCACGTCCTAATTGGCAAAGTAGGTGTAAAAGGGAATAAAAGTACATCAAATTTTTAAAAATGAATTTTCTCATTAGAACTCTCAAATTTATCAAAAATTCAAGAAACGTGATGCATATAAATTAAATATAATTAAGATCTTGGGGTCATTTTGAGGGTCATTTCATGTAAAATTGTAAATATGACAAGCCATGTCCTGAACCATGTGCAATATGATTTTGATCCTCATGCCTATATTATATTTTAAAACTTAAATAAAATAATAAAATAAAATATGCACATGTATCTTCTTTCTAAAGAAATTATATTTTGAATTATTGATATTTATGTGTATTCAAAATAATTATTCATCAATTTCCCCATGGGTGCACTCATTATTAAACCTTGGAATCATATGCGTTCATGTCCCCTTTTTATAATATCCCTTGTACAATTAGAATATTCTTATATTTTTTCATGTATATATGTATAATGTAAACATACAACCTTATTTTCAGCTCTAAATATGCTTCTTGTATGTATACATAGTATGGTAGTGTTCAAATTGATCCCCCTCTTGTGCATTCACATGATTCCTCAAAAACATAAAAGAATACACCCTCTAGGTCAATTATGTAGTAAAAGGATACACTGATTAAAAATATTATTTTAGTTTTTTTTAAATAACATCATAAAAAGGATATTTCTATGATTCAAGAATAGATCTTTTTATAGTCATAGTGATCATATCTGGGCCTCCTGATCATATAAAGGGTTTTGCATGTTTAGCTTTTGAAATAGTCTAATTTTAATAAAAGCCTTCTTTGATGTATATTTTTATTTATTTTTTGATTTTTTAATTTTAGTAAAATGAAAATGTAAATTTGATATCAAATTTATCAACTTCTAAAACCAACAAAGAGTATAATAATTTAACTAGAAAAAGATATTAGATATCTTGATACTACTTTGACTAAACAAATATGATTTGAGCATTGCAAATCAATTTTAGCCGGTTTGTGCACTTTACCTTCCAATCTTCTACACAATTCATTTATAGTATTAGAAATAAAAGAAATAAAGAGCCTATGAACGAAAATATGACTTGTTCCTACTTAGACATGTCCTTTGTTTCCACCCATTGTCGAACGTTTCTGGTCAAATTAGCCACGACTAAAGTATATGTACTAAATTTTTCTTCATATAAATCTTATTTTATACTATTAAAAGCGCATTTTGAAGCCCTTTTCAATGGTAAAAATTGAACCTAATTTGAAAATAAAAATTGCTAATGCAAATCAACCTTTCGTGATTTCACTACTAAAATAGCAAATTTTGAAAAGGTCGTTTGTATTCATATATTCTCCAAATGAAGTATATTTTATTTAATTATAAAATTGTTTTAAAGGTGTATTATAAACCTAACATGGTGGAGAAAATGACCTAGAAAGTTCAACACTTATAGTTTCTTAGCACCTAAGAAGGATCTTTTATAAAAACTTGCATGTAAAGTATCTCAGAATTAAAAGTTTTATGGTGTTTCTCATGCTAAATTAATAAAGTTTAGAATTAAATATAAAATAAGGTATGAAAGCTATAACTAATTTTTTTGTTTTAACTGAAGATGATTTAATTAAAAATGCACATCTAGAAGTTTAAAGAAGCATCTTTAGTATTTTTATTTTTAGAAATTTATTAGAAGGAAGCATTTATTGGGTAGTTATAAAGGATAAAACTAAATAATTAATAAATTTTCCATGAAATTAAGAAATGTCAACTCCGATAGCAAAAACATTGTTTAAGCAAGCTAAGTTCAAATACAAATTTTACTTCTCATTTTTACTAAATAAAAAATAAAAAAATGCCTACTTTGAGTACTTTCCTACAAGATTATAATCCTCATATCTCTCACTTCATTAATTAGAATAGAAGAAATGAAAAATTTCCATGTAGATCTGGATTTATCTAATCATATTTATCAAAAAATAATAAAAAGAACAAATTAAGTTCTCGATCTTGAATTTTGAATTGAAAAGGTTTATGAATTCCTACTTAAAGGTAAAACAAAAAACTCTATGAAATTTGGTGGCCCACTGGATATATATTTTATACGTTTTCTTTTAAAAATTCGAAAGTTTGAAGTCAAAAGAGCTTATCAGAAACAACATGCAATTAGAATGTAGTTGATTTTTTTGAGAGATTACAGTTATGTATAAAGTCATGATAGAAGAAGAAAGGGAAGGTATTTATTTTGCAAAACTAGTTTTTCAACCTCAAAGGCTACTAAAACTAGTTTTTACTGTGTTTGAGATTTTCTAAAGCAAGGAGTTGAGATGTCAAAAGCATTTAACTCACGACCACACCAAAGCTACTCAAAGCTCCTCAAAGCAAAATGCTACTATTCACTAGTTCTCACATGTGCAATTCCCCTAAACACCCAAAGGATCTCCTATGATTGCAAGACTATCCGATAAAAGAACTATTTATGCAATCTGTTAGTCAAAACTCTATTAAATTGTGATTGACACTATAATTCCTATGAAATAAAAGCCAAACAAGTTTTCCAGACAAAGAATAATTTTCTATGATTAAAATTAATACAAAATATGCAAATAACATATTTAACCCCTAACTGCATAACCAACCGTTTTTTGACTGATGTACATAATTGAATGCCTTTTTTCATCCGTCGTGCATTTTTTGCAAGTAAAACACATACTACAAAATTTTATAGAAAATTAACTTCATCAATGTGTGATCTGATTAGAGAAGAGATGATTTATGAAAAATTATTATCACATTGTTCCGCCAAAAAATTCTAAGATCCAAGTAGTTCAAAACAAATCAAAAGTGCTCTTGGAAAAAGACAATTCATAAAATCAAGCTACCATAAAATCTCCAAAAATCACTATACTTAGAGTATAACATTTCAGTTCATCACAAAAAGGTTCATTCACAGATTGTCAATATCTTATTCATAATTGCATTACAAAAGAATTTTGAATATTAAGTTTCAAATTTCATAAAAAAATATTGGTGATTGCAATCATAGATTTCATTGTTACATTTTATAATGCATCTTTGCAAAACTCCAAATTTGGAGAGGGTTGTGTACTAGGCCTTTAGGGGTTAAATCTTTATTTTTGAACTATACTACTTTCAATTAATAGTTTAAATATTTTATTGTGTTTTTTTATTGCATTTATGTTTCAGATCCCTACTTCGCTTGATTGTATCAACATATATTAATTATGGATATGAAATGTATAAACCAATTTCACCAAAACATATAGCACTTTAACCCCTAAATGTCCCAGAGTCCAGAAATTGGATCACGAACGGATTCAAAGCCTTCTCACGTTCTCATCAATGTTTGGATGAAACTCATCCAATTGTTTGGAGATTCTTCACCAAGTTGTTGCCCTATCTAATGGCTAGATAACCCTGGATTTAGTCATACCAGAGTACATATTTTTCTAAAATTACAAATGTAGAAGTATGTCAAGTCGTTGACCATGCCAAAATTGCATTGACTCTAGTTCAAAGTGGAATCGTGAAAAATGAGGTCATAAATTTAAGAAACACAAAAATTTCAAAGTATCACCACATTTAAGAGTATCTTATTTCAAACTCATTCCAACAAATTTTACTCAAAAAATATTGAAATTTAGTTTATAATCGAATTTAGAAGGAATTTTTAATTTTAACTTTCAAATTTTATAATTAAATATTGGTGATTATATTAGTGAATCAAACCGTACGGATGGAATCTAAAATTCAAAATCTAGAACTTTCATTTGTATATCAATTCTAGAATATTCTTCTAAATGGTAGTTTATAATGCTTTTTCTCAGATTGTCAATTCCAGGGACACCCTGGTATGTTTAGGGGTTAAGTCATAAATTGACTGGTGTCATGGAAAATGCTATAAAGGTTCTATCATAATGTTAGAGATTTCACCTGTATAGCAATTGTCCTAGATTTAAAATGAACACTTTCCCAAGCACCCGTGTAGAACCTCCTCAGATCTATAGCAGTCCTAGATGTTAGAGCCGTCTCAAGAGCACGTGAATCACAAGTTTGGCTGTGAATCAATGACTCCAATATGTAACTATAATTATGTGACTGTCAAGGAATACAGACATACATGCACAGACTGATTGAACTTTTACACTGAACCCAAAATTCAAACCTCTTGAAAACTCTCTCAAGTCCTTACTAGTCTTGGAGGCTGGCAAGAGAATGCAATCAAATCTGAGAGATCTAGAGCTAGGGAGCCTGGGCTGGCAGTGGAGGAAAGAAAAAAAAGGAAAAAAAGGAAAAAAAGGAAACAAGGAAAAACTTTGCTTGCTGTGGAGTCTGATGAGTCCCATCCAACGGTTGTGGTACATAATTAGTAACTTAACCCCTAAAGCAACAAGAAGCTCAAATTGGGCTTCATGGTTTTTTCTAAATAGTGGCTTTGAGTAGGTTCTATGACCTGGACTGCTTTTTGTTCAATTTATTTGGTTTTTGACCAACACGTACATGCAATGTTCTGCACATCCACTGGTATAAATTTTGGTCCCATCTGAAATGTATTTCCTCAATATGATTGGTTCAATTTTTCATTTTAAATCCATGAATCCTGGGTGAGTCCTTTTAGGGGTCAATTATATATAGATATAGAGGGGGAGAGAGAGAGAGCACTGCATGCATTTGGATCATTTGGTGAATTATGAAATCAGAGTCAAGATGAATGGAATCAGCCTCTCCTCTACTGGTAGTAGTTCCTACGGAGTACAAGAGTCACTCTGCCAGGTCTGTCCTTCACTTGGGTCCCATTGCAAAGGACGGCTTAATTGTACTCCCACCCATGTCATTCCAAGCAACAGAGCTCGCTCTTCGCTCTTGTTTGGGAAGGACAATAAATATATACTGTATATAAATATACAATTCAATTCAATGGTGCAATCAGTTAGCGAGCGTCCTAATCTAAATAAATAAATAAAGTCGTGCTCACTCTACTCTTGAAAGCTGCAATCTCTTTCGCTTTTACGCTCACCCCTAGCCTGCCTACCCTACCCTACTTGGCCTACTTGGCTGGAGATTCATCCAGGCTCGGTCTCTTATTGAGCTCAAACTACATCACTCACTGTCTAATTGGACTGGGAATAAAATCAAGTTACGAACAACACCAACAAGTGAACGCCCACTTTGCTTGTTAAGAACTCATGCGAGGACCGCAGGTAATAAAGATATTAAATAATATACTACATGATCAATACATATATAATATAATATATTATTCCCTGACACACACGGATTAGCCAATAATTTCTCTACAGTTACCTCTCTTGTGGTCACTTCTCTGAAGCTGGAACATGACCACACTGGTAACCTTCCCTTCAAGCTTCAAGCTTTTTCATCATTCATTGCCTGGCCAGGCCAGGCCAGGCCAGGAAAGGAAGAGACTCACACTTAATCACGTTGAATATATGGGGGCCCTGGCCGGATTTTTATCTTACAAAATCAACCACTTTCATCAGTTGATGGTGATGGAGCCACTCCTCCACACCGCAGCATATATAAATGTATATATTCTGATGACATGAGAGCTAGTTAGCTAGCTTTCTTTTTTGACTTCTGTGTCAACATTGGCGAATAGAGAGAGATATATACTAACACAATTACATTACCTCCGAAGTGCATGCAGTACAGTACAGTGACTCGGTCGGTGGGTTAATTGAACCCCAAGTTACAGTAAGTCATCTGTTTTCCACATGGAGTTGATGGCTAAGTTGCAATGGATTCCATTCACGTAACTTCAGAAACCGTATTACAATCGCTAAGCTTCCCACATGGGCCATGTTCATTAAAACGACAGATTTCAGTCAGATTGGAGCCCTCTCAATTGAAATCCATAACACATCCCACTTTTCAGAGCTTCTCTGGCACTGGAGATCTTCGCTAGCTAGCTGGCATCTTAATTTCCTCCAGCGCTAGCTCTCTTTTCCTATAGATCTGTCATCTATATTCATTATAATAGAAACTATGTATCCGAGTCATGTTTCAGATGTATCTGTAGCGTTTAGAGCGAGCTCTCGATCGACGTACACTATGATAATAATTTCATTTCGAGCCACTCTCGATCTAGCTGAAACTAACACGTACTAACTATATCATTTTATCCATGGATATGAAAATTAATTATCATGGACTCACGGTCTAATACTATCAGATTATTATCTAGAGCTAGCTTGCAAGGAAGGAATGATGTAACTTCAGAAAATTATTTGCAGCTCACAGATGGAGCCAGGAAGAAGAGTGAATAATATATATAAAATTGTAATGAATGAATGTGAACGCAGCCTGCCTACAATTTGTTCGAAGTGAAGACCGTGATGGTGACTGAGAGACGACATGAGCCAGTGGTGATCAGGAAGGATCTGGCCTGATGGGTGACACATATCAAAAACTAATACAAGATACACACGCAGAGAGAAAAGAGGGAGACTGGCTACAGGACCCTAATCACCGGAAACCAATGTCAGAGGCAAGAAATTAATGAATTTTTATGCCCGGAACGTCGTCACTAAGACACTAACTTACTAACCAGTTGAGGAAGCCCAACGGTCTGTAATAGAACCAAAACTGGACCAACTTGATCAGTCTAATGGTGATGTATATCCAATAATTCTATAACAATAACTAAAGCAGTAGAACATTGTAATGTAGACGACTCACTGCCGAAGTGAGACTCGATAATAATCATGTTTACAACAACACATTCAACTGATCATGAAGTTACACTAGACATGCAACAGATGTATGAGCAATTGATGTATGATTGTATGTATGTACAATTATCAACAGTTTATTAAAAATGGGTCCAAAAAGAATATCCGTTCGATCTCGCTCGCAGAGAGAGACCATAGCTAGCTAGCTAGCAAAAATCAAGATCTAGCTAACCAGAAAGATCATGTAAGAGACTGTGATTCAGAGTCCATGGCCGGGACCTAGCTCGATCAGCGCTATTACATGATTCTTCTGTAAGACTGACTTGGAAGGCAAGTGAACTAGGGAGGGAGGGGGATTCAAGGATTTAACTCACTCGTATGATCATAGCAAATGAAAGTATATATAACTGATAGACCTACGGGAAATGCATGCCTGCCTGCCTGCCTAGCCTCACTCTCTCTTCGATAGATCTCTCACTCTTCTTCAAAAAAAAAAAGAAACATTATTCAAAATCGTCCTGCCGATGATGATGATGATGATGATGATGATGATGGTGGTGGTGATGCAGGTATCTGAGCTTTAATTGATTGTTGCCATGCAAGTTGTGAAATCGTATTGTTCGTTCTGATGCAGACGACATACATGTAGCATTGCATTCTATGAACTACAATCAATGTTGATGATCCAGAAACGTGGTGTTGTTCACCTCCGAGTGGTGACAGAAGTCGGCGACAGAGCGAGGCAGCCACGGCATGGATGCGAACGGAACCACCGTGGACGACGACGACTCCAACTCCCCGTGCTGAAGATGCAAAGACTGAGGGCGCGTCACCACGTCCGTCAGCGTCTGGTCCAGGCCGAAGCGAAAATCCTCCAGCCCGATGTCCAGCATTGTCGCCGACGAGGCGGCTGCTGCAGGAGGACTAACATGACCGTTGATGATAGAATGGCTGTGGCTGTTGCTATTGCTGGTAGAGCTTCTGTAGCGGGGCAGATTGTCCTCCAGCATGGCCAGGTAGGGATTGTTGGGCAGAGGCGAGAAGAAGCCCGCGGCGGACGAGGTGGACGGCATCATCGGGTGCTCGAACAACCCCGCCGGGTCCAGCTGGAATGGTGCCGTGTGGTAAGAATTCGGAGTGCGCGGCGGGAACATGGAGCAGGTACCGCTGCTGCTGGTCACGTGATGAGGCGGCGGCTGCTGCTGCTGGGGCTGCAAGAGCTGGTCGTGATGCGCGTAGTCGGCGGTGGTCACGGACAGCAGCTCCTGTTTGCAGTAATTGAAGTGGTGGTGCATGTCGTCGTCCACCACGGGCGGGTAGTCCACGTGCTCGCCTTCGTCGCTGGAGAATTTCTCCGTGGAGTCCGTGATTTCTGGCAGCAGCGCCATCTGGTGGTCTTCTTCCACCGACGTCGTGGGCGTGTCGTTGTTGTTGCTGTCGCCTTTGGATTTCGGGTTCTTGGTCTTGCGGAACACGCGGCACACCACCCATGCACCTGCAGCTTCCTGATCGATCACACATACATACATACATACATACAGCACCTCTCCTGCTTCAGTATATGGATAAATCTGTCGCGCGACACTAGCTAGATCGACTAACTTCAGGAGTCTAATCAAAAAATGATTTCCGTAAGAGTAGTACTCAAGTTTTTGAAACAGAGGACATGATTAGGAAACACATAATTACATTGAATACATTATATATACATGTACCCAACGCTTAAATAAATTCCCTCCTAACCGTAAGTACTGTCTAATCGAATCGAATCGTAGAATAGGGCTCAAGACATTGTGTAACGGAAACTTAAACAGGCTGTTTAGCGAGTGATTACAACAGGACCACGCAGAGAGCGAAGGGAGGTCGCTTCCCTGGAACTAGAGCGAGCAAGGAATTTCAAGAAGGCAATGTAATTAATGTTCAGCCATGACTGACCATAATTATATATGTACTGAAATACTACAGAGAGAGAGACTGTATACTTGTAAGTAAGTGATCTAGGGAAGGAAGGAATGGAGCGGAGGTGGAGATTGATTGATGAGCCTGAGGAATGGAAGGCAAGTGAACGCGTACGTACATGATCAGCCCCGTGACGGGTGGAGGAGGCGTGGTGGCTGCCAGGCTGATGAGCCGGGACTGAAAGCGGGAAGACAGTGGTGTCGACATTGACGGAGACGGAGACATGGGTGGTGTCGAGGCGGAACTCATGCATGATCCAGTCCGTCTTCTGGCCGTGCGGCGCGCGGCCGCGGTAGAATACCAGCGTCTTGCGCATGCCCACGGCGCCGCGCGTCTGGATGCACTTGTCGCGCCCCGTGGCCTTCCAGAACCCGGCCTTGGTCGCGCGGTTCGCGCGGTTGCCCGTCGGGTACTTCTTGTCCTTATGACTGAAGAAGTACCAGTTGTTCTGGTTGGCGGAATGGTCTCCCGGAATCTTGCACACCTCTGCGCCCGCGCAGGCATCATACACACATGATCATTTATTATTAATTTCCCCGGCCCCAATAATCATGAATAATATATGGATCATCAAATGTTATAATAATTAATATACCCATATGCAGCATCCATATGATCAGCCTCCCCCTAGCTAGCTGGGCCCGACCCTCATTCAAGGATCTATCTATCGGATCAAACAAGATGGCTGAAGTCCAATTAATTCCGTGCAAGCTTGGTTGTTACCTGAGAGATCCCAGGGCTCATGGCGGTAGAGATCGAGCTCGCGAATGATGCGCAGATCCTCCTCTCGGGGGTCCGGCGGCGGCCTGGTGATGCGGCCGAAGAGGTAAAACCCCACCAGCTCCTCGTCCGTGGGGTGGAAGCGGAACCCCACGGGAATGCCCGCATTATTATTATTGTTGTTGTTGTTGTTGCACTCGTTGTAGCTCATCATGTCCAATTGCCTCGGCGCCACCACTTTGTGGCTCAGCGTCACACTACTCACGCGTTCTGCTGCACAACAGCACAATCCATTGGAACCACGGGTGTCATCATCGTTAGTCCCTCGATGCATGCATGCTCGCTCCAGCCACCTTTATATACAATGTTCATACATACATATAATATCTAATATTTATTACCACCAGTCTCACAGCTTAATTTCTCGCTGAAGCCGAGTTATTGACTGACAGGGGTATGAGTGAGCTCCGAATGCAACCATGTAAGTTGCACCAGATCGCTTGGAACTCAAGATCACCGCCTACTAGTCACACGTCAGGCCGGGATTAGCGATCTATTCAGGTCACTAATAATTCATATGAGGACTTCACATGAATGCTACTTGCTCGAATTCGAAGAGTGGAGAATTCTCATCGGATGTACACACACGGTCGAGACGATCGATCATGACTTTCAACAGTTGCCCATGCCATCTCTGCTTTAGGGATCTATCTATCTATCTATCAATCAGGTGACTGTATAATACCCTTAGAAGCGATTCTGCGCTGCTGTAACGCCAAACGCTAAACACAACAACAAAGGAGGTATTAAAATTGTAATGAAGGACGACATGTACAAGATCTGATGACTCAGGCTACCAAGGTGGTTTGCGCTACCAGATGGTTGAGAGAGAGACAAAGTGATAGACACAAGTTTTTCAAGTTCGATGGAATTAAAGCCATCACTGAGAAACATGTATTGAATCCAATGCGTAATACTTCTCGCTCGACGGAAGAAGTTAGAATACGGTAATTCACGGTGTGCACATCTGTTCATAGAGCCCTTGAACGAGTGACTCTTCTACTCGATCTTTCTTTCATGATGATCGATCAGCGGGCTGCGTTCTAGCTCTTCCATTTCTTGTCTGCATTAATAATAATATTAATGCCATCAAGATCATGTGCAGGGTAGCTGTTGTGACAGCTGAAACGGAAAAGATATCCTGGGTGGCTTTTCGGAGAAGCTAGATTGATAAAGAAGCTACCCACGGGTGTGATCGAGCCTCGCTCGTCATCATCATCTAAGCAAACCTTTGCACGAGAATATACCCGTGGAGACTTCATGGGTGACGGTATGAGCCGACTAACCCGAAGACCGACACATTTTTTTTCCGACTACGGAAGTAGTAATTCTCCAGACAAGTGGCGCACCAAATATCTATATATAGGTACATACACATATACACACAAGTTACCTATATGATCACTTAATTTCTCTCTGAGCTTGTGTAAGGTTCTCGAGGGAGATCCAAGCATGTGGAGAAGATCCGTGACGCTGGCTGGCTAGCTAGCACGAGGAAGAGCTAAGTAAGTCAGTCAGTCAGGGGAAAGACACAGAATACACGACTCGTGAGTTCACGACGACTAAGGCCCCGGGGCAGGGTGGCCTCGTTGTGGGGATTGAAATGATCATCGTCTCGAGACAGTTCCAGAAGTAGGGAGCGAGGAGCACTGGAATTGAAGCATGGTGACAAACCTTTATGTGGGAACCGCATGGACGCCTCTCTCGATCGATCGCCTCCGCAAGGGAAGGGAGGGAAGGCTGTTGCCTCTTGCTCTTGCTCTTGCTCTGAGTGACCTTCTCCGGTGCAGCCCGATCACTCCTGCTCTCGCTCGCTCGGCCGGTCACTCTGGCTGCCTAGCAACTCTGTTCGAATCTATGAATATTCAGATGATCCCCAATTCGATAAGTTACGCAATTGTCAGAATGCAGCAATCGTACGGCCTCGGGGGGCCCAAACTCGAGCGGGCGAGCGAGGCAAACCAACCAACCAACAAGTTACAAAGTCCGCAGCTAGCGAAGCCCAAGGAAGGATAGATATGTATGTATTCGCGTCTCGTGCAAACTTCCGGGAGGCTGGCAAGACTTGCAGCGCACACCCAAATGGACGGTCTTCAACCGAAAACTAATTGACACTCGCACGCACGCACGCACTGCGAACTCGTTCACTCCCAGGCAGCAAGCGAGGGGAAACGAAATGTTCTGGAAACTCGAGGGAGAGGGAAAGGGATGACAACACGGGGGGAGAGGAGCACTTGTAACAACTACTACTACAACAAGAAAGAGGAAGAGAGAGAGAGAGAGCCTTTTCTTTACAGTGTTCTAATGTGGCATGGCAGGGAAGGGATACTAGACTCATTTGCTACTGAAGACAAGACGGCTTGGGTGGGGTGGGCTGGGCTGGGCTGCAGGCAAGACAAGGCAAGCCAGGCAGCTGTGTGGAAAAAGTGAAAATTGGGACGGCACGGCTGCCCCTTTTGTTGTGAGCGACGCCAGCGACAAGTGAACGCAAGCGCGAGCGAGCGAGCGAGCGAGCGAGCGAGAGCAGGTGGCCGGGATTACATTCATGTACAGTTACTACAGTTAGTTACTGTACACTACACTGCACTGCGACTAAGTTAGACTACTCATCCCATGGATGCCTTACTTGGATCCTCGCTTGCTCACTCGCAACGACACCAGACCACACCACCCCACCCCAGCACATCATCCACCACAACCAACAAACCAACATGTATAAATTTCTAACAGTTCCAAATGAATTTCCGCCTGCCTCCCTCCCTGCACTTCATCGAAAAATGAATAATTTCAAAACACCAACTCCTTCAACACTCAGTTAAATGCCTCAACGAACGAAGGAAGGAAGGAGGACTGAAGGGAAAACAACAAAACTCAAATAAATAAATAAATAATTGAAAAACAGAAACACTTTAGAAAATTAACCAAACTGGATGGAGTGGGCGACAAAGTGACAAAGCAGGCACGGCTCCTTCCTTCCTTCCTCGGGAAGGGGGCGGGCCGGGGTCCGTCACTCACTCACTCACTAGTAAGTTCAGTTAGTTTGTTCAGTTCGTCTGGCTGAAGGCGGTAGGTCCCTATGGCTAGACCGGTCTATGGGCACCCGCTTGCCTTGCCTTCCCTTTCCCTTCCCTGGCCGGGCCTGCCATTTTTACTCCATTTCAGTTTCCAACCCCCTTCGGTTCTTTACCCCCCCTGCCATTTTTATTCCATTTCAGTTTTCAACCTTCTTTGGTCCTTAAACGTCCCATGGGGATAGTATATACGTTGTCATATAATTGGGATTTGTTACCAACAAGAAACTCTAAATGAACATCTCAGTAACTCACTAGAACCACATTGATTTAAATTTCAACTTCTTTTTTGAACTCAAACTCATTGAAGGTGTGGATTCATTCTAAATACAACCAAAATACAACCTATTCTATTGGCCGCAAAGGCACATTCAGAGGTTTACTTAGAAGTTAACCCCCCCTTCCTTTCCAACACAGTTCTTGAGTTGGGCAAAAGCCAGGTCAATTCATAAACCTAATTAAGTAGCCCTCCCTATTTTTTTCACAATTCGGAAGTCATCCTATTTGTATCACTATGTACCAGTATTTGTGTCACTATGTACATATCCTCTGCATATCAAAATTAATGTAAGTCATTCATACATAGTGATCACAAAGTGGCACAAATTATAAGGTGGTTTACCATATTGTAACAATGATAGGGCCTTTTTACGTGCCTAATCGGTCTACTTGCTTATGTAATAAGATACAACAATTTCCACCAATGCGCTTGCCGAAGGACGTTAGCTTAAAAATTTGAATTTCACTAAATTGATGGCCAAATCCATTGATGGTTACACTTTAGAGTATTTAAAATAAGAATCTTAACAAAGCTTGTGAAGTTGATTATGATACGTAATCACCAAAACTTATTTGTGAAGCAAGAGTACACTGTCACAGTAAAAGATGATTGCTAACATATAATATAATTGATAATTCCAAACGCCATGCACAAGTAGATTTCTCAGTAATAGACAGTGATAAACATTTCATCCAAACTTCATTCAAGTCACATGACACCCTTATTATATTACTTCCTAATCAATTAAGTAGTGTCGAACTCTCCACTACGTTCTCAAGCATGTTGTCAAATTAAAAATGAGATTTGAAGAGGCAAGAACCTTCAAAATCTTGCTCAAAGTATTCAAAAATTATTTGCAAGATCATCTTTATAATGTAAAAGAGATATATGAGGATTAAGGTCCTTATGACATATAAGTGTTTTTAATTTTTCAATCATTTTTTTTTCACATGCGCTAATAGGATACTTAAATTTTAATAATAAATCTTTATACATAGTAGGATACAAATGTAATATAGAAATTGTGTGCAAATATTTTGAATTATCACTCTATAAGTAAATAAAATCATCTTGAGATTTTTTATTATAAAATTGTAACTAAATCTTTTTTTATATTTACAAAATTCATGATAAATTAATAGTGTATATTTAAAAATCATGGGTAGATTTCAACTTTGTCATGGGGTTTCAATAACTTTTACCTCTCCATTGCAATAAATTTTACACAACCCATAATAGAGTACACATTTCTATATTTGTTTGCATCTAAAATCTTTGTGGGCAACCTTCAAAATTTATAATAGCATTCATATATGAAATCTGTGTTTCTTTTATATATCTTTGTTCTTGGTGTTTAGTTTTCACATGTGCACAAACTTGTAATTAAAGATGTTCATGCATTTCACATATAGATTTTTTTCCTTACAAGTCTATAATGAATACTTTGAGTAAGATTTGAAGGCTTGTACCTTTTCAAATCTCAAACTACTTTGACCATACTTAGGAAGGTTGTGGATAATTCAACAATGTTCAAATGAATTTATGAAAACATGAGATTTGAGGTGTGTTACAACTTTGATGACTTATATATAAAATTGATCAAACTTCAAGGGTCAAATTTAATGTAATAGTGAACGAAACAACATTACAATTAGTTCATAAAATCCTAACATTTGGCATTCAACATAAGCATGCAACAAATTCCCAAAACAATGAATATTTAAACTTGGCCTATAATTTGTTTAAAATATTTTGTAAGAATTTGGTTCTCATATTAAATCACTAAAACTTGTTTGTAAACAAGAATATAGTGCCCTAATAAAAAATTATTACTCTTCCACAACATCAATTAAAGATTTTGAAAACAATTGTGCACAAGTAGATTTCTCAAAAACGAACAATCGACATTGCATTCTATAAAGGTTTCCCAAGAAAGTCACATACTATATACTATTGTAAGCCATGTGTTGTTGGGGATTAATTAGAGGTGGTTCATTTATTTAAATTTCTTAAATAACTTGCACCCCATTAGTAAATAAAATGGTACTTTGGGTATTTTTAAGACCCTATAGATAAATATAATTTCCACCATTAACTCATTCTAGAGATCCAATTTGTTTATAAATTGTACAACCGTTTATCAAAATCTTGGAGTTTGGGCATTAATTGATCTCAATCCGTAACATAACGATAGCAAAAACACATGTCGTGGAGAAGAAGCATGTGGTACCACCATGGACCCTGCCATAGCTTTGTAAACCTCATTGATCACCTGATGCATTGATTCCTCACGAGAATAATATCCCCTTGAAACCAAATAATTTAACTTTCGTTAAACGTTCATCCAAAGCTAGCAATTAATTTTGGCAATTCTTAGTCAACTAAAAAATATCTCATCTAATCCAAGGATTTTTATTAGATTTCACATAAATTCTTCATTCTTCCAAATATTGCATACACTACTTTATATATATACTACCTATATTTTTCATCTACCCTACTTTAGATATAATACCGTATGGGCCATTTCATCCATGCTATGGTATATCCAAAATTAGTATAAATTTTTTATCCAATGAGTTACAAGTACCCTATATATTTTCAAATGTGGCTTAATAAAATTTCAAGAAAGATTTCCCTGTGGATGATTTAGATCAACCATGCCAAATTTGAGGCCAAATTCTATTTTCTTAAATCAAAGACTCTAATATCAATTTTATTTATTTATTTATAAATTATTTTTGATATTGTTGATGAATACTATTAAGTGAATTCACATTGCCGATAGTTCATTGTCGGGTGTGGCTTGTTGATATGTAGTAAATTGATATTTATAATATTACAACTTGGTGTTAGTAAAGTGATTGCATTGTCAAAATCAATCTTAGAATGTAGGTTAATCAATAAAATCTAATTATAATTTAGAGATTCTTTGTAGAATTTGGATAAACAACACATTATAGTGAAATCTACAGTGTAAACTTTGCAAATTTTTAAAATATTATTTGCGAAGAAAAATACATGCATTGATGTTTCTACCACATTTGCAAAATCAAATTTTCAAAATTCATCACTAATTATTTTTTTAATCGATTATTATATAAATTTATAATGTTTATTTATTTATTTATTTGATCAATAATAGAATTTCAAAAAGAAGAATTTGGCTTAGTTGGTCCAAATTATCTTACAATGCAATATTGATTGTATCACTTTTAAATTTACTTGTGCATGACTTTGTTTGAAAATTTATACCTATGTTGTGAAAGAGAGATAATTTTTTGTTAAGGCATTATACTTTTGTTTAACAAAAAACTTTTTGAAAATCAGCTTATTACTAAGATTTTGAGTTAAATTTTAGTCCAAACTTAAACATTTTTTTACTTTGAATTTTTTTTTCTTGCTATATATCTTGAATACAACATATGAAGATTTTTATTTTGTAGTATTTTTATTATTAAATTAAACTAAAATCCTTAAAAATGAAAATTTTCATGATTGAACGTACCTAAATTGTGTTAGAATACAATGTAAAATGCTCATGAACAAAAAAAAAATTTGTCTATGACGTTGTGTGTGATTCTTTGAAAGGTATTATAAGGGGACAACAAAAGTACTTTGGTGAAAATTTATTATCATCGTGATTTTTGGAGTCAAATATGTAGCAGTTTGAGACCAAGAAAATAAATTCTTTTAAAAATGAATAAAAAATACATAATAAAATTTATTAAATTTATTTTTCATGGCTTTGAGTCTTGTTTCATGAAATGTACTAGGAAACATACCTCTAAATCTTTTAATTGTTAATTTAATGTCAATTTGAAAATATCCATTGATTACTTAAGTTTATATTTAGAAATTATAAGTAATATTGGAATTGTTGAAGATTATAAAATTAAATGATGATCCAATGTTTATGGGTTGATGAACATTGACCAAAAATATTATAATGCAATTCACCAACAACATTCTTTATTCTATTTAGTACTACAGCCTAAAATAAGTTATTTTAGGCTATAAATTTTTGTTAGAGATGTTTTTTTTATTCATGGATATAGCACTGTTAATACTAATCGTATTATAGTGATTTTAATTTATTGAATAAAAATCATGTCTTTAATAAATTTAAAAAATAGCATATATTTATTTATTTATTTATTGTGTATTGAATATAATTGATTTTGAAAAGAGTGTTTTTGCTATATATTTAAAATGTTAATTCTAATTATGACATATTTTAATTATTTTAATTTTACATACTGAAATCATTTTTTGAATGCCTATTATTTAATAATAGTAGTGATATTTTGAGACATGTTATATACTTTTTGAAGTATTTTGAAAATTCACATTGTATAAATGTTAAAAAAAATAACACAATAATTTCAAAATATTAGATAAATGGAAAAACCAATGTTTGTGCTTATGAGACATGCTTGAGTTCATTCATTATTCAAAAATTGAAGCATGTGCATTATACCAAAAGATGAAAATTCAATTTTGCATCCTCTAATCCTTCCAAAATAGAAGTACATTCTTGGGCATACAAAAAATGTTTCTACCTTTCTTTCTTTCTTTTTTTTATTGAAGCTTACAAGTTGCTTTGCAACCCGCGGCAAAGCTGGCGAGTTGCTTTTCGCAACCCATTGCCGGGATTTTTCCATCTAGTAAAGAGGTGATTTTAAGGCTGGAATCAAATCGCCAACCCCTAAGGTACCCAACAACACCTTAAGGGTACTCCTCTCCAACATTTGGTAGTTTAAGGTCATTCCAAAAAAATGTTTCTACTTTGAGCACTTAGGTCTCAAAAATGCCAAAGAATTTGAATTTAAAATTGGTTTGAAATATTTTCTATGATGGTAAGAAAAAAATTCTTATAACTATATTTTGACTTTTTACAGTTCTTTCCATTCTAAAATTTCTCAACCCAATAATGACTGTTTTGCAGTTTTTGAATTCAAAATGCAAAAGAATTTTAGGGGCCAAACGACTATGAAAGGGCCAAAAACAATGCATTTTCAATTTGATACTATTTTTACTGCAATAGTGTATTGAGCTTCATATATAAGGGAGAATGTAGTCACTCGTTGAAAAGAAGTCATTGGTTTGAATAAGACTAATGGAAATGCGTCAAAATCACAATGTGTTAATAAATTTTATTTTTTTAACGCGTTTCTAAAACCAAATATTATAATATTTGTAATAACTACAAAGTAAATTTCCTAATCAACGACTTGCAAATAATTATCACTATTACTATATTAAATATCTTCCTCCTAATCGTTTGTGATTGCACTTCATCTAAACATTTGTAAATTTTGGTGTAAATTACACTCATACATAATACACATGCTATTTCTAGAAATTCACATCAAAATTCTAAAAATAAAAATCCAAACTAATAAAGTATTGTACCGGCCATCAAGGCCAGCAAGTCATGCCAAATTATTATTATTATTGGAAATTTTATTTTCAAAAAATGACAAGATTTTGAAAAATGGGATATAGACCCACCTTATAAATGGTTTTAAATGTATAATTAAAAATGATTAAAAAGGGTTCACTTTGCAAGTCCAATTCCCCATTAGTCACACAAAGAGTTGATAACAACTAGCATTGTACTAGTATATATAAGTTGTATGATACCACTTATTTGTATATATTTGAATCAAATACTAGTGTGGTTTCAATTTTTCTAAATTTATTTTTTCATACTATATTCAAATATCACTCCAATACCTACAAGATGGATCTATATGCCATACATGTTTGTTGTATTTATTCAATATCAATATTCCACTAGTGTGAACTTAGATTGCAATCTCACATATCCATATTTAAATGGTATATCAATATTAGATATTGATAGCAACACCTTAACCCCTCACCGCCGGAGGGGACGAAAAGTGTCCTCTCATAGTCTAGCAGTAAAATTCAAAGTGCTGTAACTTTTGCAACTAATGTCCGAATTCAATAAAACTTGTTGGAAAAACGCACGTGTTTTCTTCATTTCCGCGAACGATCCTCTCGCTCCTGCGAACAGGTCGGAAGCGAATCTACGCGTCATTATCCATAGATTTCTCGCGCGTACATGTAGCCATTATATCTACGTTCGTGGTATCTACACCAAGGTATCTTCATACGTGGTACAGGTTGTACAAGTCGTTGATTGAAGGTTCGCGAAGTACATTTGAACGTGAGGGCTCTACGGAAATCGGGTCGGACGGTGACAATCTAGGCCCGTCTAAGATCTCGGTGGATCACGCTGCTGCTGTGGAAATGTGAGAAGTTGCCAACGCCTCACTGGTCCAGTTTGGGCAATTTTGGGAGTTCAGTGTGCTTCACTAAATTTTCATTGCCACTTTCTGATCGTTCACAGCTTTCATTTTAAAAATTGTGGGGTGTAATCCTTACCCTATTAATGTGATTTTACAGAAATATCACCAAGGGGTTCTTCATATTTCAGAAAACAAAGGATTTTAAGAAATGGCTTAGTTACTGAGCCTTTATTTCATGCTACATTATGTTTATATTCCATCCATGAGTACTTAGTGAGGGTTTTATCCAAGATTTTATTTATTTATTTATTTATTTTATAAAGGAAATGGTCAACATCGTCGTGTTCATCAGCCTTTCAATAGTATTAATAAATAGGTACAAACATGAACAAAATGAAATGATAATATAAATGAACAAAATAAAGCTTTGTTTGAATTGCTTACAAGTGTAAATTTCAAAAAGCATTATAGATTATGACTTTCATTTCGCCAACGTGTCGTACATAGCACTGTGTAACCCTAATTATATTATATTATTTTTAATACATCTTACTAAGTAATACACATGTTAAATCTTAAATTTGAATCACTTATTCATAAAGTATCTAAATAATGAGTACTTATTGAAATGTATTAGAATATTGTAAAAAAACAAAACCTGATGAGTTTTTTTATTAAATAAAAAATGATAGTAACGATATTTTGTTGCTCAATTTAGGTGCACATATTGTAATTATGTATTTTCTCAAACTACAATAATTTAGACACATTAAATTAATCAATTAATTAAGAAAATTTGGCAATAAAACCCTATCAAAATAAATATAGTACCTATTAATCAAAATAATAATTAGTAATTATCAAAATTGAGGAAGGATTGAAGTGAAGATTGACAATTCAACTTGTATTCCATTACATCCACCAAGGCTTTGAATGAGCATGTTACATAATGATATTATTTATTCAAATTTTGAATATACACACGTCGCCTATGAACTCTTATAATGAAGAGCTCAAAGAATTTCATATGAATATAAAACCATATATCATAAATTTCAACACTATTAGAAAAGAATATTCAAGTGTATATCTTTGTTTGGGCCCTAATTTATTTTTATAAATCAAATGTTACCTTTTTAATTTTTGTTTTGTTGCATTGCCATTTGACAACATAAAATCAAATCTTGTTTATTTTGATTTACATGACGTGAGAAAAATAATCAAATGAACTTGAAAATAAAAACATTGCCTCCACTAATTACCCTGGGGTGCACTCTCTATTGAATTGTGGCACCAAGTGCATTCATGACCCCCTTTAAAATACCCCTTGTATACGTAAGAATATTCTTATATTTGTTTATGTATATATGCCTAATGTAAATATACAACCCTATTTCCAGCCCTAATTATGCATTTTGTATGTATATATAGTACGATAGTGTTCAAATTAATCTCTCTTTTGTGCACTCATGTGATTTCTTACACAGATAAAGTATTGCACCCCTTGGGCTAATTATAATAATCTCCAATTTTGAAATTAATCCAAAAATAATACATGAGTTGAACATTCATAATATTTTTCTCTTTTGTTTCAAAAACAAACATCTCTAGCCTATAATATATGCTTCCCACTTCGTATGGTATTAAAATCAAAATCATAGTATAAAATGTAGAATCTCATTGAAATACACCCAAACATAAATAAATAAAAATGTGTGAATGCGCACGCTCTCTCTCTCTCTCTCTCTAATTTAATGTAAGTATATGTTAAAAAATAAGCATCGGAATATTTTTTCAAAAAAAACACTTGAGTAAAAGGAACAACCATTTTTATACAAGTTTTCATGTCTATACAAGAAATTTAGCAAGCCACAATATATGTAATTTATTTGTACCTGTACTGTAGTAGGAAATCCCATAACCGTTCTGATGAAGCCGGCCCTGTGGTGGGCCGGGGTTGTCAAGTCCAGAAGGCCCCACCTAAAAGAAGAGCACAGGAATGGGAATACGTATTCATGCCACCAAGACCGTATGCGACTTCGGTCAGGGAAAGGATAAAGAAAAAAAGGGACATGAACAACGAGGGAGGGAGGGTATCTGAGTAAGTCCAGATATGGGGATGCCAATAATGAGACACTACGGAACTGTAGGTGGGATTTGTTATTTGTTTTTATTAAAACGATAATTTATTTATGTATAAAGATGTAAGTTGGATTTGGATAAAAGGCGGTGTCGGTTGGATGGAAGTAATAAATAGGCAGTGAGAGAGCTGAGAGAGCTTTTCCTTTTCCTTCGGGCTTGCGTGCTCCTCCGAATGTCCGGGCACGGGAAATCCTCCCCGCCGGCCTATGTCGGTCAGCCCGTCAGAATTCTTGAATTTTGGCGGTGCCTTGACCGGACCTGACCGGAGTCACCGGACTCACCGGACCAGGGCTTTAACCCCTAAAATTCCTTGATCGTATTCTCACAAAAAACCATGAAAAGCGCAGCATTTGGAAGTTGCAGAAGAAATCATTTGTTTTTTTTTTTAATAATTTTTTCATCATTTAACCGTAAGATCTAATACCCAACTTGAATTTTCATGTGAGCACAAAATTTGAGAGCAAAATGACCATTAGATTCTTAGATTATAAGGATCAAAGTTGCAAAAAAAGATTTTTTGGGGTTCAATCCGGTGACAAATTTGAACTTTAGAAATTAATATCTTTTTTTGAATGGATCAGAAATTCATTGAATGGCAAGGTCATGTTAACAATTAAGTTAAGTCTTCAAATATAAAATATTGTAAGAAAAAAGCTCATATTAATTTTTTCATAAAACAATTACTAGAAGTGGGTACAAAATGAAAGGAAAAAAAAATCATTAATAAGTTTGACATGGAATTGTAAAATGTCAATCTTAACGGTGAGAATGTTGTACTTGGAAATGGATTTCAATAAATCCCCCGGTTGTCTTGAATGAATGGGGACAAAAGTGCCCCCTATTTTTGTCCTTGTCAGGGCCCACCTCAAAAAACAACCCCCTCCCCCAATGGGTTTTTATTCCCAAATAGGTGCCCCTAGGGAAATTTGCAGCCGTAGGCCCCAAATTTGTAAAAAAAAATTGCCAAAAAAAGCACCGAAGGTGCCCAAAATGGAAATTTCATAAAAGGGGGGGCCATGAACAGTGGTCTCGCAGGGGTCTCGCATTCAAGACCACCGGGGGATATAGAGACGGGGCTTGGAAATCTTCACCTAGTGCCTTTTATTTCATTAAAAATTATTGAAAATTGAGTTTAGAAATGAGCTTCATAGTTTTTTTTGTCCAAACTGCCTAAAAAACAGATCTCCTCATAACGTTTATTCCATTGCTCAAAATGGGTAGATTTAAAGCTTCATTTTTAGATAAAGATCAACCATTCATGAATCAAAAAAGAAATTTTGAAAAAGAGTAAAAAATAAAAAAAATCTTGTTGCCCGATCTCGCTTCAAAAACTTCAAATGCTTATAACTTTTGCAATACTTATCGGAATGACATGAAACGAAGTGGGACATGTAGAGTGTAGTTTTTGGAAGCTACATTGAAATTTTTATTGATATTTATAAAAGTATGAGGTCCCTGGAGGCTGCCCAAAAAGTGAAACGACCAGAATATGGTCGCTCAGAATTTTAGGGGTTAAAGGCCTCCTTCTATGTGGGGATCAGTTGGGTGGAAGGCACTAGAAGACAAGAATTGAGGTCTCAAGAACCACCCGTGCTCCATCCATTTTGGTACAAATGAAATTTATACTCTTGAATCCTCATGTTTCCACCCATTTCGGTAGAGCTTCCTCCTTTTAACGACCGGCTACCCACACCGATCCCCACACGGAAGCCTGCCCTAATTACCGCCTAGCTTCTGCAGGGGCTTGCCCTCTGATGAGAGGTTGGTATTTCTCTCTTTGCAATGGAATTTACTTTCATTTGTGTCCACCAAAAAAAAGACAAACAAACCGCCTAGCTTGGTTCCGACAACTCGCTGGTATCTAACACCGTGCTTCGGTTGTTAGGCGCTTGCCACAGCCCCAACAAAAAAATGAATTGGTAAATTTTAGCCATCATTTTACTGCATTTTAAAAGTGGCTACATTTACACTAGAAAAGATGGGCAAAAAAGTGGATGGCGTCGTAGAAGTCCTTGTCATATGCAATTTTATGAATGAACACATATTTATGAATGATTATATCCATTTTTTCATACATGGCTACATTCTAAAGTGAGTGTCGCTCTATCAACAAAAAAAATAAAATAAAAAAATGGCTCTACAATCCACAAACATGGGTCCCTTGTAGCCACAACGTATTCACTAATATCACATCTTTGTAGGTCGTTTACATTTACACGGTCATTATCTTAAAATAAAAAATTATAGTTTGTCTTATTGTTGATGGTCAATAAGGGGCGGTACATACTATAGCCAAAGGTTGAGGGTCCGTCAACCAAATTGCAAAAAAGTTAGGAATTGGCCTCTTAGGCTTCACACTAAAGGTATATTTTACTATACATCCTCAGTCCAAGACTTTGGACACTTTGCATGAATTGGATTTGACTTGAGGACCTCTTGCTATAGTGTGAAATTGCCCTTAGTGTAAATGAGCCTTGACTTCCATTCAAGAAAATGTGATATATATATACATATATATATAAGTGTAGAAAAACAAGAGGTGTTTATGAAGATAGGAGTTTTACTAATGCAAATGAAATTGGAGCTCTCCACCCAACCGTAGAGGTATGATCAAGATATGATCAAGAGCCTCACCCCCGAGCTCTTATACAATGGTCTAAGTGACTTAGACCATTCACACCAAGTGTGAACACACGTAGTCAATTACCTACAAGACTACGGCTATTACCGCCAAAACGGCTATGACGATTATGACGGCTACTACAGCAACTACGGCTACGCCGCCTACAAGTTGTTAACTAACAACTTTGTCAAAGTACATAACTAACACATGTTCTAATAGGAATTATTAACACGGTAAATGTACTTCTAATACTCCCACTTAATGACATATTAGATACTAGTTCAATTTAGTGATCCCCATCATTTCCTTGAACCGACTATGTTTCTCACGTGTAAATCCTTTGGTCAAAACATCTGCAACCATATCATGAGTCCCACAAAAAACTAAGTCAATCTTACCCTCTTCAATTTTCTCACGAACAAAATGATTATGAATTTCAATATGTTTCGTTCGAGCGTGGAATGTAGGATTCTTTGAAAGAGAGATGCAACTTTGATTGTCGCTGTAAATGGTCATCGGAACATCTTGCAGAAATCCAGTGTCTCTGAAAAATCGTTGAAGCCAAATTGCCTCTTAGCAGCATGTGTAGCTGCCATGTATTCGGCTTCGGTGGTTGATAAAGCAATTGTTGGTTGCTTCTTGCTGTTCCAACTGATAGCACCACCGTACAATAAGAATGTGTATCCGGTAGTAGATTTGTGAGTGTCAATGTCTCCCGCATAGTCCGCATCACAATATCCAACCACTTGTGAAATTGGACTCCCACCGTAGCTAAGTCCATGATCCATCGTACCCTTGAGGTAGCGAAAGATCCGTTTGACTGCAGTCCAATGTAATGGTCCCGGATTCGTCATGTATTGACTAACCACACCCACTGCATATGCAATATCAGCTCGAGTGTCAATCATTGCATAAACCAAACTACCCACCGCACTCTGATAAGGAATACTCGCCATTGAGTTTATATCCTCACTAGTTAGTGGAGCCATGTCCTTTGACAATTTACTGTTGGCGTCTAAAGGAGTGGCTAAAGATTTGCAGTCTTCCATACCGTATCGCTTCAGGATGGATTGAATGTACTTCGTCTGATTGATGTGAATCATGCGATGTGTCCGATCCCGAGTGATCTGCAGGCCCAAAATGTAGAAGATCTCTCCAAGATCCTTCATGTCAAACACTTTGGAAAGATCAACTTTGGTTTTCAAAAGAAAACCCAAGTCATTACAAACCATGATCAAATCATCGACATATAGTGCAATGATAAGATAAAGTGTTGCAATCCTCAACACATAAATGTTAGGATCTGCATGACTCTTCTTCAAACCAATCAATTCAAAGTGTTGGTCAAATTTCTTGTACCAAGCCCTTGGTGATTGCTTGAGTCCATAGATGGTTTTAGAAAGTTTACATACCATGTCTTCTTTGCCTTTGGATGAAAAACCTTTTGGCCGATCCATGTAAATTTCCTCTTCAAGGTCTCCATTTAGAAACGCCGTCTTGACATCCATTTGGTGAATTTCGGCATCGTCTGTAGCAGCAAGTGCTAAAAGAGTGTGAATTGAAGTCATCTTTGCAACTGGAACAAAGGTCTCGGTATAGTCTATACCTTCTTTTTGGAGGTATCCCAACGCTACGAGTCTCGCCTTGTAGCGCTCCACCGATCCATCCGCGTTGTACTTGATCTTGTAAATCCATTTGCAACCAATGGATTTGCGATCCTTTGGTAATGGCACAAGCTCCCAAGTCTTGTTGTCGATGAGACTTTGAAATTCTAATTCCATTGCCTCCTTCCATTTCGATGAATCATCCCTTCCCATAGCTTCAGATATGGTTAATGGCTCATCAATGCTTGTATGAAAAGCATGAGCCATACATACTGAATCTATGACTGTCGTGATAGGAATTGAAGCACTTGAAGCTGACTCCGCTTGTGCACGTGCAATCTCTCGGGCTTGTGAACGAGTAATTCTAGGGGAAGGTGGAGTAGGAGAGATGGACTCTAACTCTTGAGTTTGTGAAACTTTACGTGCTTCCGAACGAATTTGTTTGACAGAAAGTGGACGTTGACCAGTTGAACTAACTAAATCTCCCACTTTTTCTTCACCTTCATTCTCCGATTCAGATGAAGAGTCCTCAGATTCAACAAAATTTTCAACTTTGATGATACGTTCTAGAGGTTCATTACTAACCTCAACTATCCCTTCCTTTTCCTTAGTTTCTCTCACCTCTACAAACTTGACATCCCGACTTTTGACAATTGTCTTCTTCTCACGATTAAAAAGTCTGTAGCATTTGGATCTCTCATAATATCCGAAGAAAATACATTTAACACTCTTCAAGTCCAGTTTGGTACGTTTCTCATCTGAAACGTGAGTATATGCTTCACATCCAAAGACTCGAAAGTGTTCAACGGTTGGTTTCTTACCAGACCAAGCTTCTTGTGGAGTCTTGCTTTTCACAGCTGATGTAGGTGCTCGATTAAGCACATATACTGCCGTATTGATCGCATGAGCCCAAAATACATTAGAAAGCCCTGCATGTTGAAGCATACACCGTGCACTTTCAACAAGTGTCCGGTTCTTGCGTTCTGCAACTCCATTCTGCTGCGGAGTGTAGGGCGTGCTAAACTGAAGTTGAATGTCATGTTCTCGGCAAAAATCATTGAAAGCCTTTGATGTATACTCACCCCTGTTGTCAGACCGAAGTGTTTGGATTTGACACCCCGTCTCGTTTTCCACAAATGCCTTGAATTCCTTGAATTTCTCAAGGACTTGCGACTTTTGTGTTAGAAAATACACAAAGGTTTTTCTGGTGAAATCATCAATGAAAAGGACAAAGTACTTAGCTCCTCCATGCGTCGGTGTTTTCATTGGTCCATTGACATCGCTATGTACCAATTTGAGGATGCGCGTAGCCCTCGTACGGCCATCTTTAGGAAATTTGTCTCGATGTTGTTTGCCATAAACACACCCTTCACAAAATTCAAGTTTTGAATTTTTACCCATGTCAAAATCACGCACAAGGTTGTCTTCTTTGAGTTTCTTCTAGTTGGTGATGCACAAGTGTCCATATCGTTGATGCCAAAGGTCGACCTTCTCTAAGCCATGCTTCGCCAACGATAGATGTACCTCCAATGATTTCTGCACCGATCCTTGCAACAAGTATAAAGTTCCCGAACGAACTGCAGAGAATGAAATGTCGTCCTTCGTGAACGTGAAGATATCTGCTACATCATCAAATGTGATGCGGTATCTTTGATCCCTCAACTTGCTCAAAGAAATAAGGTTTCTACGTAAACCTTCAACATGTAGGATGTCTTGTACATCCATACAATCACCTTGTAGAAATTGAAAGGAGATCGAACCCTTCCCTTTGATAACCAAGTCTCTATCATCTCCTAAAGTGATAGTCCGACTTAGTGATAGGTTTTCGTACTTAGAAAACCATGCTCTACATCCGGTCATGTGCTGAGAAGCACCTGAGTCAAGGTACCACATGTCACTTGACAGTGACGCAGATAAAGCAGCTACAAAAGCCGTGTCATCTTCTTCGGTTTTAACAGTATTAGCTTGGTTATTTTGAAAACTTTTCTTCAGTTTTCCAGACTTAAAGTCTCTCTCTTTGGTCCGACACTCCTTTTCGTAATGTCCTTTCTTACCACAATACCTACACTTGGCATTCTTTTTGTGATCATGAGAGGATTTACTATCACCATGGCTATGGTTGTACGACTTATCTTTTTTCATCACCATGAGTGCCGCCTCCGAGGATGAACCGCTCCCTTGATGTCGCGATTCTTCTTGTTGTAACTGTGCAGTTACCATCTCCATTGTCAAAGCACTGGGCTCCTTTGTCCCGAGTGTCACCACCAGTGTCTGGTATGATTCCGGAAGACTCCCCAACAATGTCATAATCATCCAAAGGTCCGAAACCTTCTCCCCGATTGATGCAAGTTGCTCGGCAAGTTCCCAAACTTTGTTGATGTGGGCCGCGATGCTATCTCCTTCGCTCATCTTAATAGTGAAAAACTGTTGCAAAAGAAATAAAAGACTGGCCGCATTTTTGTGCTCATACAGAGTCTCTAAAGACTCCCAAGCCTCAGCAGAGCTTTCGGCTTTGCTAACATTAAGAAGTTGTGAATCTTTCATGTGTAAGCAAATACATGACAATGCCTTCTCATCTAGATCCTCCTATTTCTCGACATCTTCTGGAGTCACTCCAAGTCCAAAAGGTTTTTGCACTCTTCCGGAAACAATTTTCCAGAGGCCCTTGTCTATAAGGATGAACTTAATTTTAAGTTTCCAAACGTGCCAATTTTCTCCGTCAAACTTCTCTATCGTGCGGTACTTCGTAGCCATTTTTCAATGAAGGTACCAAAAATATAAAAATTATGGAAGAAAATAACAGAGGGATAGAAAGGAAGTCTAGGTAAAACAAACTCCAAACTATGGGAAACTTTGGATATTTATAGGAATTCTAAAATATTTCCAAAATACCAAAAACAGGCGTGTAGGATGTGCCACCGGCGCTCTCAAAAAATTTCACCCTCAAACTCCCATTATCTTGGAAGTTAGAGCAATATGAGTGATGGGTTGTCAAAGAAATGGAAAATAAACAAACTCACATCAAAAAAAAAAATCTTCCCTTGAGTTGCTGGAGTGTTCAACTTCAGCTTTCCCGCACTCACTGTGTTCCCGAAAAATCTCTGACGTTCCCGACGGACTGCCCGACTGCAATTTCCGGCAGTTTCTGCTGCCCAACTATGATTGAAGCTGCCCGACTACAACAGTAACTTCCCCGAAATTTCTCGCAGGTTCGGCAGGTCTGTTCAGCAGCTCTGGCTGGTCTGTCTAGCTCTCACTGCTTCTTTTCTTCACAAAAAATCGTTCTCCCTCTAGTTGATCGAAAGATCAAGTCTTCTAAACAATCTCACAAGAAATCTACTCAACCCGCGAAGGGCAAACATGAGCACCAAGCTCTGATACCATGTAGAAAAACAAGAGGTGTTTATGAAGATAGGAGTTTTACTAATGCAAATGAAATTGGAGCTCTCCACCCAACCGTAGAGGTATGATCAAGATATGATCAAGAGCCTCACCCCCGAGCTCTTATACAATGGTCTAAGTGACTTAGACCATTCACACCAAGTGTGAACACACGTAGTCAATTACCTACAAGACTACGGCTATTACCGCCAAAACGGCTATGACGATTATGACAGCTACTACGGCAACTACAGCTACGCCGCCTACAAGTTGTTAACTAACAACTTTGTCAAAGTACATAACTAACACATGTTCTAATAGGAATTATTAACACGGTAAATGTACTTCTAACAATAAGGATGATATATTGCATAACATCAAATTTAGATGGTTATCTAGGTACTATAATTTGTAGTCGAATTCAACATACCTTTGACAAGTTTGATTGTTTTTAAGGGACTTGATTTTAGACATTTCCAAATTTGGTTTTCCAAAACTTTCACCTATTTGAAAAAAAAATTACATTTATTTAAATGAGTTTTCATTCATTTGGATAAATAGACTATTCTTGCACTTTCAAACAATCATAATACATGATTTATTAAAACATTGAAGATTGGCAACTATCATTAATATTTACATCAAATTTGACCATGACACATCGTAAAATTGAAAAAGGTAAATTAACATATGACAATCATAATCTAAAAACTAATGATTCAATTTCACAAGTATTCTTAGAATGTGCATAAAAGTCAATTTGAATTATATAATATTGAAACTTACTCAAAAATAAATTGTTTTTACAGATAAGTTGTATGAATAGTTAAATGAATAATATATTTAAGAATTTTCTTACATATGTACAAGACACATTTTAATATCTTGATGATATTTGGGTAGTAAACTTATTATTATTACACTTTTATTATCTAATCCTTGAAAAAAAAAAGTGATAATATCAAGAGTGATGAGGATTATAACACATGGTTTTAAACTACAAAGGTCCTTTGTCAAAACCATATATTGGTTTATTTATAAAATTGATTTATATAAGCAAGTAAAGATGAAATCAATATAATAAATAAAAAGCCTACACCAATCAATATTTTAATAAAAATTTAAGAAAATCATCACTTGAATAGTTTTAAAATACAAGCTGAATATGTTTTGGATTTTATAAAATATATTATATTTCAAATGCAAGATATATTTTAATGCACATACACACACATATACATATACATATACATATATACATATATACACACACATATATATAGATATATATTCTTTGTGATGTATAATGATGTATAATGATGTATAATGTACAACATCAATTCTATGAAAATGACCATTAAATATCATCCCAATGAATTTATTATTAATATTCCTTTGATGATTTGAAATTTCTTAAGGCATATCAATGATGATTTCTATGATATGAAATCACATGCAAACTTAAAATGATGTTAAGACTGTACAAAGATACCACACACAACATTTAGTTTCATTCTAAAATTTGTGCATATTTGAATGCAAATTAGACTTCACTCAGTTTCCCGAGGATTTTTCACCTAGACATTGTAGAATCAATTTTCATTTGTAAATAAAAATATATACACACTTTAGCCTCTTAGATATATATTTTTAATCAAGTTTCTCTATTTAATATGGGTATATAATAAGGAACATTTTAAAAATCTAAAAACTCAAAATTTCGTTATTTTTCATTGTAAGCAATTTTGAAACTAGTATATGTCAAAAAAAAATAACAACTCCAATCTCAAAAACATAAAGTGCATAATAGAACTACCACAGCCAAAAGAGGTTGGACAGGGTAGTGTTGAATAATTATTTAAAGTGCAGAAATTGAGTTGGGCACTCTAAATACTCCCTAAAATCTTTGTTTCTTCTTTGCATTCTTTTTTGAAAAAATAAGTTCCTAAAATTTAGTAATGCAATTTTAGAAATGTTATTTGCCCAACCTGCCCTAAGCCTATAGTATTTTAACATTTTTTTATCCATGCTACACTAATATATCCTATCAAAGATGGCTTAAAATCGATGTCGTTTAAGATTTATTACATGTCAGTCATTTGATTTGTTTTTTTGTCAAAAATTAACAACACCACAAATTAGGGTATATTATACATGTTCCACGGTCAAATATGTGAAAAGCTACTATTTTTCAATTTTGTGCATAGTCAAAGTTTATACGCATGGATTAAAAACATGCACTATTTTTATTTTGTGCAAGTTAGTACAACAAAAACAAATGTTATAATTTATATCTAGATGTATGGATTACTCTTTTGTTCCACAATAAGATTCTTGTTTGCTCAAACTTCTACTCTTAGCTTAGTGTTCACACCGTTGGACTCATTGATTCTTCTATTTTGAAGGTTGAAGAAGCTTATTATGCGAGAGACTAATACAAATTTTAGATTTTTGAGAAATTAGTGCCACATACACTAATAGAGTTAATTAATGGAACTTTAGGGCTAATTTTATTCTTCTTGTTTATATTCTTTTGAGAACAAAATACTACCGTCACATTTGTTCCTGAGAACAATGTAACAGTGACGTGGCTATCTCTTAATTTTATTCTTTTGACACAAACAAAGGGGAGCCCTTTAGAAGGCAAAATACAAACCCACCCCGCCTCACTTTATACTCCGTATTGGTTTCTTTTACTTCTGTTGAACTTGACGGACTCACTGGCCTTTCCTCTGTAGACTGTAATCAGCTGAATGTTTTTTAAATTAAGAATGAGTGGCAATAAATACTGATTGCCAAGGCCTATCCATTCAATCAATACAAAAAGCTACCCTTGAGCCATCAAGGTACCACTTGGAACTGTTGGAAGCATCACTCCTCAGGACATGAGACACCCTGCTACTTACCTACCAGCCTCTTCCAAGTTACCTACCGACACAATTTCCACTTTCTACCTCTCCTTTACCCTGCCCGGCAGGATCTACAAATATCGACGTTGCCCGTGAACTAATGGAACCAATAAAATTTGGAGGGTTGCAGCTAAGAGTCCAACTAACCATTTAACCTCTAATCGTCACAACATTCAGTTTTTGGACGATTGATAGATTCAAACCTTCCGTATATTCTCATCAATGCTTGAATGAAAGTCATACATTTTTTTGGAGATACTTCACCAAGTTGTTGTCCTATCTAATGGTTGGATTTAGTCATACTTGAATACATATGTTTTTAACATTACAAATGTAGAAGTATGTCAAGTCGTTGACCAAGCCAAAATTGCATTGATTGTAGTTCAAAAATGGCCTTGCAAAAATGAGGTCATACATTCAAGAAACACAAAAATTTCAAAGAATCATCACGTTTAAGAGTATCTCATTTCAAATTCATTTCAACAAAGTTTACTCAATATATGAATGTATATATATAACATACAGAGGAAAGCGCAAGAATTGCATTAAGAACGTGAGAATCGATTGGGAACATAATGGGAACACACGGGGAGGTTACATACTACATACTTTTGTAAACCACGTGCGGTCGGGGGTTAATTATAGGTGGGCTATTTATCTAAATTTGTTAAATAATTTGTACCCTATTAGTAGATAAAATGGTAATTTGAGGTATGTTTCAAGATCCTATAGGTAAATATAATTTCCACCATTATGTTATTCTATAGACCCTATTTTATTTATAAATTGGACTACTTATCAAAATCTTGAAATTTCAATTTCAGCATAAATTGAACCTAATCGAACATCAACAATACATGAATGTAACTTTCAAAGAACAACGATTGTGCTTAGTGTCTAAAATGTTCGATGGTAGGTTTAAGTGAGAAATGCATGTTGTGAGAGGAAGCATGCAGCACTACTACCCCGCCCTAGCCATTTGTGGTTCATTCCCAACCATTGGCTAACTTGGACGGTTTTTAGTCAATTGAGGTGATTCTCATTCAATCCAAGGATTTTCATTAGAACTTACATAAATTCTTTGTTCCTCTAAATATTTGAGACCCTACTTTATTAATAAAAATAGAATACTACCTATACTTTTCACCTACCCTATTTTAGATATAATATTGTATAGGCCATTTCATCCATGCTATCGTATTTCTAAAATTTGTATAAATTTTTGCTCCAACGAATTAAATGTACCCTATATTTTTTCTCACGTGGTTTAATAAAAATTTGACAGTGACCTCCCTGAGTGGGAACATGATGGCAACCTTGGAGGAACAGAATGGGAACATAAAAGGAACACAATAAGGGATGAAAAACGACATGAAGAATGGATGTTAGTTTCCGGATGAGAATGTGACCATTTTTGTGACATTGGGTCATGACCATGTGCAATTAATATAATAGATAATCAAATTTAGGAGGAATTTTTAATTTTAACTTTCAAATTTTATAATTAAATATTGGTGATAGTATTAGTAAATCAAACCGTATGCATGGAATTTAAAATTCAAAATCTAGAACTTTCATTTGTATATCAAATCCAAAATATTCTTCTAAATAGTCCTTTATAATGATTTTTCTCTTGAATTGTCAATTCCAGCGACACCTTGGTACGTTTAGGGGAGGCCTCGTTTCCATTACGCAAGTCGGACCTCTCCAGGCCGGACCTCTAGTCCTCCAAGCCCGTGAAATTCCAACTACAAATCTAGAGCTTATGGACCAAAAATCATAGAAATGTTCACGCAGCCTAGATGTAGGTTTTATAATTTGCTTCCACCCAGGTTTGAGTTGGAGCACGTCTCTAGTTCTAATTTCCAATGGAGATGAGCTCTAAGAGCCTCTCCCCATCAGGCACCTGACTCCCTCTAAAGTTGCCATGTGTCATTGGAACACTACATTCATTTTTTTCTTACAAGAACACTATATCAGAGTTGAGAAATAATGTCCCTGACACTAAATACTCCATTTAGTGTAGTTGAAACAGTGGCATGCATGTGAAAAGACCATTTGGGCTAGAAAATACTATCTAGGCATGATGTAGTGATAGGCTTGGATGCATGTTCTTGTAAGATGACCTATAATCATCCAATTAATCATCTAAAGTTGGTTCCCATTATCAACTTCTAAAGGACCGGAGGTGTTTTTGCTTCAAAAACTCACCAAACTATCAATTCTAATACATTGAACCAAAATAATATTAAAACATGATGATTTTCATATCTAACTCTAGAATCTTGTTCAAAAATAGTATGAAAACATGTGGTTAAAATTTCAACAACTTTGACCTATAGATTGCAAGATATCAGCATTTGAAGTGATTTTAATTATTTTGTTTTGCATCTTGTCGAACTAAATCAACAAACTTTGAATTCTCTTAACTAAATTTTTTTATTATTGAAACTTATGATCTAACTTATTTTTTTATGTTGAAGAATTGAGTTGAGAATCTAGGAAAAAGGCTCCTAAAAAATATAGTTGACTTTCATCCTTTAAAAATTTGTCGATTAAAAGTAGTTACTAAATGAAAGGAGAAACTAAATCTGTAATAATTTTAACATGAAATTGGAATGTGTCAATCCTAACGGTGAGAATGTTGTAGCAAGCAATCTAAATCCTATAAAAAAAAGTATTTGGAAAAAATGTGAAAATTAAAATTATCCGTAAAGTGTAGAAAAAATTTATTTGAAAGGAAATATAAGGCAAAACTGGTTTTTGATGCTTTGTAGGAAACAAAAGCTATTTTTGTCTCCGTTTATTTAAACCAATCACATTGTTAGAGATATTCAAATATGCCACTTTTTCAATGCAACAAAAGCTCCTCCAAACCACATTTGAGTTCCCATTGTAGAATCTCACCATGCCCCTACTCTTGCCTCATGTTCACCCAAAGCTAATTATTTGGCTACTGATGTTTGACATTCACAATGAAGTTTATTTCTAGCATAAAAACTCTAGGCAAAGAATACACTAGCCCGAGTTTACTTTTATGCATAACTCTATCATGTTCAAAAGAAAATCCAACACGTTCTTTATTTTGGAAGAATGTTCCAATTGCCCACAAAACAATACCCTTGGAAAACTTTACATCACTTATCCAAATGGAATGAACGAAGAATTTCCATATACATATAAAGATAATCTATGGAAAATAATTTATTAAAATATCTTGTATCTACCTCCCGTCTCAACAAAATTGTGCTAAAGATGGGATAACTTTTGCTCTTGAGCACTAATTAAAAAATATTATATCCCCACAAAGCTTATCAATTTCATTAAAAAAATTTGAGGCTTCCAAAGGGGTACAAAATTGGCCAAAGATGCTATGCAAATAAATTAATTAAAAAATATTAAAAATATTAAAAAAATCAAATATGAATATGGCCACATCATATCTAAATTTATAAATTTATAAAATAATATTTATAAGAATAATAATTTTATAATGTTTTTATTTTGGTTTTTAAATGTTTTGAAATAATTCTTAAAATGAATTTTTTAAATGAATTTTCCTCGAATTTTTAAATTTAAAAAAAAATCATTTCTGTGCATGAGGGTGTTGATTGCACTTATGGCCCTTTGGAAACCTCAAAATCTTTCTAATGTCTCATGTTCCAAAAAAATACACTAAAATTTGACATCATAGGTACTTGCCCAAACGGACAATGGTTCCCCAAACGGACAATGGTTCAATCCATTTTCATGTTTGTTGAATCTTATTGACAATTTAAAATGAATTTTGGATTCCTTCAGTATTACACTTTATGTAAAAAATATGAATTTTCAAAGTGGTGTACCTAAAACGGACCCTCTAAAAGTATTGTAGAAAAGATTCTCTAGGAGTATGTCGGATGTCATGATTAAGTCACTTACCTTAACGACAGTTACTAATCATGTTTAATTTGGATGCTGTTAAGAGCGACATTGAGACCCCACAAGGCCTAGTGGATTCCACTAACTTTGTCCCTCTGCAACCAATTAGCAACTGGACACCAAGATTAGGACAACTTACTCCAACGTACACAACACTTAAAGCAGCTTTAGTGAAGCTAAGCTTGCTTTTGTTAATCATGCTGATGCTGATATGAAACTTGTACACACTCACTCTTCTTCTCTGTAAATACCCAAGTTTATTCATGCATACAGTACGTCATGTACCGTAACCGGGTCGCAGCTCCGGCAGAAATCTATTCAATTTTTATATAAAAAGTGCCATGTGTTGCTTTCTTGTTGGTTGTGACCCATGAAAAAGAGGATGTGGATAGGGTGTTGGAGCTGCTATCACAATACGGTGGTTAATCCTTAAATGTAAATTTTAACTCCTTGGGCTTGGTTTTTGGAATTTGCAAACCACTTCAACCATGAATTGTCTTTATGAATTTTCTTTTTGAGGCATCATCCATGACAAGAATTGTGTGTACCGGCTATATTTTTAGAATATAAATGGCTTGTATAATGTTGAGGTTAAAATTCAAAAAAAATCCTTTCCTTGTAAATGAGGAAATGAAGTTTAACCCCTAAGTGACGGATCAACCATTTTATGGTCTCTGCCCTTTTTTTATGGGCTACCCGAAATAGAAAAAACATTTTTATAGAAAATAAAAAATATTTTTGAATAAGTAATCAAGTCTACTTTCCAACCCAATTTGAATCTTATCAATCCGAGTTAAACTCCACCCGGGAGAAATCTTCAAAGAAAAACACTTCTACATTGTCCAGTGTTAGAAAACTTACTATTTGGGGAAAGTAATGATGTTCTCTCCGTTGAAAAATTTGCAATTTTTGGTTTTAGAATAGAATGTCTAGTTTTAACAAATCATACAAAATTTCAAATTCTAAAAATAAAATTTGTGATTCTTATAAATATTTGAAGTTAAATGCTTCTAAATTCATTATGAGATGATAAAAAGCTATTTTTTGATATTTGACCGTGTGGAAAATTACTAAACATCAAGCTCCTCATTTTCTCTTTTGGACCAAACTTCATCAAAGTTGAAGAAGTAATTTTTTATAACACATTTATGTTTTGCCCTTACCCCCTCCGTCATTTAGGGGTTAAGGGCTAAAAACGTTTCTGGACATGAAGTTTTAGAATGACCTAGGGTAACTTAACCCCTACGTGACGGATCAACCATTTTATGGTCCCTGCCCTTTTTTTATGGGCTGCCAGAAATAGAAAAAAAAATTATAGAAAATAAAAAACATTTTTAAATAGGTAATCAAGTCTACTTTCCAACCCAATTTGAATCATGTCAATCCGAGTTAAACTCCACCCAGGAGAAATTTTCAAAGAAAAACACTTCTACATTGTCTAGTGTTAGAAAACTTACTATTTGGGGAAAGTAATGATGTTCTCTCCGTTGAAAAATTTGCAATTTTAGATTTTAGAATAGAATGTCTAGTTTTAACAAATCATACAAAATTTCAAATTCTAAAAATAAAATTTGTGATTCTTATAAATATTTGAAGTTAAATGCTTCTAAATTCATTATGAGATGATAAAAAGCTATTTTTTTGATATTTGACCATGTGGAAAATTAGTAAACATCAAGCTCCTCATTTTCTCTTTTGGACCAAACTTCATCAAAGTTGAAGAAGTAATTTTTTATAACACATTTATGTTTTGCCCTTACCCCTCCGTCATTTAGGGGTTAATGTTGTTGTTGTTTTTGTCTTGCGGAGGCAATTGAAGTTGTAGTGCGCACCTTTTGCAGAAGGGAGGGTCCACAGTCCACAGTGGTCCAGAGCAGGGAGGAGCCGTGATGGTCACTTCTGAGGTTGCATTTGATTAGAGAGGCCATTGGATGACTACGGATTAACTTAGGAGCATCATTTGATGTACTGAAGGAGGTTAGGGATCTCATCCGTGTAAGAACCGAAGGCCGGGGGTGTCTAATGCTTGCTAATCAGAGCGAGAGAGAGCTGTAATAATTATTAAACCATGATACTTTATTATTATTCCGATGCTAGCTGCAGACCCATACATGTCCCTGGCACTGGACCCCACACTCATGTGGCCGGGTAGCATACGTCTGTGCCCCGCTCGCTCATTTTGAATGAATGGACATGCACCCTGTCTGTCAGTCCCTCCCTCTCTCTCTGCCTGCCTGCCTCCCTCCCTGTGGAAAGGCCCAGCCGGGAGTGCAAGCATAGCTTAGCACGTCCGTACCCATGGCCACCCCTCCTTGTGGCCTCTGCCACATCTCTGCGCGGATAATCTAACCAACATGTAAGGTACGTGTGCCATGGTAGAAGTACCCATAGCCAATTCATATATTTAAGCTTTTTAGTATGGAAAATATTCACGTTCCGCTCACAAGATTTTTTATTTATTTTTAACCCTTTGAGGTCCAGACGATGCACGGATTTCAAAGATGTGTTATAAGATGTTTGACAAATAACAAACATGGAGATGATGTACAAAAAAGAGTTAAAAAATCACCAAAAAATATGAGATGAGACTTTTTGTCAAGCCAAATTGCATTGTTTCAAAAAATTTCAACGTTAACCCCTAAAAGCCCGAGGGGTATTGGAAAAAACATAAATGTGTTATAATATGTGCCTTCCATATGTTTGATGAACTTTAGTTCAATGGAAAAATGTAGGGCATCATCTCTACAAATTACCCGTAAGGTCAAACTTCCAAAAATAACATTACATTCTTTTTTAATGAACTTAAAAGCATTAACCTTTGAAATATTTTATAAACTATAATTTTCACTTTTAGAGTTCAAAATTTAGTATGATTGGTTAAAGTTGGGCTATCTATTGTAAACTTCAAGAAAGCAAAAGAAATGATGGAGGGATCATCATTACTTTCCCCAAATAGAAAATTTTATAACACTGAGACAATGTTGAGGTGATCTACTTTGAAAATTTCTCTCGGGTGGAGTTTAATTCGGATTGCCATAATTCAAATTGGGTTGGAAAGTAGACTTGATGTAGTATTTAAAAACATTTCTTATTTTTTCAAAAAAATATTTTTTGGTTCCGGGCAGCCGGTTAGATTCGGGCATCGATTAGAAAATGGTCGTTTGAGCGCTTAGGAGTTAAGGTGTCTACTACAATATTTTTTGCCAAATTTCAATCTTTCTATCCAAATTAATCATTTATGCTTGGAAATGGTAGCATGTCTCTTGTTAAAAGCGCACTTAAAATATGGGAAGTGTTAGAAGGGGGTCAAAATTTAATTTCATAAATTTTTAACAACACCTGACAAGTGCGTACATAGCTACCATATTTTATTTTGAGTATTACCCTTACTCATTTTTTAATTAATTCTTTCTTGATGTTTTTGTTTCTTAAATTTTTTTGCTCAATTCAAGAAATAATGGTTTTTTTTGGAAGTGATGTAATGGTCCATTTTCAAAAGTGGGATATGAAATACATTTTTCATAAAACCTAACTATAGAGGTTATGTAAAAAAGGCTCTGATTGCCGATGATGCGTAAAAAATAACAATTGTTGCTGAGTAATGCCCATAGTCTCGAAATAAACGTGACAGTTGCTAAAAAGGAAGTGTTAGCAGAAACATGTTCGACTACAGTGAAACCTTTGATTTAATGTGAGGTCTTGAGGTGCACACTACTACAACAATAGCAAGAATTACATAGGTTTTGAGTGCACACACAAAATAGTGAAGATGCTATTTTTTTCAAAATTAAATTTGTTTATTTTTTTTGGTTTGAAAATTTCTTTGAAACTTATGATTAATATATACATATACCTACAACCAACATAAAGTTGCTCTGTGTTGAATGCTCTTGATCGGCTAGCACTTTGTTGGCTTTTGGATTTAGAAAATGCAACATGTAGGAGGTCTACAGATTAGTTTTGGGATACTTATCGACTATGGGTACCCCTACTTTATTTTGAATCAGAGGTAAGCATTTAGCCTCCCATGTTTTCTTTTTAAAGTTATTTTAATTTTAATTTTATGATTAAATTATACATTTCTTTCTATAATAATAACATGATTAAAATTTAGAATTTACCTCAACTTTTTGATGTAAGAGCATCTGCACCCTTCTCCTCCTTTGACTACTAAGGTCGAGCCATCTATAACCGACCAGGTACCTAATGCCGATAATTTCTACACATGGCTTTCATTTTAGAACGCACATCTAGGTAGACCATAGATGGCTTATCGGTTTGGTCAACAAACAATAAAGGCTCTATGACATATTTAGATTTGCGTTCTAAAATGATAGCCATGTGTAGAAATTATCGGCATTAGGTACCTGGTCGGTTTTAGGTGGCTCGACTTTATCATCACATTCAAAATTTGGTCTCACAAGTTGTCATCTCCACACCCTTGAACCGCTTTGTATCCCTCTATATAGTCCGCGAACCAATCACAATCAATACACATGGGTACTCATTAATTTCCATCAATTTAGAATACCGAACCCTTCCTTAAATTAGCTATAGAAGGGCATATTTGGATATCACTATAATCGTCCTCTCATCTCATCTCCCTTGAATTTCTAGCATTAAATACAAGCAATTTTCATCCAATTTTAGAGGCATCTGCAAATTCAATGATAGTTTGCGGATGCTCTAAATGAAGTAGTTTCATTGCATGAGAGCGTACATGCTAGTCCGCCAAAACTTTGAGTTCTCTATTGCAATCATTGATTTTATTTGGCAATGCCAACCAAATTGAATGAACATGAATAAAGAGTATGTGTCTTTATAGGCAAAGGGTAGTCCAAATTTCCAAAAATTTGAAAATGTATTACAAAGTGTAACTTAGGAGAATTTTTCAATGATGATTTTCAAACTCTAATCCATATATTTAAATCTATTATTGCATTTGACCAATATTTATCAATAGAATTTAAAACAAAAAACAAAAAACTCTTTTAAAAACTGATTGTGGATTGAATATCAACGAAGATTTGTTTTTTAAAAGTTCAAAATGTTAAGTTTTTAACTATAGTGGTTTAAAAAAAAAATTAACCTTTCTTGTTTTTAGAAATCAAATTTTAATGGTCATAATCTGAATTTAAAAAGTTAGTTTTCGAGATGAGACATTATTTGAAACATACAGTTTTTTTAATTTTTTAATTTAAAAAAAAATTATAATGTAAAAATATAAAAAATACTAATCTAAGAATATAAAAACATTTGGATGTATGAAAAGGCTTGTGAAAAGGAAACAAATTCTATGTGGAAGATGTTCATTTATCATCCAAAATTTGAACACATGTTCCCTAAGGGTTTAATTCTTAATCTTAGTCTTTAGGCCAATGGTAGAAAAACATTGTAGTATCAAAAACTAAAAATAACAAAGTATCACTTTGAGCTCATTTAGAAGAATCATGTATGTATTGAATTCATCGTCTTTAAAGATTGCTGTTGCAATATGATAATGTATTTTATATGTATGCTAGTGGAAAAGGTGGATATTTACATGAGGCTAAATGTTCAACCTCTAATAAAAATATTATTTTACCTTGTAATAGAATATATAAACAAGTGGAGCTAGGATTTTTTGTTGATGGAACATGTCATAGTTTTAAATAGTAGAAATTTGATTCAATTATATGCGAGTGCTATTCTTTTTATGACAAACCAAATTGGTATTAATTCTTACAAAATCTATAGACCATGTTATGGTTTTCTTGTTTTTAGGTAGGCTTTGTTGTAGCCCATATGTGGACAATGCCACTATAAGAGTTAAACACCTAATCTCTAAGAATCCAATCAAGCATTTTTATGTTTATTTTCCTATTTTGAAAAATTCATTAAATTTAGTATTGTGATAATTTTTTTAATTCATTAAGAATTTAAAACCATTTTTGGAGATTTAAATGTATTAAAATTCAAGCATTTCATTTTTTTTTTAGCAATACTTCATCAAAGTTGTGAAATTGACATTTTATAACACATCTTTGTTTCATTTCATTTCATTTTACTTTCATTTGAGAAGTTAAAGTAAGTCGCCCTTTCTGTGACAACTCACTATTTGTGACACTGTGCGACCACTACATACTAGTTTGAAACGTACACTACAAGCACAAATAGGGTGGCCTCCAAATTGTAGCACTCAATGATTATATTCATTAAAATGGTATATTTCAAAGTGCCAAAATTGTGACATTCAAGTGCACAAAGCTCTGATAACTAACTCTCATATGGATTTGAGGGTTCTTAACTAATATCTAAAAAAGTATCAATTTTTGAAAATGTTGCTATTGAAACAAAAATTACAATACAAATAAGGTAGCTTACTTTACATATGTCAGTTAGAAATAAGATCCCATGGTTGAATCCTAAAAACTTGACAATATTTTGAAATTTCACTAATGAAAATGGCTACTTTCAAAAAAGTTTGGTGAACATTTTTAAGATTTAGTAAAATCCACTATAACAAATGGTATACCAAAACCATTTTGAAAATATCAGTTCTTATTCATGCTCAGAATTGAACTACAATCCAATGATTTTGAAATGGTTTGGATACACCATTCACCCTTTCACAGTCCAAATCTTTTGTAAAAACGTCAAACTACACTTTTATGCACAATTTAACCTTCAAAATTTATCAGTTTGTATTATTTTCATGCAAAAAATTATATGTTTCTTATCAGTCCTAAAAATTTTATTTTTAAAATACAAAATAACTTTTTACAATTGCTTAGGAAAATATTTCAAAACTTCATATTAATTACAAAACAATTTCAATTAATTTTTTGGGAACATGAGCAAGTTACAATCATGGAGAATCTCATGATATATTTTCCATAGAATTCTTTTAAATTTGAAAGGTGAATGTCATATGTAGTGTAATTCAGTCTTTGAGATACAAAGCTTGCAAAAGCAATAAAATACTAAAAACATGGAATAAAACCTTTTTAAAGATTTGAAAAGTATAGACTGGATAAACTTCATTTTCTTAGTTAGGTGTAATAGCAAGGAGATTTGTCTTAATGGTCAAAATTTGATTTTACCAACAAACATCCACAACTTAGAAGTGCGATCCTTTAACCCTTGACCGCCCAACCATGCATATTTTGCATGATGTACGGATTTGAAGTCCGTTTTCTCATCCATTATGCACTTTTTGCAGTGTGGATTTTTTATTGAAACTTTTATTGGAAGTTAGCTCCGTGTATGTGTGATTGGATTAAAAAGGGGATGATTTGTGAAAAATTTATGCCTCATTTCATGTTGTAGTGTTCCACCCAAAATTTCAAAGATTTTAGTCTAAAAGTGCTCTTGAAAAAGTCAACTACTAAAATTAAGCAACCAAAAAATCCCCAAAAATCACTACACTTAGAGTATTACATTTCAACCCATAACAACAAATTTCATTATTAGATTGTCAATATCTTATTCATAATCATATTACAAAAGAGTGTTAAATTTTAAGTTTGAAATTTAATACACAAATATTGGTGATAGCAATGGCAAATCTAACCGTATGGATAGAATCTAAAATACTTAACGCACAAATTTTATTCATTCATCAACTTGAAAATATCCCTCTTAGTTGCATTTTATAATGCATCTTTGGAAAACTGCCAAATCTAAAAAGGATGAGAACGTTTAGGGGTTAACTCCTAAAGATCCTCACCCCTCTTCAGATTTGAAGAATTGCAAAGATGCATCATAAAATGCAACTAAGAGGGACATTTGAACTTGATGTATGAATAAAAGTTGTACAGTGGGGTCCAAGGTGGAATGGCGTTTTTGGTTTAGCAGTGAATTTTTTTTCAATACTACCCACTTTGAAAGCCTCCCAAGAGCTCAAAAATTGGTATTTTACCACGACAGTTTTACCAAAGACTTATCTTTAAGTTAATTATATGTATGCCAAATTTCAAGACCAAAAGATTCACCGAAAAAAAGTTATTCAAAATCTACCAACATTGGTAGCTGTGGAAATTTTTTCACTGCTGCCAACTTTGACAACCTCCCAAAGATTGATTGATTTTTTTTTGCCATGAAATTCTAGGAAAAAAAACCTTTTTATGTTAATGACATAATTATGATAAAAATTTCAAGGCCAAAATATTAATACAAAAAACGATATTAACAATCTACCAACATGTGTAGTTGTGGGAAACAATGGGGGAAACTACACACATTGGTAGATTGTAAATATTTTTCTTTGTATAGATTTTTTGACCTTGAAATTTGGCATGAATTTTTTTGTCATAAAGAGCATGTTGTACCAAAAATTTCATGGTAAATAGACAATTTCTCAACCGTAGGGAGGGTGTCAAAGTTGGTAGCAAAGTTTCCCCCATTGTTTCCCACAACTACACATGTTGGTAGATTGTCAATATCTTTTTTTGTATTAATCTTTTGGCCTTGAAATTTTTATCATATGTTATTAACATAAAGAGGTTTTTTTTCCAAGAATTTCATGGCAAAAAAAAAAACAATCAATCTTTGGGAGGTTGTCAAAGTTGGCAGCAGTGAATAACTACCAATGTTGGTAGATTTTGAATAACGTTTTTTTGGTGAATCTTTTGGCTTTGAAATTTGGCATACATATAATTAACTTAAAGACAAGTCTTTGGTAAAACTTTCGTGGTAAAATACCAATTTTTGAGCTCTCGGGAGGCTTTCAAAGTGGATAGTACTGAAAAAAAATTCACTGCGAAACCAAAAACGCCATTCCACCTTGGACCCCACTGTACATTATGAATTTTAGATTCTATTCATACAATTAAATCTGCAATTGCTATCACCGGTATTTTGTATAAAACTTGAAACTTTAAATTCAAAATTCTTTCGTAATTTGGTTACGATTAAAATATTGAAAATATGTGGATGAAGTTGGTTGTGATGGGTTAAAAAGTAATACTCTAAGTGTAGTGTTTTTTGAAGATTTTTTGGTTGATTAATTTTATGAGTTGAATTTTCCAAGAGCACTTTTGAACTAAGATCTTAATTGATTTTTGGTGAATTAGTGCAACATGAAATGAGGCACAAAACTTCACAAATCATCCCCTTTGTAATTGAATCACACATGTATGAAGCTAACTTCCCATAAACCTTATAGTAAAAAATCCACACTGCAAAAAGTGCATGACGAATGAGAAAACGAAATTTGACTTTGTACATCATGCAAAAAAATGCATGGTTGGGTGTTTAGGGGTTAACCCCTAAACGTACTAGGGTGTCCCTGGAATTAACAATTTGAGAAAAAGCATTATAAACTACTATTTAGAAGAATATTATGTAATTGATATACAAATGAAAGTTTTAGATTTTGAATTTTAGATTCCATCCGTACGATTTGATTCACTATTACAATCACCAATATTTAATTATAAAATTTAAAAGTTAAAATTTAAAATTCCTTCTAAATTCGATTACAAACTAAATTTTAATATTTTTTGAGTAAAATTTGTTGGAATGAGTTCGAAATGAGATACTCTTAACCCCTAAAGGACCATGCTCATTCTTAAAATTTTATCACTTTCTCGTGATGCATTCAAAAATGCAGTTGTATCTCTTGATTGGTATTCATGTAGAAAACTTCACCGTTGAAGCTCAAAGAGGACTTATTCATGAGACTGTATGTCAATTTTCAGAACAATCTACCGCATATATTACATGATTATAAGGTTTGATCATAAGTTGATTTTTGAAATTTTTGAACAAATCAACAGGTCATTCATTGCAAACTTTTTCATAAAATTAAGAACCATGATTAGCGTTTGATATTTTAGGAGCATACAAAGATGTACTATATCTAGGTGCTCACAAAAAATGGTGTTCTACAACTAAATACAACAACAATGATTGATTCTCAAAAATTTATGTTTGGGTGAAGTGACTTGTTGGTGACTCGTTGAGCCGGTGTTTGTGATCATTGTTGATTTTTACATTGCATAAAATGTTTTAAAGAATTCAAATATATATTTGGAATATTCTAAAATATTCCAAAATAATATAAAATATCTTGAAAAGATTCCAATTATTTTGAAAATATTCCATTTTAAATATATTTTAACATTTTCCGTAATTATTATATAGTGTTAATGATGCAATAATGGCAAATATTTTACATATTGTATACTCTTTTTTTTTAACGAATGTGACGTCCAAGTGTGAAAACGCCTTCCAAGTCATCAACCACCTTAACCCTTTAGTGCCCAGGGTACTGTAGCAAACAGCACTGGATTTCAGTGGTTTTTTTCACTGTAATTGAGAGTACTAAAAATAGAATGGATTAAATTAGGAAGTAACCGTACAATTCTATTCTCAATTGGAGAGCACACATTTTATTAAAATTTGAGAATCATCCAATGGTGGGATTGGAAGATTATAGTATGTATTTGAACGGTATAATGCACGCTCAAAAATGAGATTTTGGGGGGTGTGTGACTTCAAAGTTAAATAGAATTTGGGTTAAATTTTCAAAAATGAAAAGAGAGAAGTTCAGCTATGCCCTATGTCAACACCTCTCCGTTGCAATCTTTCATATCAAAAATAAACTTACACATAATTACTGTGAATTTTATAAGTGAAAGTGACTTATCCATATACGGTTTAGGACAAAATTTTATACGTTGAAAATTGACAGGAGTAGGTACATTAGTCAAGATCGGATTACACACACTAATAGAAGATGAAGAAAAGAACACAATCCAAAAAAATAAAACAAGATAACAAACTTCCAAACACAAGAAATACTGCATAATACATGTGTTGTATTTGTAAGTATTTCCTGTATTTTCAAGTATTTGCAGTATTTTCGCGTTTTGTTGATAGGTATTTTGATAGTTGTACAATGCCAAATTGAAAATTTCTTTTTTTGGAAGGTGTGTAATGTGTATGCACAAATCTGAACTTCAGAACTGAAGTTCCAATTCTTCACGGATTCTCTGTTATTTGCATTTCCGACGTTGCAGTGACTATAATCTGGCTTGCTGGGCACTAAAGGGTTAACTACTATGTCCCAAGTTCACCTACGTTGACGTTTTAGTTTTTTTCCCGATGAATCAACCAACGTAATTACAAATCTTGAAAGATTTTTGTGTTCTTGTAACGGACATTTTCAATTCTCTAATTTACATTGAGTCAAAATTATGAAATCCAAACAAGTTATTAAAGTAATGAAATTATTTTTGGACACAATGTGTCCACCTGGTCCTTTAGGGGTTAAATGTGATGATACTTTGAAATTTTTGTGTTTCTTAAATTTATGACCTCATTTTTCACGATTCCACTTTGAACTAGAGTCAATGCAATTTTGGCTTGGTCAACGACTTGACATACTTCTACATTTGTAATTTTAGAAAAATATGTACTCTAGAATGACTAAATCCAGCCATTAGATAGGAAAACAACTTGGTGAAGAATCTTCAAAAAATAGGATGAGTTTCATCCAAGCATTGATGAGAACGTGAGAAGGCTTTGAATCCGTTTGTGATCCAGTTTTTGGACGTTGGGACGTTTAGGGGTTAAGGGTTAATTTATCACGTGATTGAACACCTTCTTTTATTCATTTAAAATGTTTTTTTGGGCGTGTTCATGGTTTAGGGTAATTTTCTGATTTTGATGATATGGGTGCCCGTCTGTTTGTGATGGATCCATAGATGGATTGGGAAATGAGAGTACTTCTTCAGTGGGGGCCGTGGGCATGGCAGTGTGGCACAGGGAGGGGAGCTTCATTGGGCAGAGATATTACCCCTCAAGGACAGACCAGCCATTGAGGAACATTTCTCGGGTTTGTAGTTGCACGGTCCCTCTCCCAATGGGCCATGGGCCATGGATCGGATTCAGCAGCCGCAGCCGTGCCGCTCTGAACAAGCACCGCACCCCAGCCATTTTGTTGGATCAGCCCCTGATCTAGTGCCCAGCACCTTTTCCAGTATAACAGTCACTGATGTGTCCAATTCTAGTGTCACCAATTTCTTATTTTTTTATCATGTATTATCTATAAATAAATAAATAAATACATAAACTGATTATTGCATATTTTCATATCTTATACATGTGATTTTATTTTACATTTTCATATCTTAAAGTTAATAAGAAACTTCAACAAAATGATGCATTTCAAAGCACCATTGTTTTAAAAGTGTTCCAAATTTCAAGGTAACGTTTCAACATTATAATTACTTTCAAACAATCACTTTCAATCAACCATAATTTGAATTTTCTTTTTAAAAAAGTTTTGAGACATATTTAAAGTTATATTTAATTTTGCATGACATAATTTGTAAGAGCTTAGCACATGAAAATTGACACAAATTGAAAACACATATTTTTTTATGTGTGTATGTTTAAAGTTATATTTAATTTTGCATGACATAATTTGTAAGAGCTTAGCACGTGAAAATTAACACAAATTGAAAACACATATATTCTTATGTGTGTATGTCTATATGTATTGAGTCACTATAGAACTACTTGAAGTTCCCTCAACAATGGGTTGCCTTTGTGTGAGATCAAGTTGGAACTCAAAAACTAACATGATTCACGTGATTCTAGAAAGGATTTGCATTCTTTCCATTGAAAAGCTTAATATTCTATAAGTAACAAAATTTGTATCTACAGTTGTTTGAAGTTGAAAGTAAAAATTGGAGATCTGATATTTATACAATAATAGGTCTATAAAGATAATTTTTTCATATCAAAACTCAATTGTATGTCTTCTGCATCTTATGTACGACTCCCTTTGTCCTGCAAAAAGATTTTGTTTTTATTGAAATGTGTGTTCTCATGGTACGGGTGAGTGAAGGCCTCATATTCAAGTATCACTTATTAAAATAGTGAATGTAGTGAATGTAGTGGTAATTTTTTTTAATTAGAATTTTTTTTCAATTAAATATTAATTCTTATTTAATTATGATGTCCTTCAATTATTTTTTCAAAACTATCCATTTTGATGCAATAAATTCAATTTGTGATAAAAATGGAAAAAACTTCATTGCCGCAAAAATTATATTTTAATGGTTTTTACCCTTCCCACACTATTTTCAGTACATTAATTTCAATTCTCTCTCAATTACCATATGTATAGGTGTTTTAAGAAACAAACCCTTCATATGAGTTTCATGATCTCGCACATTATTCCATTCTTAGGTTTTCAAGACTTATTAAATATCACATAATAGAAGGATTCTACTTTTAGAATATAACTTTGTTATTATTAAATATCTAGTTACATGAGACCATGTAAAAATTTCAGGGGCGGTTTACACTACGGACCAAGAACTCGTCCCATGCAGCTTTAAAATTTGTGATTGGCTCCATCAACTCATCCCGAGATGACTTGGGTTTACACTACAAGGAAAAAAGAAAAGTGACCAAAGGAGTTGAAGTCCTCAAAAGGCCTAGAAATAGGCCTAGTGGATAATGTTGAAGGGTCTCCCGGATTTTGTGGTGAGAGAGGCAAAAAGGGTTCTCTCATTGCCAAACCAAGAGACCATGGGCTTGAAATGCCATTTTATTATTTTTTAAAGTGCCCGTCTAAGTTTGGTTTATACTTAGTGAGAGGCCCAAGGGCTTTAAAAATTACATTTTTTTGAAGTGTGACCATGGAAGTGTGACCATAGAATTAATCCATTTTCCTTAATCACGGCTCTTGGTCCATACCGTAAACCGCCCCTTACTAATGAAATTCTAATTATTTAAAATCCTTTTCACACTACATTTAGTTGAAACACTACATCGTATTTTCTATTTATGTGGTCGTAGCGGGGCATTGGTCCAAAAATATACCGAGCCAATAATATCATTGTGTGGATATCCTTCATACCTCTAAACCTTCAAAATCTCATACATCCATCATTTACGAAAAAAATCACTTAAATTATCTAAAGTCCATTTAAAAAAAAAATTCATCACTTTGGGCTGCTATTTCCACTCACCAGTACCATGAGAACATCCAATCCATGGATTAAGTGTTGTTTTAATGAAATTCATGGATTGGATTTAATCCCATGATGACAGAGGGAGTTAATGTGTTGATTGTGACGCAAATTCATGTATTTAGTGAGTACAGAAGGAAGTATTTTGACTCCTAGAAAGTGTATATATGATCAAAATCCATGAAAATAATCCTTGATCAACATAATCAAAATTCATGGTTAGCATAATCAAAATCCATTATTAGCATGATCAAAATTCATGGATTAAGGTGCCAAATTGTTTACAATCCCTTGAAGCAGTTGTCAAGCATACCTGAAGTTTAATTATTGCAGTCAGTGAATGAATATAGTTCAAAATCATGATTTTATTTTGGGACAAAATTTAAGTCGATATCATTGTTTTTTTGCGGAGCGGAGGGATACATGTCAAAATTTCAATCAAAGATTCTAATATATCAAGTTTTAATGACAATTTTGGATACAATTTTGTAATGGCATTTCAACTCTTTTTTTAAATTGAAAATTATTTCTTTATACATTTTGTTTTTTATTTAATTTTTTTTTCCATTTAAGTACTTTGTAATTATGTTTATAAGTGTGCAACATTTGGAATTAGTAAATGTAGTAAAAGTCATCAAATGAGTGTTTTTTAGTTTGTGATGTTGTGATCATTCAATGATGCACTAAGGAAATGAAGTTTGATTCAGATTTAAGTCTTAAAAACTTTTTCCACATCAAAAAAAATAAAATACTTAGAACCAGTCATAACATTTTTTTAGCCTGCCTTCTAGACCCCCTTGGAAATTGTTATAGAATCTGAATCAAAGCCACAAAAATCGGAATCTCAAAAAAAGTGTTGCTTTGATCAACTGAAGTGACGTAGAATGGCTTGTTTTCTTAACAATTTCTGAGCAGTGAAAGCCACTCAAAGTAATACACAGATCCAAAGTTCTCGTTATCAAAATTCTAAGTTCCGACTCGTCCATGAGCAATGGTCTGATATGGGTACCCCAAAAAGCCCTTTTAACTCTTAAATCAGCCCCTATAGCAACTTTGAATGAGTCTCTCTTAAAAAAAAAACAAAAGAATCAACCAGATGTGGTTTTGATTTCCTACACTCATAAAGTACACAAAGAAAATCACGTAAAAATTGAAGCGCTTTAAAGATTTTAAAAGAGATTTTTTGCACAAAATTCAAAGTTTGTTCTAACTACTTAAAACCATCCAAAACATTTGTTGAAAATATCCAACGATGTCATCTTGGTACTAATTTTTGATATGTAGTACATTCAGATGTGTTGTTTGAAATGATTAATTTGAAAGATTAAAAACATTGTTTATTTTGTACTACAATGCTTGCAAATTTTGATTTTTGGCAATTTTTCCTTTTTGGATATTTTTAATTGAAAACATTAATTTTAGTTAATTGAACTGGATATATTTGTCAAAATATGAATATTTGGAAATTTCGAACATATATTTGTTTTTTCAAAATTTGGCAAATTTGTCCATTTCTATTTACTAAAATTATAAATTACAGAATTAAAAAACATCCACACCTAGATCACATAAAATAATTTAATTCAAGTTCAACTTTATAATTGAATAATATATTTTTCATGTTTTTATGCTTTGTGGAAAAAATTGTCGAAAATCAACATTTACAGGTTTTTTATTACAAAATAAATAACACATATCTAAATGTACTTCATATCAAACATTGGTAACAAAATGACGTCAATGAATGTTTTTAACAAATGTTTTGGATGTTTTTAAGTAGTTAGGACAAACTCTGAATTTTGTACAAAGTCTCTTTTAAAATCTTTAAAACGCTTCAATTTTTATGTGATTTTATTTTTGTACTTCATGAGTGTAGAAAATTAAATCACGTCTGGTATATTCAATTTTTATTTAAAAAAAGAAAAGAGTCAGTCAAAGTTGCCATCTAATGGGCAAGGCAGCCACCTTTAGTTAGGGCCAAACGTAGATAGTGATTTGTTGTGCATAGTTGATGCTAACTATAGGCTGCAATAACCTTCCAACTGTTAAGTTTAGCTAGTTGCTAGCGTCGACAAGACTCATGGGTCTTCACAAACTAATAAGAGAGGAAGTCCTGTGAGAATCAATACATGAGATTCAAAGCATTAATGCATTATATTCAATATGTAATATAATAATTTCCTGGAGACCTCACTGTTTCATATGCGCATGGTGGTGCTGGCTTGCAAGCTCATGGTGTCTTCAGATGCACCCAAGCCATCATGTATAATTGCTCTCGACTGAAGCCAATGGACAACCAACGGGACCAATTGAAACTCAAGGAAGGAAGGAAGGAAGGAAGGAAGGAAGGAAGGAAGGCCGGCTGGCCGGCCGGCCGGTTTGCTGGAGGTGGCGTCTTGCTTCACATGGTATATATAAATAAATATAATCATGATCGATCTATACACAGACGGATCCAAAACGACAATGGAACTGGCCAGTAAGTTGTTGTCACAGCTAGCTTACTTGTCTACATGGATTGGATGATGGAGTAGGGTTTAATTCAGATTCAGCTTACATCATGATATACAGCCTAACTTCACTCGACCTGGCTTCCATTTGATGAAGTTATGGCAAACCGCCCGGCCCGGCCGCATGCCTTCCTTTCACTACTGTACTCCTGCTGTCTGCTTTGTGAATCCTCTAATCTTCGCTACCCCTCCACACCGGCCCCGGGGCGGTTGGTTTGTCGCCGCCCACCCCGAGATTCTTCTTCTTTTTTTCTCACGGTTTGGTGAGCGAGTGAGCTCGCTCGAGCGGCAGCCAATTGTCCCTCTCAGAAGCACCCGTGAGTAGAATGCAAGGCACCGAACCTCACTAGCCCCATCAAGGTGGGGTCTCTCTTTTGCGAGCTCCATCATCAGTAACTTACACATATCGTCATCTGGATCCATCCAATTATCGTTGCTGAGCCGGACAAAACCTTTAAATTCTACATCATAATAATTTTAATTGTTCATTTATTACATACAAAACCTCGCTTGTGCCCTCATGCATGAATATCCTTTTTTTTTCATTTTAATTAATTAAATATTGATGTTGCCAATTTGTAAATAAATAAATGTATTATTCACAACTCAGAATACAGAATGATTTCATCTATTCAGGCTCGGTCCGTTTTTTTCATTTCAGCTGGAATTAATTGATTTTTCATTTGTGCAGACCGGTAACGATGTTATGCAGAGACAAAGGAGTCTGTGTGCATCCAGTCTGACATGACCAGATAATGGCTTGTAGAGCAATGCTTGAATTCGGTCCTCCCATAGCTAGCTAGCAAGCATGGGAATCATCAGCATGCCGTTGGCATTCTACTACAGTACTCCGTATATGATAATGTAATACGGTTTCACTGGAAAAGTGAATGCTGGCTCATGAATGATCTGCTCCGATTTGGATCGGGCCGTACAGCCCGCACCGCACCCCACCCCGGCCCCATCGGTGGCGCACACCCGCCACAAAGGGCAAGAGCTAGAATTTTTTTGGAGTTGCGGGATTGGGCCATCGGTTTCTGTTTTGTCCAGGTACGTGGCAGCCCCCAGCCGGCTGCAGAACTAGCCTCTGGGCACGGTACGTTATTCCCTGGAAAAAAGGGAGCTCCCCTCTGTTTTGTTGTTATTAGAGTAATGGCTTGAACAATTTAACTGTAGTCAGTCAGTCAGCCAGCCAGCCAGTCTATGAAATTTCCGTACTAAGCCTACTGGGCCTTTTCTACTTTCCTTCTCCTGAAGTTGAGTCCAGAAGAAGCCACGTGGCACCTTTTGGTCATGGATTTGTGTTACAGTGGGCCTACTCATCAAGCAATAAAAATGGGGTTAGAGCCAAGCAACCTGAAGCTGAAACTGTACATGAATTTTTTACCAACACGGCATCAGTAATAAAAATAAATAGTAAAGCAAAGAAGCTGCATGATACCTTTCAGTTGTTCAGCAATTGCAGATGATTATTTTTGCAACAAAATTTCACAAGGATAGGAGTATAGATTATTTATTATTTCAGCTGGGCACACATGCAAAGATGTGTCCTGTGGTGGTACTAACTGATCAAACAGGCTTGAAAGGCCCCCATGGATGCTACAGACCAGAAGAAACAAAGGACACTTCTCACATGAATATTAATAATAATAATAATATTATTATTATTATTATGATGGGATCTAATATAATTATTCTATGACAATTCACTACTGCACTGCCATCAGATCCAAGTACAACTGATATACATATCATTCCATTTCTGATGGATGTAAGTTTCATCACATAAAAAGCCTGGCAGATTGCCTGACTGACGGATGGACGGACTGACTGGTTTCGATTGCACAACCACCAAATTGGCAGCTTGCAAAGACCATACTTTGACCCCTTCTACATTGACGGGTTTCACAAGGACAACCCTACGACGACTGCCCCGCCCCAAATCAAACGAGTTTCAACACTTACTTGTAGCCGAAAGCAGCTGCTGCTTACGTTGTTCAATCTGGGTTGATTTGAACTCGTACAAGCTGCTAGCATGGTTTCTGATGGATGCGACGTGATCAAATTAACAACGTTAAAAAAAAAAAAAAAAAAAGAAAAAAAAGAAAAAAGGAAGCTTGGTCAGGACATGATGCGAGTCGTATAGATTTCCTGAAGATAGTAGAGTTAACCGAAAAGTCAGCCCAAAGAGGAAAGTTTTAGCAAATTCCTCTTGAACTCCTCTTCAACTCATATTGAAATATAAATAGACCGAAAACTAGTTCAAGAGGAGTTGGGAGACAATCTAAAGCAAGCCAGTGTCATTATTCTCCACACCTCGCAATGACTTCCACACCTCCTACCAAAGCTCCAAGCCCATGGCCCACAAGGGGACAAGTTATGACACGACACTATTCAACCCAAACGTAGCTCAAGGGAGCTCAAAAGAGGGCTTGAAAGAAGGTTGAAAAGGCATGTTCCAAGGCCTTCTTTTCGGTTAACTCTAGTATTATAATTATTGTGATTGAGAGGAGGACCAAGTGGTTCTGGAGATGTGAGTTTAGTTGCAGCAACGCGTGATGCGCCGCAATCTTCGTTGTAATCATCTTTGAAGCCTTTCGATCGATGGTGACAACACCCACTCACTCACTTACTCACTCACTCACTCACTCACAGGGAGAGTCTTGTTGCCCTTGGAAACTCAGTTGAGATCATGAGTGGATGCAGCTAGCGCACGTTCTCAAACAATGCCGTAGCCCCTTGAGTCGTTAACAATTTCAAACAACAATATGCACACACATTGTGTGCTGAGCCTAGCCCTCTTAAGTAGAAACACTCATTCCGCTGATCATATATACAATAAGATAAATAAATAAATAAATACATATGCCGGAAATCAATCATCAATTAGGTCAGATCTACATTTCCTAGGTTAGTAGTGAAGTTCCAGAAGGAAAGTGCCCTTGAATGCCAGAAACTTTGGATGTGTGCTTTATAAAAAACCCCAAGCAAGAAAAAGTTTCTAGATCCCTGAGGAGCCAAAACTTGTCACTCCACTTGATTGGTCAATTGGAACACATTTAGAGAATGAAAAGAGGAAAAAAACCAATCAAGGACTGAACACTTGGAAGTTTTTTAGATACAACATTATGTGGTCCAAAATAAAGCAAATACTTCCAATCTACAATGATATACAACAATATGTTTGCTGTGTATTTTCTTAAGCATATTTTGAATTATTCATGATTGGAAGCTAATGATTGGAAGCTATTTGGTTTTGTTTTTAAACTCATTTCAATGATTGCATTTTTGAGGTTTAGTGTGCCAATCATTTCTTTCCTCAGTTTTGGAATTGTCAATTCGTGTACAAATTTACACTAGTATAAAAGCGTCTCAATTTTCTTTTTCTAAGATGGTTTTTACAACACATGTTAACTAAATTTAACAAGATTAAATATATTTTTATTGTTGAATATTGTTAAAGAATGTTAAAAAATTCATACTAAAAAACGTAAAGTGAGGTGGTTTTGGACTAGTGTGGTATGTGAATAGTGCGAAATCCTATCATTAAAACTTGAAAAAATTACCAAATGGAAAATAGCTATATTTTTGCAAGAGGTGTCATTGGAAAGGTTTTGAAATGTAAATGAACGCATAATTTAGATCCAATTAAAAAAGAAAGATTCTCTCTACTCTAGCTTTGATTAAATATGAGATGGGATTATAAAGTTTTTTATTTTTATTTATTTTATAATTTCTGTGAACCATACTTTTATAAACACATATAATTTCATTGCAAATGCACCATCTAACCATGTCCAAATTCATTGCAGGTCTATTGGTAGAGCTAAATATTACTAAAACATATCAATTTACCAAAATATATGTATATTGTTATATTGTGACATTGGAGGCAACGGAAATATCACCTTGAACAAAATTATCCTAGAATCTCAAGGGTTAACTTTTAATCCAAATCACTAAAAACCCAATGAAGAATAATCCATAAAAAAAACTTGTTTTGTTAAAAGTGCACATGCCATATAAAAAGTGCACATGCCAAAATTTTCTATGTTTGAAAAAAGTGTAGTCATATTTTACCTATAAAGTGCCAAAATTGAATGTACGTTACATATAAAAAAATGTAATGCAAATTTTAGAAGGGGATGGGTATGTTCCCACCTCCTTCCTTTAAAATTAAAAAAATGTAGCGCGAATTTTAAAAGGGGGTGGGTTTGTTCCCACCTCCTTCCCCTGTTTAGAAAAAAAAAAAATGCAGTGCACATACCATTAAAAAATAGTGCAAATGGCTATGTGCACTTTTAACGAAACAAGTGTTCAAAGTGAATGGGACTTAATCTATAGATACGTAGACAAAGGCACTCATTCACTTTGCATTCACAATTAATTTGAAACATCAATAATCCATTTTTGATTTTGAGGTTTTTTGGCAAGCCTTTACACGCATTTTGTTAAAACTGGGCTACTGGATTGAAAAGGTGATGGGGAGTGTTCTCCTTTTTAATAGTGATAGGTCCCTAATTTTCTACAGTGCTCTTATTCCATGTATAAGAGCACTATAGAAAACTGGGGACTTATCTCTATTGAGAAGGGGAGCATTCCTCATCATTTTTAAATCCAAGTAGTCCACTTTCAACAAAATGGGTTTAATCCCTAAAAGCTCAAACAACCATTTTTTGGTTGATGCCCAAATCTAATAGGCTGCTTAGAACTTTTCTTTTTTTTTTGGAATAATAATAAATATTTTAAGATACAAAATCAAGTTTACTTTTCATTGCAATTTGAATTATGTCAATCCAAGTTAAACTCCAACCAAGAGAATTTTTCAAAGTGGATCCCCTCAACATTGTCTTAGTGTTATAAAACTTGCTAGTTGGGGAAGGTAATGATGTTCCCTCCATCATTTCTTTTGCTTTTTTGAAGTTTACAATAAACAAACCAACTTTATTCAATCCTGCTCAATTTTAAATTCTGAAAATGAAAATGAAAATTTATAAAATATTTCAAAGGTTAATGCTTTTAAATTCATTCAAAAAGAATATAATGTTATTTTGAAAGTTTGACCGTACGGATAATTTATAGAGATGATGCCCTACATTTTGTCCATTGAACTAAAGTTCATAAAACATATGGAAGGCACATATTATAACACATTCATGTTTTTTCCAATACCCCTCCCTCGGGCTGTTAAGGGTAAAAGCATGAAGATGAAGCAATTAGCTTGATGCCATGGAGCGCACACATGGGACATATCTACTGAAAATTGACCAGACTGGATGTGCAACAATGGAACCAAATCTTGGGCTCTAATTGTACAAAGAGCAACAAAACCACTTTTGTGGTGACGAGGAGCAAGTGAGGGAGCCAGTGAGCAAGAAAGAAAGGCCCGGCTGGGTAGGTAGAAGAATGCACTCGCGTGTCCAAATTGACTTGCTGATCATGATCCATTGAAGAAGACTCGCTGATGGCTGGCTGGCTGAGTGAAATTTGTCACTCTGTCTTGTGTAAGTTGCTCTGAAACACTTTATTAGTTTGGTTTCAGCATCAACCTCATGCTTGCTACCTGGGTCCACCCATGACTCGTCCACCACTCCATTTGTCAACTACTAGTGAGCGAGCGAACCACTGAGGAATGAGTCCAATTGCAAAATGCTGTCTGTTCCTAGTGAACCTCAACGTCGTCATTGTACGTACACCTTGAGGGCAGGCAGGGCTCCCCTTCGTTGCAATTGTACACCATTGATTTTAGTGTTCATCTTTGGAGTAGTATCATCTACATGGCATTCTTTAACAACCATAGAAGATTCTTTAGTTCGTCCCCATTTAAATACATTTTCAATATCACAGACAAGATAGGCAACCATGGTATTCCTCAAGTAGAAACAAAACTAAAAGATCTTGTATTGAGGAACTCAAAATGTTTTAGGTGACCTACTTAGCACGACACTTTCAACATACTATTCATTGACGCCATTCTTACAATAGAGTTGGAATTTAATAATTTTTTTTAACAATTCAAACAATGCAAGGGCCTCAAATGTTATATATATATATATATATATATATATATATATATATATATATATATATATATATATATATATATATATATATGTATATGGTATACAATTGAGGCCATTTATAGCCTATGTTTGCATGCAATCAAAAAGCAATATTGATATAACGATCCAACCGCTTAAACATATTCTAAATGTCATATACATTCAGCATTGAAGTTTTTGTTATACCATTAAATCCATCCCAAAGCCATTATGTAGTAGAACCATGGAATAGGGTCTTGCACAAACAAACCTCTAATTCATGCCACTTTTAATCAAAGATTGTGGTTCTCACTACTCACTATTAGTGCTCTATCCCATGGCTACTATAAATAAATAAATCAAAAAGCAAAAAATCAATTATGTTTATTTTTATTTTGTTTTTGGTTGAAGAGGATTTCACTAAACATCACTAATTGCAAAAATTAGCATCATAGGAGAAAATGTGGATGTAGAATAGTCCACACAATTATTGCATTTTTATCACATATATTTCATGAGTGGTTCTATTGAAGTGGCACACTTCAAAAATTCATAATAAATTAATAATTAATAATAATGACAATAATAATAATAAAGTTCAATTGTTATCACCTCATACATTTGCCTACACATTTTTAAAAATATTCAGAAAGAAAAAGAAAAAATTCAATCATCTTATAGTGGCACAATGACCATTGTGCCTACAATAGGCCCTCCTATTTTAGTGCAAGCAACAAACTATGGTGTTGTACATCAATCTAACAATGTCTTAGTTGCTATAACTTTTTTTTTTACTATACTCTCTACCTTTGGGAGGGGGAGTAGTCTTACACCACTGGTTCTTTGTTTGGAGAACATTGAACCATGGCCGGGTGAGTTGAACAAACACTTTATTCACACGAGCTTCGAAAGAGGATTGAAGTTCTTCTATAATAAAATGTAAAGATTCATGCCACAAGAGATATTCTTTTATGATTTTTTATATTTATTTCAATTTTACACCATAGCAAACACTAGTAGAAATTTGGTCATTTATTTTCTTTGTGTTTGTCATTGGTCTTTTGTAACTAAAATGATCCCTTGTGACTCAATTTAAAAAATAATAATTGAGTCCTAATGAACCATTTGAGTTCTAAGTGACCATTTGAGTCACAAAGACAAGTCACAAAGGACCAAATTCCTACTAGTGAAACAATTATTTTTTATGGAATGCAATTTTGGGACACAACGTAGACCATAATGCCTAGTTACAAAGACCTCAAACCAAGTTGCCAAGACCTAAGACTACGTTGCCAAGGCCTTAGATCAAGTTGCCACATGTGGTTAAAAACCACATAACCAAAGCCAAAGAACGCAAACAAAATTTGAAAAACCAAAAATGCCGAGTAGGTTAGGTATGCCATGTTGCATCTAGTGGCTATGGCTGAAAACCACATAGACAAAGCCAAAAAATGCAAAGCAAAAAACTAATACCCAAATCCATGGTAAGCTAAGTATACCATGTTGCTATGATCATATAGCCAAAGCATTTGGTTTTCCGTTGACCTTATGTTTTTTGTGTGGTTTTTGACCTTGGCATGGCCACTTGATTTGTAGGCTCTAGCCATGGCAACTTGGCTTACATGACATAGTTGACATACTAGACATTTCAAGCTTTAGTTGTGGCTTTTTTCATGGTCACTTGATCTTTAGCCACGGAAATCTCACATTTGGCATCATGGTCCATGTCGTATCCAAAATTGTACGTACGCCATGGATTTCTCATAGTCAATCACATACAAAGGGGCTCTTGAGTTAGGAAGGAATGATGCTGATATATCACAGGTGCCCAAAAAAACATCCAACCCCCCGGGAGGTAATAAGATAATCAAAGTGAACTCTTATATGCAAATAAAGAAGCTCCAGTACAAATGCATTGCATTGGGAGGGGTGACCGCAGACGAGGTGAACCTTGTGAGCCTGGGCAGAAAGCGTGTCCGTACCCATGTCCCAATGTAATAGAATAATATTGAATGGGGAGATATAAGTTATGTTCCTATGTGTTCCATCTCATTCCTGTACAGACAGACAGACAGACAGTCGCGATTTATCTATCTCATGTAGATATATTATTTTGTATGGGTGGGCTTTGAGTGGAATCTGCATCAACTGTTTCTTTGGGGAGGCCGGTGCAACTATTGCCTTGACGGGCGGGTGGGCGGGCGGGTGGCACCAGATGCCCAACCTGGACCTCCATCTTGATATTATTAACTAGGGAGCAGCCGCCTCCCAAAGTCGGTCAAGAATGTTGATTGATATTGCAGCCATGGCCAAGCCACTTAATTGGTTGCCAAGTGCTCCTTAACCACGACTCAGTCAATGTTTATGAGTATTATTAAACTAAGTAACTAGCGATGGAATTCTTGTGGGTCTTTCCTCTCCCGGTTCACATCTGCATAGCCCACTTGGCAACGGCCGGGCCGTTACTGTACGAGTTCTCACTGCATGCTAATCACTGTAGTTAAAAAAGCAATATGAACGGTTTAAGCATTCACAGGCAATTAATAATAATATTCTTTCACCACGAAATCAATGCATGCATGCCCTGATAACTAGAAATTGGGAAGCAAGCAAGCAAGCTAGCTAGCGAGTGAGCGAACTAGATTGCAAACTCGGTTACGGTGAGTGAACGGGTAGATGCTGCTGTACTTATGTGGCTGAGCAAGCATGCACTAGTCTTACAGTTTGAACCTTCAAAGTACACATTCAGCATTGCAGGCAGCTCGTGTGATTCCTGCACTGTAACCGGCTGCAGGTTAATGATCATCATCATGTAACTAGTCTAAGAACTAACTTACTGGCCATGTCACGTGACTCATCAGCATATATCCCTGGCTATTGTAACTTATATTTGAAGATCTCTACCCTAATTCTCGATCGTCGTTTAAAATGATCAAACAATGGGCCCCGGTCGGGGACCCCAGGTGGCCTCCCCTACCATCCCGTCCCCTCCCCTCTCCTCCAAAATCAACTCTGAAAACGACAAAGTGTACGTCCTCGAGATATTTTTGGCAACCATCAAAAATTGGGTCAATTGGTAGTTGACTCTCTCCTTCCTTCCATTAGTTTCGGGCCGTGACATCATGAATGTTGAAAACTTCATCAACATTCCTTGAGTTGGCTTCTCCATGTGCAAAATTCAACGGGTAGAGGTGGAACAAGGAAGCAAGACAGTAATTATATCCATCCATGGGGAGGGGAGGGGAAGGGAGGGGAGGGGAGGTGAAGGGAGGGGAGGGGAAGGGAGGGGAGGGGAGGGGAAGGGAGGGGAGGGGAGGGGAGGGGAAGGGAGGGGAGGGGAAGGGAGGGGAGGGGAGGGGAGGGGGGCCCCATGTGGAGCTGACCATGTAAGTATGTATAATGTATGTATGTATGTTAGTAGTGTGAGTACGCGCTTGCATTGTGTTGGAAGTGCACAGTGAGTTTGTTGCCTGTTTAAAGATATTTTGATGCCCAACAGCTGGAACCAACAACAAGAGTAACGAGCGACACGACCCGGAAATTGCGGCAATGGCCAGCCGCGATCCTTCAAAGAAAATGGATGGGCAGCAAAGGTATTAGTAGTAATAGTCTATGTCATGTGCCAAGTCTTCCAACATGCATTTGTTTGTTGGTTCTTGTGCTCATAGGAGCGAAGTCAACAATATTGGGCTTTGATCAAGGACAACATCATTCACATCCTGTGGACCTCGCATATTCCATCTATCTGCATTGCATTCAGTTGTTTTTTTTTTTTTTTTTTTTTTTTCCCAACTCAACTCCAGATTTTCGTTTCTTGTTTATTTATAAAACTTGGCTAGGCACCAAAACAATTCAGTGAAAATCCATTTCAGCCCAAACTTGTGTAAGGATTTCAATCTCCTCTTCTACATAACATTATTCTGGACAACACATCAGCAAATAATTATGCTTCAATTTCCTCTATTCCAAAGACTCTCTTGTAGTCCAAATCCCTCTCTATGATTGGTGGATTGGGCCTTTGTAATTCTGGGCTGAGTTCCTATATTCCAAGATGACACAAAATCACCCCAATTTTCGTTTCCTAAGATGTTTGTTCAATGCTTTCAAACAGCATTTAACCCCTAAGTGACGGATCAACCATTTTATGGTCGCTGCCTTTTTTTTACGGGCTGCCCGAGATGGAAAAAACCTTTTTTTAGAAAATAAAAAATATTTTCAAATAGGAAATCAAGTCTACTTTCCAACCCAATTTGAATCATGTCGATCCGAGTTAAACTCCACCGGGCAAAATTTTTCAAAGACAAACACCTTCTACATTGGCTAGTGTTAGAAAATTTACTATTTGGGGAAAGTAATGATGTTCTCTCCATTGAAAAATGTGCAATTTTTAGTTTTACAATAGAATGTCTAGTTTTAACCAATCATATCAAATTTCAAATTCTAAAAATAAAATTTGTAATTTTGATAAATATTTGAAGCTAAAGGCTTCTATATTCATTATGAGAGAATAAAAAGCTATTTTTTGAAATTTGACCGTATGAATAATTACTAAACATCATGCTCCTCATTTTCTCTTTTGGACCAAACTTCATCAAAGTTGAAGAAGTAATTTTTTATAACACATTTATGTTTTGCCCTTACCCCCTCCGTCATTTAGGGGTTAACATAAAAATTGCTTGATAAATCTTGATAAACATTGTTAGAAACTCCACCACCCCATAAAACATAAAATGGGATGGGTTTTGTACTAGCCAGAGCGTTCATCCTCCAAAAACACTCCAATGCTGCCATTTCAATTCCCTCGTGCAAAATATTCCAAAAAAGTGTTTACTTTATTTATTTATTTGTATTTTATTTTATTTTTACCTTCAAACTATAGGATCTTGCTCTAAACTACTTGAAAAACATCCACAATAATTTTTATTGAATTTGAAAGCACATATTGCAAGATAATTGCATTTGATGAAAGAAAACACCCGCCCAAAAATTTCAAATGCATTTGACCGTGATTGCATCAAAAAAACTTCACTACTAAAACCTGTCGCACTTTGCTTTCACATTCTATATGATGTTACTTAGCTGTGTACCAATGTTTGTTGTGTTTAACCCCTAAAGGACCAGGACCGTATTCTCACAAAAAACCATGAAAAACGCAGTATTTGGAAGTTGCAGAAGAAATCATATGTTTTTTTTTTTTTTCATCATTTAACTGTAAGATCTAATACCCAACTTGAATTTTCATGTGAGCACAAAATTTGAGAGCAAAATGACCATTAGATTCTTAGATTATAAGGATCAAAGTTGCAAAAGAAGATTTTTTGGGGTTCAATCCGGTGACAAATTTGAACTTTAGAAATTAGTATCTTTCTTTTGAATGGGTTAGAAATTCATTGAATGGCAAGGCCATGTTAACAATTGAGTTAAGTCTTCAAATATAAAATCTTGTAAGAAAAAAGCTCATATTAATTTTTTCATAAAACAATTACTAGAAGTGGGTACAAAGTGAAAGGAAATAGAAAATCATTAATAAGCTTGACATGGAATTGTAAAATGTCAATCTTAACGGTGAGAATGTTGTACTTGGAAATCTTCACCTAGTGACTTTTATTTCATTAAACAATATTGAAAATTGAGTTTAGAAATGAGCTTCAAAGTTTTTTTTGTCCAAATTGCCCAAAAAACAAATCTCCTCATAACTTTTATCCCATTGCTCAAAATGGGTAGATTTAAAGCTTCATTTGTAGATAAAGATCAACCAATCATGAATCAAAAAAGAAATTTTGAAAAAGAGTAAAAAATTAAAAAAATCTTGTTGCCCGATCTCGCTTCAAAAACTTCAAATGCTTATAACTTTTGCAATACTTATTGGAATGACATGAAACGAAGTGCGACATGTAGAGTGTAGTTTTTGGAAGCTACACTGAAATTTTCATTGAAATTGTAAAAAATATGAGGTCCCTGGAGGCTGCCCAAAAAGTGGAACGACCAGAATATGGTCGCTCAAAAATTTAGGGGTTAAAGATGTTTGTGATGTTGAACAACACCCTGCACTTGTTGGAGGTTTAAATTTTTAGAAATGACTTTTTGTTTTTGGAATTGCAATATTTTCGACATTCATTATTTAGAATACAAATCCAAGCAACAAAACATAAGTGCATTCCACCCTCTATAGAATGATGATTTTCTTTTTGAGAAAAATAAATTTCCAAGTTTTAATAGACATGTAGCTTATTTTCTAAGAATTTTGGAGGTTAAGGGAGAAATAAAGGGTGGAGAAAGGGAATCAAAGTACCACCTCACCCAACCCATTCCAATGTTCATGACCCGGGGGTTGAAGACTTTCAAAGTGGACTGCCATGTGGTAGTACCTCATTGGACGATTTGTCAATATTTTATTTTATTTTTAAAAATTAGTGAATTTATTTTTTAAAAAAATTGAAAAAAATTGAAATCAAATTAAATTATTTTAATGGAGGCTGTCTCATGCCTCCCACAATCCACCCTATTTTCCACACTCAACCCTTCTTGTTGCCCCCAACACACACCTCTCCAAAATTCAACCATTTTCCTAGTGCCCCGATGCCCTTTTCCGCCCCATAACTTCTGCAAATGGTGTTTGAATTTTCAAAAAAGAAGATCTCCACTGGATCTCCATCATAATATAAAATATCATAACACTAAATAGCCTTCATTGGCTTTGCCTTGCCCTTGAGGAGCATGAAGGTGGAGGTAATGGCAACCAGGAGCGAAGATAATGGCAACCGGGAGGCGAAGGTCAATAAGATGTCAAAGCTCCAAACACATAATAAAAAAGAAGAAGATATTGTAGTGACTTAATGCCGGCGTTAAAGCAGCACGTCGATCAACGCTCACTAATAATTTTTTATTTTATTTTTTTGAATAGTTGGATGGTGCTACATGCGCTAGGCTACGTACGTGCCAACACGCTTTGGCATTGTCTTTGGTGGGTTATTTTTCTCCCCCTTTTTTTTTCCCACTCCAATCCAGTGACCTCCAGCAACCTCCAACGATTGGCTTTGTCCATCCCTTTTATGAATGAAATTTTATACCACTGGATGGATGTAAAGGCAACGCATGTGAAGGCTACTAGATGTTGTGATTTCCGTGGCACATTGGAGAATCCACTATGAAATTTCTTCCAAAATTCGATGAAAAATGTGTCTACTAGAACCTATCCAATTCTCTAAATTTCCTAGTTAGGACACTTGGTCCTTTAGGGGCGAGTTGAGAAGGGACCCCAAAGAGTCTGTTATGTAATCTCATTCATTTTATATGTACAAATATATTTATTATATTAAATGCACATTGTCACGCAATTTGTCACGACCATGTTGTCACGAAAATGGTCACATTTCATCCTAAATTATTTTTGATTATCTAATTTGGTAAGACTTCCACCAGCTCTCCGATTCATATTCTCCTATGTTCAATGTTACAGTGCATCACGCCTATGCTAGTATATATACATACATACATACATACATACATACATACATACATACATACATACATCCCATATCCAGGTGTCTGGGTTGTTGTGAGGTTCTTTGTCCATGGCTGTCCATGTTGTCTGTAACTTAGTGATGATGATGTTTTTTTCCCTGTGTGTGCGTTCCATGCTCCCTGCCATGTCTGAATTGCTGCAGAAACAGAATCCCCAGAGTGTACTGATGGGGAGATCATGGGGCTAGCAAGCTAGCTTGCCATGCCATTTTGAAAGGCTGCAAGAAATTTTAAAAACGAAAAAGTTAATAATAATAATATTATTATTAATAATATTAATGATGATGATGGGTTATTTGAGTTTGTTTGTTTGGGGACAAATTGGCGGTTGGTCAGTTAGTGTTCAGAGTTTCAAATCATCATCTGGGGAAGGAAAAAGAAGATTGAAGGAGGATGAGTTTGCCTGCACCCGCGCAGCAGCTCAGGGCGGGCGGGTCAGGAAATCAATAATATTTTGGCAGCGCCCAGATGCATTCCCAAAAGAAAAGAAAAAATGATTAGGCATGCATGGCAATTTTTCTGGGGACATATCTGCGGCTGGCTGGATGGCTGGCCGGCTGCCTGGCTATGAATTTTTTTCAGTGTACCCTGTGTACTGCTGCTTTTCAGTCATTTTTTTTACTGGGAAGTAGTTAGTACTGAAGTGTGGCCAGAGAATTATGCTCTCTCTCACTCACTCTCTGCCTGCCCCTCCCTGGCTCCCTCCCTCATGAACAAACTGCCTGGAGCTCGCTCTGCATTGGATCTGAACCTTTTCGAAGCTGGACTGGACGGATGTTCTCAGCACCAGAAACTCCTCCGCCATCATTTTGTTTTGGAAAGGAACTTACTGACTTCAACTTTTACTTCTACATATACAGTACAGTACAGTAGCAAATCTGTCCTCACTCTGCTCAATCCCCCATCTCAGAATTGAAACGCTTAACCCTTAACCCTTAAGGACTGGGGGGTGTTGAACTTAGCTCTTGTTTTCTTGAATTAAATCTCTTGTAGCAAGCTCAATTCCTCATTGGTGTGGGGTACTTTTGACAATCGGCACTGTTGAAGTTAAAGAAGACTTACGTAGGTTTTTTATGAGAAAAATATCAACAAAATTGCACAATTTTTGAGAAAATGCCACCGTTGAGAAGATTGATGGAACTTGTTTGGGGTATTTTGTACTCATGTGAAATCAGATAATTCGAAAGTGCTCCAAAAATTTTAAACTTTTTGCTGTGAGTAGAAATCATCATTTCAAACATGTGCAAAAAAATTCAAGTAATTTGGAGATGTGAAGAGGAAGATATAAGGGTCTAAAGTTTTGCCCAAATACCCTCCGTGCAACTCAAAAAAATCACCAAAACTCGCTCACTTGATGAATTTCCGATCAAAAAGTACCTACAGATTTGGCCCGGGTAGGGCACTCATACATGTATTTAATAATCCATCTGCGATAGAAGGGTATTTATCATAGGGTTATTTATCTAAAAAATTGGAATTCTTTACACCCTATTAGTATAGATAAATCTAAATTTTGGCATTGTAGATGAACCTATTTGTATTTATAAAATCGCAAGTGAACTAGTTTCTAGTACCCTATGTTCTTTATAATTTTTATATTTGACCCCATGAATGACAAACCATAGGACTCTTGAAAGTTTGTAGTGAAAATTCAATAAACCATGTCTAAACTGAAGACATCAAACTGTAAAACGGATGAAGACAAGATTCTACTACTAGAACTCCAATAACCGCAAGCATACCACTAGAACTCCGAAAACCGCACACAACCACAAAATGCACGTCAAGAACTTCAACACCAAGTCTCGCCTTACAAGCAGCGCTATAGTGGCGCAAGCAACCGTAGGCAAAAATCAAAGATACAACACACAAAGCAAAGAACACCAAAAACCCTCGTCATCCAAAATTTTCATTCGAAAATTCGAATTGAAAATGGATAGTTTTTCATCCATTGACCACTATAAAATTTACCATTTAAAATTCACCAAAATTACAAACTCTTCTTTTAGAATTTGAAATTTTTTATGATTGGTTAAAACTAGACATTCTATTTTAAAATTTGAAAAGGTAAAATTTCAAATGAGAGAACATCATTAATTTCCCAAAATAGTAAGTTTTATAACACTAGGACAATGTTGAGGTCTTTGTCTTCGAAAAATTCCTTATCAAACCTCAATATTGCAAATGAAATGTATCAAACAACACTAGAACAATTTCTACTAAAAATCAAAATTTGAAAAATGTCATTTTTTGCCCATGGGCAGTCACTAATGTTTGGGTTGCGACCAGAAAATGGTTGATCGGTCACTTAAGGATTAAATCGACTGTAGCTCAATCTTCCATAATAAGTAGATTTTGACACCTTCCTATTGATGAGAATGTGCACAATTTGAACATCAGAATTTAGGATCGTTTTACGATCAATTAATCGTCAGTACTTTGGAAATTCATAACTTATTCATACGATGTTCAAATAATGCATGCTGAAGTGTGTTGGAATCCTTTTGAACTTGCTGTTAAGACCCATCAACAATATTTTTTCTCTTTTATGTATGTAAATAGGCTTAGTTGGTAAGGGGATGCTTTTAGGTATAGCTACCTTAGCGATGTTTTACAGCAACATCGTAACCTTTTGCTGTATCATCATTAGATATGGATGCTTGCTATTATTCCTGCATTTCAGCCTCAGTGCGTGTGGGTAAGTTATTTGAATTCGCAAAGCTGCTAAAGAGGACTTTAATTGCGGAGGCAAAAAACAAACAAACTTGCTATGAAGGCAACTGTTTTTGGTTCACAGAATGTAATCTTTTTCATGAAACCTCTGGGCTGGTGATGGACATTTGACTCACGAAGACTTGGGCATGGAATGCCAAGTGTTGCCATACAACCGAAAGAAAAGATTTCAGTCAACGCACTTTCAAGGCCTTGAATGATGAAAGTACACCCCCGAAAGTCACCAATTTGGCTTGAAAGATCTGCGGATCACCGCCCGCCCAAGCCATTCTAAAAGGCACAGGCTTTCATTCTCTTTACTCTTGTACATATTCTTTCAACTGACTTTCTTCGAGAGATGATAAGAGTGGTACGATGGAGTACACGTGGAAAGGCCAAACGAAAGAGAGAAAAATAAGAGCACCTGCAAGTGCCATGAGAGAATTTTATTGGGGATATCAATAATGAGACAGACTGTGGCACTGATCTCTTTCATTTGGTACAATGTGAGCAATGAACACAAGAAATAGCGGTTAGTTACTAATCGAGTGATTGAAATTGACACTTGACTGGTTGAATATACAAATTTTAGAGGAAAAACCTGACAAATTTTTAGAAATAATGATACGTGTCGCATCTTAATTGGTTGAGATCCTTTAACATAGCTTTATAATTGATTGTCAAAAATCCATAACCGGATGGTTTTAAAAGAGAGAAGACTATGGTTGGTTCCATCCTTCCCAAATCATGCAGTAAGGTAGGGAATCCATTTCCATGGCTATCAATTATTTTGAATGGGGGATGAAGGCATAGTATTTTTGACCAAAAAGATCCGCCGCTATAGCCAAATCCAAATGTTTTGGTCAAAGGCTATTAAATAAATACAAAATTTTCCTTTATTTTTATTTTATTTTCATGGCACCCTCTATTGTTGTTATATATACTTAAATCTAAAGTTTTGAAAGAAAATCTACTAAAGAATTTGCTAAAAGTAGTTCTTGAAAAAATTGTATGAAAGCAGTTTTAAACGTAAATTTCATGATTTGAAGTATTTCAACTTAATTATTTTTTAAAAAATATTTTTGAAGTTTGTAATGATGTTGAGGGTACACAAAAATAAAAATAAAAATAAAATTAATGCTCTTGTACTTTACTGTTTTCAAACTTATGTGGTTGTTAGTCTGCTTTCTTTTTAAAAACAAATCAAGTTGTACAAACATATATAAATTCGTTAAAGATTTATTTTTCAATGTTTATTGTTTGACTTTTTAGAACAACATATCTACTACATTCTTGTAAAACAATTTAAATTTAATATGCATTTTTTAACCTTGTATTGTTGAATCTTCATGATTTAATTCAATGGTCTAGTTTACCATGCTTTCTCCCTGGGTTCTCTTATTGTAATGAGATTTCTTTTTAATATGGATCATGTCCCCATTTTTGTTATGATTTCAATGTAGTAAAATATAAACTATTTGAAAATTTTATGAATAAGTCGTGAAATTTGATGTTTACTCAAAGGATGAGTAAACCTATGTATAGGGTCCTGTATAGGGTTTGATTCTTTAAGTCTTCTACATTGTCATATTTACTAAATTCTAAATATATACATGCAAGCAAAATTTATTTTATGTATGACCTATGCATTTCCTACTCATAGGAAAACAAGAAATGATTTATTACTTTAGTCATTCATATTTAGCATACTTGACCCTTCAACATTTTCTCATTTTTGACATTCAATTTGGTATGTATAGTTTCATTTTTTGGATAATATTTCAAAATAGGATCATAATGTTTATTAAAGGAAACAAGAACTCGTAGTGTTTACTTATTATATCCTTTTTAAAAGGATGCTCAAATACCATGGGCTGATTGCAAATTGCAATCACTCAAGTTTTGTGTCATGGTGCACTTTTTCAATCTTTAAAAAATCACCAATAAATATTGGGATGGAATTTTGTGACAAAAAAATTGCATTGTTTCTAGAACTGCATTGTTCTTAGAATTCCAAAGTTAAAATGTTTACGACAATAAAGTTTGTGAAATTTCAATCTTTCTATCCAAATTAATCATTGCTGCTTGGATTTGGTAGCATGTTGCTTGTCAAAAATGCACCTATATGCATCCATAATATGGGAAATGCTAGAAGGGGGTCAAATTTGAACTTCACAAATTTATAGCTACATACGACAAGGGCGTACAAAGCTACTATATTTGATCTTTTTGGATATTATGCTTAATTTTCTTTTAATTGATTTTTTCATGATGCTTTTGGTTTTTTACATATGTATATATATACATATATATATTGTGCAGTTAAAAAAAAAAATTGGAATTTTTTTGGAATTTCTTTTTGGAAAATGAAATATTGGTCTAATTTCAAAGGTAGGATATGAGTTTTTTTTTCATAAAACCTAGCTATGGAGGTTATGTAAAAAACGCTCTAATTACCTATGATGGGTAAGAAAAAAAGGTTGTTGAGTAAAGCCCTTGGGGAGAAATCACTTAGTGTAAATTTTGGTATACATGAGCAAACAGAGGTTATTTAATAGGGGGCTATGAAATAATTAAAGTTTTTATTATTTATAAAGTATATTTTGGGTATATTCATGGTATATTCTAGAAATATTTTCAAATTAGTTCTAAAATGCTCTACATTACTACTAAAAATTAAAAATAATAATCTCAAATGAATGATAGACACCCTATATTTGTTCTCTCATGATTATTTAAACTTTTGATAGTGACTTCTTGGGGTAAAGCCTAGAGTCTCAAAAGAAACTTAACAATCACTAAAAAAGAAGTATTAGCATAAAGCCTGTTTTGGATGGTGAAAATTTTATCTAATTGAAAGTTGAAAGGTGCACACTACACCTCTAGTGCATGAGTTGCACAGTTTTTAGTTGCAGTATATACACTCCCCACTTGGTAGACCATAGCTTGCAATCCCCCATGGTGTGCAAGGGGACCCTAAAGGTGACGTCTTGTGACTTGCAAGAGATAAGGTGAAAAAACCAAGAGGTGTCCGAAACGAATAGCATGTGATAGCATTTTTGAAGAGAGTAAAATAGAGGTGTGCTATACATTGTTGAAAACATTATAAGAGTGTACACCCATCTGTCTAAAGAATGCATAGACCAAAATTGTGAGTAGAAATTTATGGCTCTTCAAGTTGATAGAGTCTTACGACATGTAAATTAGAATTGAAGGTAGGACTTGAGATTTCCAATGAAACCCTCAATAAAGTGGGGGATGTTGTATGTTTTTGAAAAAATGAAGAGGAGATTTTTGTAGGTTGCTAAAGCTTGTGAGCAGCAAAGAAAGGGCTTAGAAGCTATTGCCCAATAAAAGAATAGAGAATTGGAAACACTACCTTCCTAAGGAGATGAAGTTTTGGGGGGCCATTACTTCCTCAATACAAGTGAGAATGAAAGAAAATGAATAAAGCATCATGATCTACTCAAAAAGTGTATCACAAAAATGGGCTTGCATTTGAGATTTGGATAATTGAGCTAAAAGTTTTACTAGTTGAAAATTTGGGAGCCCTTTGAAGAACAATTTTGAAACTAAGGCATGGAAATGAGCGGTCTCCAAAACCAATTTTTTTTTTCAAAAGTATCTTAAATAAAAATAGATAGAGGTCTTGCTAAAAATTGTAGAGAATACTATGACAAAGGGTGGTCTCCTTCCTCACTCACGAATGGTGTGAGGGTGAACCGCAGTGACTCCCAAAAAGTGAGGCTAGTGTTGGATCCTCTTTTTCTCACCTTTTGCATTTGAAGATGGTCAATTGCAACTCTTGATACTGATAAGGAGATGTTTTACTGCACAATATGCCACTATTAATGAATTCCAAGTAGTGAATTCTAAAATGTAAATTCTAAAATGAAAGTACTAAAAGGAATAAGAGCCTAATGAAGAGTTGAGCATCAATTATAAGTGATTAGTGCTCAATGGCGAGTTGTGCTACCACTAGGTACTTGAATATTAATAGAAGCTCCAACCTACATCACCAAGATTAATGACATGCCCAATTGTCTTGTGAAAATTAAGCATGTTAGTTATAGGATATTAGAACTAATGATTAATATAGTAGGCAACATTGTAATTGCATGTCATATGCAAATTAGTAGGTTGTATTCACTCGCACTAAAAAAGTGAAGAGCATACACACTAGCAAGCTTCACTAGTACAAAAGGGGAGTCAATTCCTATTTACTAGCACTTGAATTGTAGGTGCCATTCAATGTAAGGTGTAAAGAATTTCTTTTGGACCTTCCAACATGTTGGTTTTAGATAACAACATGAGTTCAAAATTAGATAAATTGGATTTTATAAATAGAATATATAGATAATTTGACACATTCTAGACAAAAAAATAAAATTATCATTGAATAAAAATCCATGAATTTGTTAGGAGTCAAAGTTTGTTGACTCTTTTGAAAATCACATGTTACTAAAATAGTCATATCACTTTGCTATACAATTTGAAATTTAATAAAAATAAGGGACATTAGAAAGTTTACCTTTAATTTGCATCATTTTTAAGACTTGGAATCCAAAGAAAATTTACCTCCTCATTTTTTCATTTTGTTTAAAAATAGAATGAAAACCTAATTTGAACTCTATAGACAATAAATGATTAATCTTAATTTTATCACATACTATGGTACTTGAGATGCTATACCTAGTACAATAGAGAAAAACCACCATACTTATTTTCATGTTAAGGCGATTAAAGTAATTTTTAAATAAGTCTTGAGGATCACTATCTGTAAAATTTCACCAATTAGATGCAACCAATGGATTTTTTTGGGGGGTTATATGTTTAATTTTTTAATTTTCTAGCACCCTAATATCCTGCTTAATATTATACAATAATCTAACATTTTGATATTAAGTGATATTCTTAGTTTGATTGTAGTTCCTTTAATTCTTTTAAAAATATGCTAAGTTGATTATAAAATCATTTTAAGCCTTTGCTATGTAAGCGATTATATAGTTTACAATAGACCAAATTTAAAAGAAGTTATCGTATCATCTCAACACTATAACAAGCAACTCAATTCTAAGAAAAAGACAAGCTCATAAAACCCTAGCAACACATTTGCTACAACCACAAAATTTAGCGGAAGCAAAATGAATTGCAAAATCGGGTCTTAAACCAATGGTATCCCTTTTACCAAAATCCTAAAACTTCACCATTGATTTGAACCTCAAGAGCCTTTAATTGAACAATCTCAGGGCAGACACTTACTATTGATTTTAGTATACATTTGTGGCCAACATGTATTTTAGTATGGAGTATTATATTAAAATTTGTGTTTTTTTTTCATACTCTTTAATTAGAAAAAATTAAATATCAGCATTTTAATATACCGTATGGTTCCTTTAAAATCTAAAATTTGTTTATTTTAGGGTACTATATATATAAAATGGGACTAATATTTTTTATAAATCATTTTTAAAATTGTCCAAACCCTTCTTTATTTCTAATGTTTTTTCAAAAGAAATTGTTCAAATGAATATAAAATACCCTATATTTTTCCTGCATGTTCTTTTAAAAAAAATTCCACTGCCCGCCTTTGCTGAACGATTCTAGTGGAAGGCAATTTCTTTGCAAAATAATTTTATGTCATTGTACTAAGATCTATGTATTTTCATACTTACTTAGTTTGGGATTTTAGGTGGGTGTATATTTATTTTAAATTGTCATTTGACACACCATCTTTTAAAGCATCCTATGTTACTTATAACTTGCTTCAACAATTTTCATGGTCTTACACAAACAAAACATTTATGATTTCTAACTCCATTTTAAAATTTCGGGCCTATGTTTTTCTCGCCTATATTTTTTTCAATGTAGCATAGCATTGGTATAGGGTCATAAACACCTTTATAAATAATATAGGACCACAAGAAATACTACATTTTATGTTTTTGTTATATAGAAAATAGGATACAATTTTAAGGTATAGGGTGGAAATGTATAGGATGATTGTTTGGATGAATAATATTTTAATGTAAAACATAAAAGAATGAAAATTAGTAGATATTCCATCAGTTCAGTGGATGAAGATAAATGTGGGTACATTCTTCAATAGAAAATAATGCATTCGTGTTTTTTTTTTTTTTTTTTTTGCATCACTAGGTCTTAGAGACTTTGAATTGAAAAAAAATTGTAACTAGTAGACTATAGGGGCCTAAAAATTAATAGAATGGTACATATTAATCAATATCTAAAGGCAAATACCCCCCTAAAAAATACTCTCTTGTTGCACATAGGTTCCAATCTACTCACTAAGCAGAGCCGTTCCATGATTGAAATCCAAAGATTAAACTTTGTTTTCACTTAAATCCATAAATTAAGCTTATCTCGTGGTTCTAGAGGGAATATTTTGACCATGATAAAAATCCATGGATTAACTAGGTATAAAGGGAGTATTTTGACTGCCAAAAAGTGTATACATCATCAAAATCCATCATTGACATGATCCAAATCCATGGATTAAGCTACCAAATTGTCTGCAATCCCTTGAAGCAGTTATGAAGCACGCAAAACTTAATTTCCAGTTGCAAATGAGTACAATTGGAAATCCAGGTTTTATTTTGGAACATAATTTAACTTGATATCATGGCCTCTTAGTGAAATAGAGGATTGGTGATAAAAAAGAAACAAAGAAAGAAACAACAAAGAATTTTGAAAAAGAAGATTGATGAAGAAGATGGTGTAGAATTCCTTGTGTCTTTTACAAATAGATTTTTCCTCATTTTTTTAAAAATTCTTAAATGTCAAGAAGATCCTTCGATGGTAGCCTAAAGAGCATCTCCAAAATTCTATAGCAGTTGTTGTTTCTTTTAAGAAAAAAAGGGCCAGTTTGTAGTTGATGTTGGCCGGCATGCTTTGCTACTTAGCTTTTATGTTGTTTATTTTTATTTTTAAAAATGCTTTGTCTCACTCCACATCTACTACCCGAAAGTAGTTCTTTTCTTTCCCTGATTTCTTCATTTGATTGTGAATTGTTCCACAATTATCTAATTTAGGCGCAAGTTGGGAATCTAGCCTTGCTTTTTTACTACCTTCCAAAGTACCAATCCATTTCAATTTTGGTTAAGAAAATTCACTTTTCTCCATTATTCTCTCATATACAAGCCCGTGGGGCTTGCTTTGATGTTTAAGGGTTAACATAATATTACAATTATGCTTAGGATTGTCATATTTGACAGCGTTTTCCAATAGACATTTAACCTCAACTATTTAATTAGGCGAGTGTCAAATATTTTAAATAACTTGGATGAAATATTCCCAAATACCCAAGAGCATTCTAATTATATTTTAAGATTATGTTGTTTGGGAGATGAGGAAATCTACTAAAAATCTTTGACGTTGTGTTTAACACTTTCTATAGTGGTTGAACAAAACAACCCTAAATAATTATGATAAATTTGTACAAGGTGAGATAAAAATTGAGAACATAAAAATTTAGAACCAATTGCACAAGGATGGGATCTAGTAGGGTCAAGAATGTTATGTTGGGAGCTTGTAAAAAGGTGCCAGCGTTGCATCAATAACATGTGACTCCCTAGAAATGAGGGAGAATGAAGCAAAAGAGAATGGCAACCCAGTATTTAGAATGAATGAAATTGGTTAACCCTTAAACGTCAAGAGGGCCTGAACGGGGCAGCCCAGAAGGCATCTAAATTCTTTTGGGAAATAAAATAAAAAATAAAAAAATAATTTTACTTCTTTTTTTTTTCTTTTTTTTGTAAAAACGGTTCTGCAGTGCACTGCTGGTTAGCACTGTAGCACTGCGGCACTGCTAAACTTCAGCTGCCCCAACCTCAAAATTTGTTCAATTTGATAACTTTGATTGCTTACCAACGATTCCACAATCTCTCAAATGAGGCGCAAATTTGGAATCTAGATTTCTTTTTCAGTAGCTTTCCAACGCAACAAGTCTCGCTTGATTTGGTTGAGAAAATCAACTTTTTTTCTTCATTATTCTCTTTTTACTAAGCCCATGAGGCTTACCTTGACGTTTAAGGGTTAATTTACATGGAAGTGGAGGGGCAATCAATTCCACGGAGAGCGTAGACAGTGAGTCCTTACTTCAGGCATTGAGGGATGGGAGGGGTGTGAGTGTGTGTGAGTGAGTGAGGCATGCACAGCCATTGGAAACTTGGAATGCAGGCAGGGAGGGAGGGAGGCACTGTGGTGAAGAAGGAAGGAAGGAAGGAAGGGTGACTGTGTGGTACTGACATTGGCCCATACGTCTAAGTTGTGTCCACCCTGATCCTTAATCGTGTGATTAGGTGCAGCAGCAGCTACTAATCACCTGCTAATGCAATGCCACAGCAGTGGCCCGTGCAACCTGACCCCTGATCATGTGATTAGCAGCCAGCCAGTTGTATTATCTGACTCCTAAATCTGCGATTAGGCGCCCTAATCACCTGCCCTCACTGGCTAATGGTTCCAGCACCACTTGTTCTTCTCCTTGCTGCTGCTGCTGCTGCTGCATGAGTACTCAGTAGTACTCGTCTGTCTGTCTCAGCTCACAAACCGTATCTAACCACTGGATTTCTGGACAAACTGTTCAGTATCTGTCCATGTCTCCATGAGGAATTACTGCCACCCGGGCTGCACCCAGTCTGCCCTTGGAAATACATACATGCATCAGTACATCTATACATACATACATGTAGCCGCTAACCTGATAATATCACTACATATTATTATTTTTTGTTTTGTTTTTCAGTTTCTTTAAATTCACAATTGAAAGAAAGAAAGAAATTCCTTGCAAGTGGAGAATCACAATCAAATTCAAATTAAAGCGGCAATCACAAAAGAAAATGTGACCAGGATCAACTGAAAGTATTAGTACATGACACAGACATTTGGTTTCTAATTAATAAAAGGTGGTGTCACTACAGGGCCACTAATGGCAGCCAAGCTCAATGCATTTTGATGCTACATTTGCACATGAAATTACCCACATTTGATCTAATCCATAGAGATACAAGAAAAAGGGAGTTAGACAATACCTCACAAATGGTGAGTAATTTGAGTCCTGTTGGTAAGAACCCCTTTCTGTGTACATAAAAAAACTACTTGTGTGTCCCCGAAAAAAGAAAAAAGAAAAAAGAAAACCAAGTTTATTTACCCCTAAAGGACAACGGATCCGTGATTTCAAAATGAAAGATTCAACCACTCATAGTGTAAATAAGTATAATTTGAATGGGACTAATTTTTATGTCATCAGAAGCAATGAAGAAAATTTCACATGTGTGATAATCTTAAAAACAAAAACAATTTGATCCAAGAAAAGTCCACAGAAGACCCATTCAAAACTGCCAAGAAAAACATGAGGTCCAAATTAGGCTTCTTGGTCCTTAAGGAGTTGAGGACATGACTTAAAATGATTCCACTCATTTGTTAGGTGTCCCTTAACCCCCCAATCCTGTTTTTTTCCCCTTAGAGGGTAATTGTACTTTGAGTTTTGGTTAATATCCTTTGTGCTAATCCTCTTGACTTCAACAATCAAAAGTGTTGAAATCTTCAGCCTACCTTGGCTTCCTCAATCAGGTGGAATGGTTTTGGGAACCTCTAGGGAAGTAGGGATTGCCATAGTTTAACACCTGAGTGGCACGATTAGGACCACTGGTAACATTGTCACAAGTCGTACGAACTGATAGAGTGCATCACAGCAGCAGCGATCTTTGTCTGGGCATGCATGCATGCCATCAATGGAGATGGTGATAAACAAGACTGGACTAACTCGCCCAAGCATTGTATGTACATGTATGGTAATTATTTAAAATATTGTTCCGAATGTTCGATTAGCCACTTGGGTAGTCGACAATTGACCGATTTGAGAAAGCAAGTAAGGACTGGCAGTCTTAGGACCAAAACGCGTGGCAAGGAAATTCAAAGCTAGCGATTCATGATGATCGAATATTTTGGGCGACTACCCGGAGATAATTAAGTGCGTGGACGAGCTAGCTATGAGGGAGGGAGGGAGCGAGCGAGCAAGCAAACATGACAAAAATGAGAGCATCTTGGGTTCTGCTTTTGAAGTACAGGTACAGCGAGCGACATGGTCTGTACTAATTATACAGGGCCCATGCAGCCTAAGCGCAAGCTGACACTAATCCAGTGGGTTATCTGCTCCTAAACCTGATTACCGGTAATGAGAAGTGAAGCCGCGTCATTAGCTAGCTAGCTATGAAAACAGGAGGACGGCGATGACGACAAGGCTATGATAACTAAGCATGCATGATGGTCTCCAAGGCCTGCAAGAATCCAAGCGTAACTGCAATATTATGCCTTAGTTGCCCCAAGTGATGGAGAGCAGTCACTCACTCCAAGCGTGACTCACTCTCACTGCCAGTAAGTACTCACTCACTCTCTCTCTCTCACTCAGCCTTTCTCATGTTATTAGACCTGTTAGTAAGTTAGTGCGTACTCAGGCTCACTTCGGCTCACTACTCACTTCTGAATGCCTGCCTCCCTGCCTGCCTCCCTGCCTGCCTCCCTGCCTCTCGGACGGACGTGGTACGTGTCCTCTAGAGACGATCTGATTTACACCAACTGAACACCATGGCATCATATTATGTGAAATTAAAACTTTCCATTGTCCTTCTCCATTGCAGTCAGTCAGTCAGTCAGGTATTTCCTTTTACTTGGAAGAATATCCATGAAGTTGTGTTCCCAATCAATCAATCAATCAATACTTATTTCATTACTACTATTTTCATGAAATGTCTTGAAATGTCTTGCCATGGGCATTGTTTCAGCCGCTTGTTCCATTAGAGTATCCACATTATTCTCCCTTCGATTCACCCCTTGTGCACTATCATCACATTTAAAATTTGGTGTCATAAGTTATTGTCTCCATGCACAAGTTGAACTACTATGTTTCTCTTTATATAGTCCATGAACCAATTACATGGGTACTCATTATTGTCCATCAATTCAAGATACCAAACCCTTCTTTAAAATTAGTTATAAAGGGACGTATTCAAATATAAGTATATCGTGCTCATATTTTGCGGCTCTCTCTCACCCGTCCTGAATTTTCAACATTAAATATAAGTACTTTTCATCTAGTTTCGAGAGAACCTTCTCCTTTTAGTGAAAGGGTGCGGATGCTCTTAGAGCTCACTTTTACACCTTTAATCATATATAAAGTACGTAGATGAGCCCATGCCTTACATTTAGCCCATTCTAAGCAACTATTGTTGGCCTCATTCCAATTAAGAATTTGGTCTAACACCATCAAAAACATATATGAACCACTATGGGGTGACTTAGTGACCTGCCATAAAAGTTTCAAGGTATGATGATAGTGGGGATAATAGAGTGAATTGTGACCACAATAGGACTTCTACCCTTTGAATGTAAAAAAATCAAAGAATATTTCAGACTTTGACATTTTGTTCCCAATAAGAAAATATTGTGATTAGTCCTTCAAGCTAATAAGATGATCGTCATAGACGCACATTTGGTCAGAGAGTCTAGGGACCATTTAAGACAACATGCTTCAAAAATTCAAATTTAATCAATTACTATGACCTTCTCTTACATTTTCTCATATTAAGCAGGGAAATAAATTGATTTTTTCAACCTACACCACAATGGGTTCCTCTACTTTTCCCTTCTGTTATGTACTTTACGCTTTTGTAATGGTTAAGGTAGAAGCATCAAAATTTGTTATCTAGAGACCAATTCCAGTCACCTATGCAAGCACATATTTTAACTTCGTGAGTTTCCAATCAAATTTTCATAATCATTAGTTGTAGCACTCTGGTGATCAAATATGAATGCTAAATTAGCAAACTGGTTGGACTAGAAATGAAAGACCAGTATTGGTTCTCCTACTAACATCAATAGTGGTCTATGCAAATTAAGTTTGAAAATTTAAAACAAAATCATACATTGTGACAAAATTAATTTAAAATTTAAATTTGGTTATTAAACCCAAAGTTTTATATGTTGCACCTTTTTATCATTGAAAACCATCGCTCTAAATAGGTTGAAATACTTAAATTCACATGTATTGTGGCCTCTACCTTAACCTCTAAAGGACTAAAGATTCATGGTTTCAAAATGACAAATTCAATTGATCATATTGTATAAAATATAATTAAAATGAGACTAAATTTTACATCGCTAGAATCACTGAAGAACAATGCATATGTAGGTCCAAAAAAATTGAACAAAGGGAAGTCCACATAGAACCTATTCAAAACTGCTAAAGAAAAACATGAGGTCCAATTTTGGCTCCTTAGTCTTTTACGGGTTAAAAGAATTGATTAATCCCTAAACGTTTGAAGAGGCCAAAAACTAGCTTATAAATGTAACTCACTATTCAATTCCAAACTCCTACATGGATTATTTTCACCCAATTCTTTCCGCGAAGTATTTTTGTTGGTCATGCTACCTCTTCAAATTAAATTTAGACCATTCTCGACAAGCTATTTTTGGATTTTACATAGGTTCCCAATTACAAAAGAGTAGTAAAAATAATTAACTATGTAGTGTGTTTTGGATTTGTATGTTTTTTCTACTTAAATTAAATTTAGGCCATGAAAATGAGTTCTTTTGCATTCGAGCTGAACACCAACCGTCCCAACGTTCATATTTTGGACATATTTTGAGTTATTTTCACTTCAAAGAACTGTAACTTTTGCATATAGTGTTCGATTTCAATGAAAAATTGAAAACCCCTCTACATGATGTCTAGTTTGAGTGGTGAAAATTTCGGATCAATCCAAGATGTATTGAATTTTTGGGAATCATTTGAAAGCAAGGGTCTTTTTTCTTGACAGTATTTGTGCATTTTGATGGTTGCAACTATGGAAGCTTGTATTTCCTTCATACAATGTCCATTTTCAATATAAAAAATAATTTTGGGATTAAATTCCCCTTGAAGTCTAGTTATCATGGTAAAATTTTCATGTCAATCTATATTGTTCTGAATGTTTGGAAGTCATTTCAGTGCACGGGTCTAGTTTGAACACTTTTTGCTTTTTGGGTCAAATTGGTCACTTTTTGGGCTACTTTGTGGCATTGCAAGGCCATTTTAGGGCACATTAATTTTTTCATGAACTTTGTTTGGTACCAATGTGTTTATATGATGATTTTGAACCACTTTATAGTTTAAAGTTTTTTCATTTGAGTAGTTTTTAAAACAAATCTAATGTGTTGCTAGGAAAATTTAGCATCCTTTTTAAACACTAAACCATTATGATCTTGCAATCTAATTATGTAGCCAAATGACTCCAAATTTCATCCACACCATCTACAACATGTATACTACAAGATTGTACAGTTGAGATTTTTATACCTCACTTACATTTAGACCTATAACACATCAAAATCAATGACGCTTTTAAGTCCAAAAAAGCTTGGGATGCTTAAGGGTTAACTAACAAAACGAATTACTAATTTATTGGAGTTACAAGTTCGACATGTATTACCATAGTGTAGCAAAAATATATATAAATTTACATGCACGGATGATTTTCATTTACTGTAATATTCTTCGTTGTGATTTACACCTTTGGTTTTTAAATGGATAGTTTTAGGATATTTTGTAATTGATATGAATTTTTTTTAAATCACTTCAAAAATCATAGTAATTTATAATTTTCACCAAAAGTTATAAAAATTTCATGATTTGTAGTAAACACATGACTTCATCTACTAAAAATATAATACTGGATTCTTATCTTCTTTATAGTGCCAAGATTGAGTGTGACAATAAAAGCATGATTTTATAACCGAGCAACAGACAGGCAGAAGGACAACTGCAGTATTTCTGTGTGCAGCTGCACTACCTGATCAGCCACTTTATTATTATTATAATATATATATATATATATATATATATATATATATATATATATATATATATATATATATATATATAATTATGTTTAATTAATAAATTACTTTGTATTTATTTATTTTTCCTGTGATTGTCTTTTTCCTTTCTTTCAAGTGGTGTGAAATGGTACCAGTCTGTGGCTAGTGAGCACATGCATTGAGCGGAGTGAACGCCGGGATGCATGATGAGGATGATGGGAAAAAGTAAAGTAGGCTGCTTCAAATTACCGCCGGCTGGCTGGCTGCGCTCACTTAATCCCTAAACGTCCCATCGTCCGGAAATTGGATCACGAACAGATTCAAAGCATTGAAACTTTCTCATGCAATTTTGGATGACTTACATCCAAGTTACTTTTATAAGACTATTAAATTCTTTACCAATTACAATAGTTCTCTTGTGATAAGGAGTTGTTGATAATATTGAAGAGGCCTCCAACTGCAAGCATGTCAAATTTGTTGGGTAGATTTTATGCTTGCAATGGTCCTCTCATGTATACCTCATGCTCATCTCAGCCACGCTAAAACCTATCTTTGAAGCTAGCATCTACTAGTGTTCAAAGGATTGGTACGTTTAGGAGTTAACCCTTAAGTGTGGTTAGCTGCCCTCAGTTAACCCTTAAGTGTGGTTAGCTGCCCTCAGTTAACCCTTATGTGTGTAAAGAGTCCCGTCGGGTCATGTTTTGTTGTCTTTCAGTCAAATGTTGATTTTCACCTAGTTCTTAATTTCAAATGAAAATGGTCCCAACCAAGAAAGTGTGTGGTTTATCTTCTACTTTTTAGTTCAATTTATCATTCTTCAAAATTATTAAAATTTCATTTCTTATAGCACTTTAAAGCTCAAAACCCTAAAATTCCAATATACGTTGTAGAAAAGTTTTTCTATCGAATTTCTTATTTATGTAAGCTCAAGAAGCATGCCACTTACACCTAGTTGTTCATCACTATTATTTCAATTTTATTTTAAAATAAATAAATAAATCATAGTATTCTAAACATCTCTGTAATTACTATGATTTTTACAAGAAAAAAACTTTGAATTTAAAAAATATATATATTTCTATTAAAATAATTATGAAAAATCAGGATATATGGGTTTAAGAATACTTTACATGAGAAAATTACCAAAAAAATTATTATGTATTTTAAAATGTGAGGAATTGATGAACTTTGACCGGGTAGCGTGGACGCTTAACCCCTTACTGCCAGCAAGACCAAAAACTGGTCGATGACTGAATTCGACTGTACAATTCCAACTCCTGTGTGGACAATTTTCATCCAATTCTTTATGTGAAGGGCTTTGCTTGGTGATGCCACCCCTTCAAGTTAAATTCAAATCATTCAAGCTATTTTTAGAATTTACATGGGGTCTCAACTACAAAAGACTCGTAAAACGGTTCACCGCGTAGTGTATTTTGAATTTTTTTGCTTGTTTTACTTAAACTAAATTTAGGTCATGAAAATGAGTTCCATTGCATTTGAGCATGACTAACAAAATGAAGCTTTCCAAGTCTAGTTTTTACTCCACTTTGAATTTTTGGAAAAATCTGAAAATTGAGTGTTTTATTGTAGTTACAAGTTTGGTAGGTATCACCAAGGTGTAGCAAAATTTCTAAATTTAGATACACGGATGATTTTCATCAACTAAACTTTTTTTCATTGTAATTTACATCTTAGGTAAAAAAATCGGAATTTTCTAGTGCATTTTGTAATTGATATAGGTTTTCTTTGCAATCACTTCATAAAACCATAGTAATTTCAAATTTTCACCAAAATTTATGAAAAATTCATGATTTGTAGTGGACATGTGATTTCATCTACTAAAAATATAAACTTGAATTTTGATATTATTTTTAGTAGCAAAATTGAATGTGACAAATAAAACATGATTCCATTGTCATAGTTAGGGGTTAAGGGTTAAGTTAAGTTAGAGAGTGAGGGATCAGGAGCCCCACCACTTGATTCATGCTGCTTGCCTGCTCGATAGTTGACTGCACCGTTGCTTGCCTGCTTACTTTATTTCCCTTTGCCTCATCCATGTCCGACTTCTCCATACATACATACATGCCCTTGAGCCATAGATGCGCGAATGACCCCCAGGCACCAGACTCTTTATCTATGTATCTATGATGCTCTTTTGATCAATGTTATGATCCTCAATCACACAGGAGCTAAAGGCAAAATCTAGCCATGTGTTATAAAATATTACTTTTGCAACTTTGATGAAGTTTGGTTCATAAGAGAAAATGAGAAGCATGATGTTAGGTAATTTTTCGTACAAACAAACTTTCAAAAAATGTTTTAGATATTCATTTACTGAGTTTAAAAGCATTTTTATCGTTGGATGTTCATCAAACTTGAAATTTTTATTTTTAGAATTTTAAATTTGGTATGATTGGTTAAACATAAACATTCTATTCTAAAATTTAAAAAAATAATTTCAAAGGAGATATCATCATTACTTTTTCAAAATAGTAAGTTTTATAACATTACGACAATGTTCAAATCTTTGTCTTTGAAAAATTCTCCTTGGAGGAGTTTAACTTGGGTTGACATGATTCAAATTGGGTTGGAAAGTAAACTTGATTTGCTATTTGATTTCATTTTAATCTTTTCTTAAATAAAAATATTTATTTCATCTTGGGTAGCCCATTAAAAAAGGGCAATGACCATAAAATGATCGTTCAGTCACTTAGGGGATAAGATGTTGGTTGCTTAACCCCTAAAGGACCAAGGCCAATTTTCCAAGTTCGGTCAGCTTAGTATGGAATGAGTATTGATCGTCAATTATTGAGATTTTTTGTGGTGATTCTACTCTTTGTAATGAAGATGGGATGGTAATTTGCGTACGTAGATGATGTATAGATCAAAAGATACAATCATGTAAAGGTGAAAAACCTAATTGCAGGCACCTCCTGAAAATTTTCATACAATGAGCTATGCATCTGAATTTTTGTACACAATGAGCTAATGCCCCCATATACACAACTGCCAAATTCATTTTACCAAATCTAAGACTAAACTTTGCATTTTGGGCATTTTCAAGAAGTTTCAAACTTGGGCAACAAGGCAAAAAAAAAACAATGCTACCAACTTTGAAGCTTATGATCTTATAATTGAAGAACCTTGAACGGTTGAATTTTTATAGGTTGTAATAAATTCAAGTTGGTTGAAATATCCTGCGGTTGGACCGGTCAAAAAGGTTTTAGATTGAAAGCTATTTGTCTTTTTATGAGAAGGGATACTTTGGAGTGTTTGGAGAGAAACATAGTTGTGGTCCTTTAGGGGTTAACAAATTTTTTTTTTTTTTTTTTTCAAATCGACTGAAACCATACATTTTCTACATATTTACTTTGTATCATTTCAAAGGTAATGGTGAATTTGTCCATGAGTGAAGGGAAATTGCAAAACACTCTGGCCGTTTTGTTGCGTTTGGTTGATATTTTAATATATTGTAGAAAATCCAGGTCGTGGTTTAAATCTTGTCACACAACATTTATAATAAGAAATCTAAAAAATATTTAAACAAATATAAAAAAAGAATAGGTAAAAATTGGAAGGTGGTATTACATATCATCCATCATTTTACTTAGTTACATGGTAGGAAATTGAATGACAAAATGACATAGATGCCTACGTGGTGGCACTTCGTATAAAACTATGTTTTTCTATCTATTATTTTAACCCCTAAAGGATCAAGTGTCCTAACTAGGACATTTAGAGAACTGGGTAGGTTCCAGTGAACACAATTTTAATCAAATTTTGAAGAAAATTTAATAGTAAATTCTCCAATGTGCCACGGAAATGGGGATTCTTTTCCTTTTTTTTGAATTTTAACCCCTAAGTGACGGATCAACCATTTTATAGTCTCTGCCCTTTTTTTATGGGCTGCCCGAAATAGAAAATACCTTTTTATATAAAATAGAAAATATTTTTAAATAGGTAATCAAGTCTACTTTCCAACCCAATTTGAATCATGTCGATCCGAGTTAAACTCCACCCGGGAGAAATTTTCAAAGAAAAACACTTCTACATTGTTTAGTGTTAGAAAACTTACTATTTGGGGAAAGTAATGATGTTCTCTCCGTTGAAAAATTAGCAATTTTTGATTTTAGAATAGAATGTCTAGTTTTAACAAATCATACAAAATTTCAAATTCTAAAAATAAAATTTGTGATTCTTATAAATATTTGAAGTTAAATGCTTCTAAATTCATTATGAGATGATAAAGAAGCTATTTTTTGATATTTGACCGTATGGAAAATTAGTAAACATCAAGCTCCTCATTTTCTCTTTTGGACCAAACTTCATCAAAGTTGAAGAAGTAATTTTTTATAACACATTTATGTTTTGCCCTTACACCCTTCGTCGTTTAGGGGTTAACACCATATGTGAAAGTTATGAGGGAAAATGTGTTTTTTTCCGGGAGAAAAGGCAATGGAGCAGTAGTGAAATAGTTGAATTTTGGAGGGGGGCAACAAGTTGGGTGGAGTGTGGAAAATAGGGTGGCATGTGGGAGGCAAAAGACCACCCCATTTTCCGCAATCATTAAAAAAAAACAATAATAATAATTTTAACAATAATTTTTTTAAATAATAATTAAAATTTTAAATTTTAAATTTTAAATTTTAAATTAAATTTAAACTTATTGTTTTAATTTTTAAATTAATTTTAAATTAATTAAAAATTAATTATTGATTATTTTCAAATTAAAAAACAATAAATTTCCAATAAAAGATTGCTACGTGGCAGTTCACCTTTAGAATTAGTGGGGTCATGAACATTGGAATGGGTTGGATGAGGTGGCACTTCAAATCCCTTTCTCTACCGTTATTCCCCCCCCCTTACTCCCAAAATTCTTAGAAAATATGCCATATGTCTTTTAAAACTTGGAGTTTTTTTTTCAAATCTTTTTTCGACATTCTATAGAGGGTGGAATGCACTTATGTTTCACCACTCGGATTCATATTTTGAACAAAATAAAGTAAAAAATATTGCAATTTCAAAAACAACGAGTCTTTTTTAAACTTTTAAACCCCCAACAAGTGCAGGGTGTTGTTTAACATCTTAACACTTAAAGGTCTAGATTGGCCATTCCGGCCAGTATTATACGGTCGTATTTCATTGTATTTGAAATGGTTCTACACCTCCTATGAGTTTCATATCAAAAGTGAGGTTAAAATTCATGTCTACATGGTCTTAACCCCTAAGAGACGGATTGATCATTTTATGGTCACTGCCCTTCTTTTACACGCTGCTTGAGATGGATTTTTTATTTTTTATAGAAAATCAAAAATGTTTTCAAATAGGGAAGCAAGTCTACTTTCCAACCCAATTTGATTCATGTTGATTTGATTCCAACCCAACTTGAATCATGTTGATCCGAGTTAAACTCTACCGGGGAGAAATTTTCAAAAACAAACACCTTTAAATTGTCTAGTGTTAGGAAATTTATTATTTGGGGAAAGTAGTGATGTTCTCTACTTTGAAAAAGTTTCTTTTTTAAATTTTAGTATAGAATGTCTAGTTTTAACAAATCATAACAAATTTCAAATTCTAAAAATAAAATTTGTAATTTTGATAAATATTTGAAGTTAATAGCTTCTAAATTCAATATGAGAAGATAAAAAGCTATTTTTTGAAATTTGACCGTATGGATAGTTACTAAACATCATGCTCCTCATTTTCTCTTTTGGTCCAAACTTCATCAAAGTTGAAGAAGTAATTTTTTATAACACATCTATGTTTTGGTTTTCCCCCCTCTGGCATTTAGGGGTTGAAAGCTATTGGGATCTCAATTTGAAACTTTCTACTTACAACAAATGTTAAATAAACTACAATGTATCTACTATGCCCTAAATCTTTTAAGGGTTAAACATCTCCAAACGCAATAAAAATTGATACACAACTAAGTAACATCATAAAGAATGAGAAAGTGAAGTGCGACAGGTTTCGGTAGTTAAGTTTTTTGATGTAGCCACGGTCAAATGCATTTGAAATTTTCAGGTATGTGTTTTTTTGGGCTGATTCTTTCCATCAAACGCAATTATTTTGCAATCCATGTTGTCGAAATCAACAAAATTTGTTGTGTATGTTTTTCAAATAGTTTAGGACAAGATCTTACAATTAGAAGGTAAAAAATGACATTTTTTTGAAATATTTGCATAGGGGAGTAAAATGGCAGCATCGGAGTGTCTTTGGAGGAAAAACGCTCTAGTCCTTTAGGGGTTAAGAGTGTTATTAGAATTGCAACATAAGAACCTACAGCCAAGTCATATAACTTGTCATGTGTTTCAAAAAATAAGGTGTAAACCAACTGTAATATTAAAGTGGCTCCTTATAAAATCACACATATTGGTGAATACTATTAATCGGTGAAATGGATTCCCAATAATTTTCAAAAGCTTTTGCCTTTGAGTAAATTTTCAATAGCCTTTACCTTTAAATTTTACGAGGGTGGAAACTCAAGAAAGTGAACCAAACAAAACTAAGAAAGGGGTCTAAGTTATTTCTGTTTTGTGAATTCATACTTCGACCAAAAATGTGGCAATGAGACATTACTCTCTCTTTTTGTGTTCTTCCATTTTATTTTGTTTTTTATATATATATATAGAATGGGATATGAGAGGATATTTTTGGGAAGAGTAGCCCACTATTATCACTCCTAGCTAGATTCTGTACTCATTCTGGTACACTGGCAGGGAATTCGTACATACAGGCCTCAAAATGTTGAACAGATTTTCTTTCTTTCTGAATGCAGGCTGGTAAGTACAGTACATAAGTTAGATGCCCAAGTTACCTGAATTTTAGAAAGAACTACCCTTGTCAGTTGTCAAGATCCGCAAAAACTAATTATAAAAAACTAATCTTAAGGAATTTTTTTTTCAGAAATGTCTATTTTGTATGGTAAAAAAAAAAAAATCAATAAAATTTGACATGTGTTGAAAAGAAATTTCTATTGTGCACCTCTCCACATGCCCTTTTGGTCTATTCATATCTTTTGCTCCTCTCAGAGAGTGCTTTTGGGTGATGTGGAAGCATCCCATGAGGTGAGGATGTGAGAGCAGCAGCCTGAAAAGAGAGTGATGTCGTGCCATGTGCGGCATGCTTGGGCTGGGACCAAGGGCTTGCCAAATCTTGATTAGGTGATCACAGGCTCTAAATGGCGTGTCTACATGACACGCCACTCTTGGAGATGCTCTTACAAGCAAGGGTTCTCCAAACACCATGAAGCACTTCAAAATCTTGAAGGGTGCTTGCAAACTAAAACCCATCTTTAAACTATCGTGCTAGTGATCGCAACGTTGGCGACTCAATTCCTACTAGTAATTGTAGCCCGAATCACTTGATTTTTTATTTTTAATTTTGAAACAAATAGATGCTTTATTTCCATTGCACAACAACATATTACAAACATCACACTGTGAACAAAAAGAACACGTTTCCAATGTTCCCCCATGGATGATTTTTTTGGGATTTTTCATCTTACAATATCTAAATTAAACCCAAAGCTTCTAATCATTTCCAATTAAGAGAGACGCCCCCATTGTAACATGAGGCTTGGAAGCAATCCTTGTCATGCTTGGGGTTCAATCAAGCACGGAAGTATTAGCCCATGTATTAACCTTCACAAAGTGCATTCAACCAAAATCAAATTGTTGTCCTCTTTGGTGCTAATAAGCACTTCAAAGGAGAGCTCACCTCCTCACTACCACCTAGATAGTTTAAGGTCATTTCGGACCACAGATAACTTGATTTGATGGGGAAACAAAACTCCCACTCATGAGTCTAAGGCGTGTTTCTTAATTGCAAGTTAAATGTCAAACTTACCTTTTTAATAAATAAATAAATAAACAAATAAACAAACAAATGAATAAATAATTAAATACAACTAAAGTAAAGAAAATAGGGTGCTCAGTGACACAGGACCATGTGCATGACAAACTCCAGAGAGGGCCAGACATGTGATAAAAAGACAATTAGAAGGTGGTAATGATCTCAATTACTGCAGCCACAGACGATAATTATACCGTATGCATATGGCAATGCTTATACACTAAGTAAAAGCCCCAGCTCACACGACTATGCCAGTCCAGTGATGTCACCCCACTTGTCACTTCCTTTCACATAACCCATAACACAATTTGAACAGAAAATAATCTATCAAATCCTACCCCCCGCCACCCTATAACAAAATTGCATGCCTACCTTGCGAGCCTGTTTCTTTTGCACAAAAATGCACTGCAGGCAGTCTTGAGTCGCCCTTGGCCACGAACTAAAAACTGAGTCTGTGGGGCCGAGCTCTACCTCAAATCTATACATTTTAAGGCTCAAGGTTTTATTGTCAAGCAAGGAACATTTTTAAAATTTTGATGCCAATGGAATCGAGCATTCTCTCAACCCCAAAAGTAAAGTGCAAGGTTTTAGTAGGCAACCTTAAAACTCATTTGAAACAACTTCAATTTTCAAAGCTTGATGCACTTGAAAATTGTTTAGTTGCTAAATCTCAGAGTTCTGAGCACTTGAATGTCACATTTTTTGGTGCTATGAAATCTAATCAATTTATGGTTAGTTTCATGGAAAAGAAAAGAATGTCAGAATTCCTATGATGTCACTGAAAGAAGATTGTTTATGAATAAAACGTTATCCTGTTCATTCATAACATATTCGATGTGACATTTCCTAACTGACATGATTATTTTTATTAGTGGTGGTCCATATTGCTTATGAGTTTCAGAATCTTTGGTAAAACTAACAGAAATTTTCATGACTGCCCAAGCAAGCAAGCAAGAAGATTTATACTGGCTGTGCATCATGCTTATGATAACTTATCCGAGAACTAATAAATAATGTTGGCGTGGGGAAAAAATAATCAAATATACATCAAGCTAGGGAGCTTGCTTTAGCGTATTCATTTGATAGTAATGAGGGCCTGGTGTTTGAGTGTGCTAGCAAGAGCTGGAAGTACAAAAGGCCTGCCTGCGAGTGAGCATGTGGAGACTCCCATTCCTCATGAGTAAAAAGTCTGGCGATTAAGTTACGACTGATCATGCCATAGAAACTCAGACTGGAAAAATCAATCCATGATGAGTAGAAGCTTGTTAGTGCGGCAGTTCAGTTATGTGCAGGCAGCTAGCGCAATTTGTTTGTTAAAATTTCTGGAACTTCAGTAAGTTGATGATGAGGTGACAGTAATACGGTAAATAATCATGGTTTGTCAGTCTAGTCCGGGCCTGCATTGTTGGAACAAATTGCTATCTCATGCCTGGCACCATTTGATCACTCACTCACTGCATTTCACCTCAGTCCCTAATCTCAGCTCAGCTAGTCCCTGTCCGTCATGGGCTGTTGAATGGAATTATTCTATGTTTAAACCGGTAGAAAATGATCGTGGTCCGGATGTTTAAATTGGTCCCTTGTGACTTAAATGTTTATGAGGGACAAGAATTGAGTCACAAGGAACCATTTAAGTCACATATGATCAGTTCAAAATGACAACATTTCCACTACTATCATACACACAGGATTGAGTTTCTTTCATCTGTCTTTTCAAAGGGACATGGCTAACTGGCTTTTAAAATGAATGAAATAAATGAATGATCGAACGAACGAATGAATGAATGAATGAATAAATAAAGGCCAGTCCTTGTTACACACTCTGCAATCAAGGGTTGGGCTTATTGTGATGCCAACAGTTTGCGACATGAGGAAGATGGGCGGTGGGAATACCTGCAAGTGAAGTACAAATGCAATCTGAAATACTACTTTTTTTCTTTCCCACCCCGGCGGGGCGGGGCGGGGGGGCGGGGCGGGGGGTCATGTCGAAGCACAGGTAGCGAATTACTCAACGTGCAACTGAGTAATCCAACTACAGTCATGCTCTAGAGACAGCTGACATGCTTGCAGATACATGAAAACATCTAAAGCCAAAACTCTTATAATAATACTATTCTCGCTGAATCATGTACGGTTCTTTCAGGACAGGATGCTTACAATCCCCTCCGGCTCCCTCACTTTTCTTTTCTTTTCTCCTTTTAAGATCTTGGAACAACATGATTTCAACATTGCCAGAGACTCACGCATCTCTGCTAGGGCCACATATGAGTTCCAAGCCTCAATTTTAACGATTAAATGGGTTTGTAACTCACATAGCAGTGAGCCGTTTGTCCGTTGGCTAACAACACCATGAATTTTTTTGGTGTTTTTGCATTGATCGCTTATTCAGGGGCTCCGACCACTAGTAAGAAAAGAAAAGAAAAGAAAGAAAGGAAAGAAAAAGAAAAGGAAAAGAAAAGAAAAGAAAGAAAGAAAGAAACCTTGGTCCTTTAGGGGTAAAACAACACAGTAAATTTCAACGTAAAAACGCATTAGAATAAAAACAAACACAAAAACGTGGTTTACATTGTATTGACGTAAACGCAGCCAGTAAGGTAGGATGTCCTAAAACCACCACCTCCCCCAATTATGTCATGTAGACTTTTCTTGGGGCCACCACAGTTGAGACCTAAAACCACCAATTTCACTATTGAAGGAGACCAATGGCACACCAAGCATTGCGAAGAAATAGTTGGTGGTTTTGGGTTAGCTCATGAGCGGAATTAGGAACAACAAAGTGTGAACATGGGGAAACCTAGAGGTTTGATTTGGGTCACAGGTTACTTTCCACTTTGGAATTTTGTATAAAATCAACAAATGTGAATTACATGTTGCAAATTTTTGCAATCCTCATCAAAACCTATTTCGAATGCGGTCAAATTTTTTTTTCGAATTTAGGACTGCCAAAAATAGTCCAGATTGCTTAAGTTGGTGGTTTTAGGACAATCAACCTTAATATGAAAAGATTGGGTGGTAGAGAAAACGTTTGGCATGGTTGTAGCATGTTTTTGCAGTTAACAAATCTGATTTCTTTTATAGAAAATTTATGGAGCACATAAAAAAAAAAAAGGCTCTATGGAAGATGGGATGCTAAATTTGAGGAGTGGGCCCAAACAAACGGTTTCTTTATGTGACAAAACAGTCTCCAGAATCCACTCACAGTCCAGTGTTGTGATGATTTTCCAAAGTAAGAAATATTCAAGAAACTAAAACTAAGTTATATGTGTGTGTGCTGGAAACGGGCAGGGTGAGCCAGCAGCCCACCATCATAAGTTGGCTCTTCATTGGTGGAGCAAAAGGGGAGGACGGCGAAAATGGATAGGCAAACAGGCAGTGGGGGTACAACAAGGAAGGAAGGAAGGAATGATGAAGGGATTCATTTGTTGCAGAATGGATTTGATGCTCTGGCTAACATGAATGTGTGCCCGCCATTGCTACAGTAAGTGAACTTTTAACTGAACCACATCGTTCAGTTCACAACTTTCATGGTGTAACATAGCCAGCATCATCTGAACACTGCCACAGCCACAGCCTCGGTCCCATTCACGACCTCACATCCACCCCTCACTAGCCGCTCCATCACCCATTACTAGCCGCCCGCCCGCTCGCCCGCCCTCCCTGCCAGCCAAAGGGAGAGAGAGAAAAACCAAAACAAAACAAAAACAAAACAAAAACAAAACAAAAAAAAAAAAAAAAAACCACAATTACTACTTCTACTATGTTCCAGAGGGGCATTGCAGCAATGCTGATCAAACACTGGAATCACAGTGCAAGTTCAGTTACTAGCTAGTCCAGCACTACTGTGCCAATTATTATTATTATTATTATTATTATTATTATTATTACCATATTATTATTACTTTTAGAATTATTTTCATTTTCACGCTGTGAATATTTATAGTTGTCTTACTCGACCACTAGACCAAGAGTCAAACAAGACATCAAGTACACCTCCTCATATGTCAAAAAACAATGTCCTTAGAATATACTTGAAATAATCTTGAATATTCAAGAATAGTTCATCCAAGTTGTTCAACATATTTTACACTCATCTAATTAGGCAATCCACATCAAGTAAAAAATAGTGTCGGACATGATAACATTATGAACTTGTTATTATCATGCTCTTTAATATCACATTCCGGTATCCGCAAAGAACATTTGCTATTGGAGTTATCCGTAAAGTCCATCAAATTTTGAAGAAGATACCATGAATTTTTCTTTATTATACTCTTATTTCTTCACTACAAATAGTTAAAAGGTGTGGAAGATCTTGGTGGTTTATCATTATTAGGTATGTAAGAGGTGTGTAAGAGCTTGGTGGTCTTCAAAAGTTTTGAAAAGTTTTTTAGCTCCTTTCTTGGTGCTAAAAAACTTTTCAAAACTTTTGAAGACCACCAAGCTTTTACACACCTCTTACACACCTAATAATGATAAACCACCAAAATCTTCCACACCTTTTAACTATTTAGAGTGAACAAATAAGAGTATAGTAAAGCAAAATTCTTTGTAGATTCATCAAACTCAAGGTGACTTTACGGATAACTCAATTGTGTAGACAATTTTTCAACACTTTCCACATTTCAAGTTCTGAACTCATGTACCTTGGTAAGAGCATTCCTACTCATGCACGCTAGGACTAACTCTCTAAAATTATTCATCTATATTTGAAGGGCCCTTGCACTCACACTCCCTCACCCTTGCACGCCCCTCACATATCAAAAGTGCGCATCAAATAGTCAATGGACCAATCACAAGTAAAATGTAAGGATATAGTCAACTAAACAATGATTTGAAGGCCCAATTTCTAACACGCTCGGATTGAGAGTCAAGAGGTATTTTTGAAAGGCCCTTGGCACTTTTCATCTAGATCTTGAGAGTGAGAGACTTTGGGAGGGCATGGGTGGCCCTACTCTTACCAAAGTCGCAATATATAAGAGTTATGTATACTAAAATAAAAGATTTAAAACAAAAAAAATCCAAAACTTTTCAACTTTCATTTTTTGAATGACATGAGGTTCTTTAGTAGGTAGTGGAGTGTACCTTTTTCAACAATAGTATTGTAGATGCTTTAATATTCAATACAATGTCTCACCACCTAATCTTTAGCTAAAGATGATGTGAACTTACCGATGATTCCGAATATGCTACAGTGATTTGGGAATAGTTGCCAAGATTCTGAGGTCAACAGTAGAAGGGCTAAATAAAACCTTATAGAATTTGTGTCACACTAGATATTAACCTACAATACTATAGTGATCCAAGAAAACACTGTAAATTTTTTTATAGAATTGCATCTGAGGAAGTTTAAGAGCATTACCATAAGGGCCTCCTTCCATGCAAAGTCTGGCCGATACTTGAATCTTGTTCTCCACCAATAAAAATAGCGCAAAGCACTTCCATGCACACCTCGATAGAGCAATCCAGTAGATATAATTAGAAACTTCAGTAGATATGATCAGAAACTTTGCACAAAAAAATCAATCACCTAGCCCATTGATGGGAGTGAGAGTGGGTGAAATGCAATTAAAGTTTGCTTTCAACGCTCACCGAGCATGGGTGAAAATTGAAAACTCATTTTTTGTCCTGTAGTTGTATCCACCGGCCTGATGCTCACACGGAAGCCTGCCCTAAGTCACTTGTGTGTAGATCTGCAAAGAATAAATGAGAGATAAGTTATCACTGAAGCTGAATGTTTTTGGAAACAGTTTAGAGACAGATCTTGTGATCTTCCTGGAAATTGCTCAGTTTTATGAAAAAGCATGTTTGGAAACTTGTTGTTTCCACTAAGCATCGGTTGTACCACGATTTGCTTCAAGTTTTCTTAGGTTATACTAGAGACACCTCATTTCCAAATGTAGAAACTGGCAACAGAAAAAATATACAGAAAACGACAAAGTTTCCAAATGTAACTACCCTTTTCTTAATACAAAAATCCTAGAAAACATGGGGCACGTTCTTTTCTTAATGTCATCAAATTTTTGTTAGATCTCTATTAAAACCTTGTTATTTTATGTTTTCTAGACCTTGGGTGATATCTTGATTTTCCGGTAGACTATCTCCAAATCTATCCATAAATGAGTATATCACCCAATTGAATATTGTATCAAAGACTTCATTTCTAATCTAAATGGTAATGGATACAGATCTTTCTTCGTCGCGACCATGTCACTCTCCTTTATACATTTATAAATGGTGTTTCACTTCTTTAGTCTCAACAAATATGACTTACTAATGTTGTATATGCCACACTTTCACTGACCCGCAAGTTAATTGCCATTTTAATCCTGGGATCACACTTCACTCCCACTTAAGTTACATGGGGCATAACTTTTACAAATGTCAAAGTACCCGGTGATGGCACTACTTGCAATCAACACTAACCACCTTTAGCTAACGTTTAACTCTCTGTTAGGTCCTTAGTGCTTACATTTTGGGATTCACACTTTGGAACTCACTACCTAAAATTAAAATTCATTAGTAGCGACATAGTGTGGATAAAAACATCTCCTAATTGATGTCAAGAACTACAATCAAAGACTTATAACATGCCCCCACTTTATTGAAGATATCAACTCATCATTGCAAACCTCGTGTCCCACTTTCAATTCCAATTTATGTGCCCCAAGGAAGATGTTAACTTTGAAGAGAGAACGTTTGATTCACACCTCTAATTCAAATGTTTTTAACCCCTAAATGACAGAGGGGGTAAGGGCAAAACCTAAATGTGCTATAATGTTGCTTCTACAACTTCGATGAAGTTTGGTCCAAAAGAGAAAATGAGAAGCACGATGTTTAGTAATTATTTGTACGGTCAAGATTTCAAATTTTTTTTTAGATACTCAGTAAAAAAATTTAGAAGCATTTATCGTTGAATATTCACCAAAATTACAAATTTCATTTTTAGAATTTGAAATTTGGTACGATTGGATGAAACTAGACATTCTATTCTAAAGTTTAAAAAAGAATATTTTTAGAAAGAGGGAACATCATTACTTTCCCGAAATAGTAAGTTTTGTAACACTAGGATAATGTTGAGGTGTTTGTCTTTGAAAATTTCTCCTTGATGGAGTTTAACTCGGATTGACATGATTCAAATTGGGTTGAAAAGTAGACTTGATTTCCTATTTGAAAATATTTTTAATTTTAAAAAAATAAAATAATCTTTTCATCTCGGGCAACCCGTAAAAAAGGACAGCGACTATAAAATGGTCGTTCGGTCACTTAGGGGTTAAGACCCATAAATGTATGTTCTTACAAGATTATGGGTACCTCAAAGCCCTTTGAGGAGACACCATGTCCAGTATCTTCAAGGCACTAGTGGCTAGCTAGGTAGTAGCGTAGTGTGTCACTATAGTGTCCATCCTCAAAAGGGGAGAGTAGTATTGTCCCAATTTCCCCTCGTCCGGTGGGCATCGGATCATTGGCATTACGAACAGACACTTCATTCACGCCGGCCCCTTGCTAAAAAGGGACCGGAGTTTCTATCTATCTATCTTCTTACAAGATTTCCAACTATGTAAAAATAGAAGCACCAAAAAACCTAGTATGCACCCAAAACCAACAAGTAGATTGACCCACAATGGTTAACAACCAAACTCATCCGAACTCAGTGCCACTTGTGTGAAATTTCTATCAACCAATTAACTTAATGCAATATTACCTATATAAGTTAATTCCAATAAGCAACTTGGACCGGTTTGTGAAATCATATGTTCACAAACATAGGATAGTTTAGATATCAATTTTGAGTGATGCCACACTTTATAGTGCACTCTAATCTTAGGGGCACGCAAAACGTATATTATGTGGTATTCATTCGGGAAGCCTTTTATTTTTCACACTTTTTTTTCTACTTTCTAAGACCCAGTTTCCACACCAAATTTTTCACAAGGCCCAAACATCACACCAAGGTCTCCATTGCTCACCAAGATATGATATGTGAACATCCTTTTGGAAGGATGTGATCAACCCCATTTGTTTATCCCATGAGGACCAGATTACCCATTCCGACCAGTATTATAAAAACAATATTTGGCATGTTACCATACCTGTAGATTTAATATTAAAAGTAAGGTTAAGATTCATGTCAACATGATTTTAATGAGATATTGGGTCTCAATTTAGAAATTTCTACTTGCAACAAATGTCAAATATATATATATCAACGTATCTACTATACCCAAGGTACATTTCAGGGTTATTGAGCCCAACATGGAATTCCTTCCTCTTCTTCTTAGTCATAACACACAGATTATGCGTTGTCCATATACTATACTTGGTCATATTCCGAAGCACATATCAACTGGGAATGTTGTAGCCAAGGTGTGCCGAAAAGAATCCAACAATTAGACTTGACCACTACATGGTTTATGATTTTCAGGGTGACAATGTACAGAATGCCATGTATGTAAATCTCACAAGTAACCATTTTGGTTTGGCTCACATTCCAATTTCCATTTTTAAATTATTAAGAGTTAGTGACAATTTCCATTCAAAATCACCAGCACCTTTGGCAACAATATCTGTATTTTTCGAACAGCAATCAGTAATTCTTTGGGTAGAAGGTGCACCATCGGCTATGACGGTCGCATATGTAATCCATGAGAAATCTAACAAATCTCTTGTCGAGACATGGATTTTGTTTTCATGAATGGCATTGAGGACCTTTTCTTGGAAAGTAGTCATCAACTTGGCAATCAAACTTGCCATCAGATTCCATGGTGTTGGCACTGCGAAGATAGAGTATTGGAAGGATCACCAGTCCTATTTTTGTCACAAGTCAAGTGGTGATCCTTCCATTGACAAGGTCGTCCCAAAATCGGTGGAAAGATTCCGCCATTGAACCTGTGGATGCAGCCTCAATCACCTTCACAAAGAGTCCAATTCTGCAAAAGTGATCGAAACCTTCCCTCATAAAAAATGTTTTGGCATCAAAGATGAACATCCAAGTTACTCCAATAATATACGGATCTTTTAAGACATCAGGATCCAAAATACTCCGAAGATGTAAGGTCTTAGCTCAGGGAAATACTCCATACAATTTCTCAAACCAAAATCCCCTCTTGGGATCTACATATACTTGACAAGATCAAATATTTTAAGCATTCCTATTGGCCAACCAACTTCCTCTTCCCTTCTTTCGAAAATATGCTCAAATATTCTAAAAATATGCTAAATGTATTCAAGTTGCATAATAGAAACGATGGAATAGAACACAAAATATACCTGCAAGAGGAACTTGTTTGGATTTAAAGGTTTACTCTCCTCCCTCCAAGGAAACGATGCCAAGCAAACGAATTCCACCACCATCCCATAAACGCTCGCTACGCCCTACAGCATCCAGTATCTCCGCAGTTGTCTTACAAGCGAGAAGCTTCATAGTCAGTTACTTTGTGGTCAAGTCAAGCTGGCCAAGTCTTGAAGATGATAGCCAACTGATCACTAGAACGGAAAAGAAGGAAAGACTCCTGCCATCACAGCTTGACAAATTGTACAAAGGCCCAAGTCGCAGATCACAAAGCGACCTCCAAAGAAGAAAAAAGCACCAAGGGCAGTCACGATTACCAAGTCCACAATTCAGGATTCCGCCACGTCTTGAACTCCAATGCAAATAAGTTCCTGACACTGGGATTTGGAATGCTCAGAAGATAAAGATGACCACCTGTATCGTTGTTGACAAAGATGGCTGCATCAGCCGATCATGCAGAAAGTGGAAAAAATGTTGAACGCAGCCACTGATCGCAAAGCACTTGAAGTTGTACTCGATGACAACCGCTCTCGAAAACTCTATAGATTTGGAAGCTATCATTGTACTTTTCGCGCTAAAGTTGTCGTTATTTGGATAAACAGTAACGGTTAGGCACATATTGGAACTCACTTAAGAGAAACTTTGCAGTGGAAGGGAAGGTCGGATGGTCCATCCCGGTACTTCTGCGCTTCTGGCAATGTTGGCTTGATGAATTTCAGCAATAGCCACACCAAAATACGAGGGTGCATCATGACGACGATGTGGACACTAAAATTTTGTGAGAAAAATTCTTATTGTTACACTATCTACGATTTCCTAGTCAAGGAAACTACATTTTCAGAAACAATTCCGTGGAACACATTTGGACAACCAGATGATGGTTTAACTTTAATGACTAGTGATTGCAGCTTTAATCTTCCACAAAAACACCTGAGGTATCAAATAATACAGCAGTCAATACAAAGGGAACATAATTTGTCACTTCACAAGCCCCCATCTTCCGATCACTTCGCCATTAGTAACGCATATGTACGCTTCGTCCCAACAAATCTGGGCAACAGAAAAAAAGAATAATAAAAACTACAACTGAAGATCCACAACGCTCGAAGATTCAAACTGCCAAATTCAAATATAAGCAACTTCATTCTGCTGCATAAAATAACACGTCATCCTGCACAGTCAACTACTGGCATCCATACATAAAATCATTCTAGCCCCGATTCAGGGACCTCGCTCAACGAACTTGGTCTTTGCGCTACCATCGACATGACAATAGTATGAAAATTCATCTGAAAATGTATTTTACCTTGCAGCTGAACTCCAAATTCGCTAAGGCAAAGAAAGTAGCACACAAAAACGTAGGAACTGCACCAATAGCCAAATAATCTATGATCGACCAAAGGTCTTTACATTAGGGTCTAGGATCAAGAACTAACTCAAGTCCCAACATGACGTGGTGCCTACGTGACATAGTTTTGGAAGAGAATTCTTGGATCCAAGGTTAGGACTCAAGGCTCCAAAGAAAAGTAACACTCTTGAGAAACCAACTACTCCATAGGGTCCAAGGGCCACTTCAATAAAATAAGAGTTCTTTGAGCATTTGTAAAAGGCAACTAGAAGTTCATAACAATTGAACAACTATTGCACCTGACCTACTTTGGTCCAAGTTAAATCAAAATTAAGTTCATCTTTTAGAAACTTCAAATTGGACCAAAGGGCATTACACTTGGGTTTAGGTCCAATTCACATTATTTTATTCAACTTCTCAATTTTAAATGTGAGCTTAATCAAGTCCAATACGGTTGGTTGTCCTATTACCAACCACTACCTCAAAACCAACCACCCTAATTTCTAGATTTTCAAAGGGAAGATGTACCTCATTTGTACATTAGAGCATGTGATCGGTTTCAGGTCAACGTATGACTTTCACTTTGAAAATTTGTACTTATTCAAATAATTATCAAAAAAATCAAATTAAAAATGAAAACATCATAATTTCTTATTTGCTAAAAGAGGCAAATACTCAAAATATTGATTCATCTATCCCATGTATAGTGAATGTCTTAACTGATCGGCTTTAGGTGCCTCAACCTTAGATGGGTTTATAGATGGGTTTATTGGACCCCATGTATAGTGAATGTCTTAACTGATCAGCTTTAGGTGCCTCAACCTTACATGGGTTTATGGATGGGTTTATTGGACCCCATGAGAATTGGACCCGGACCTTAATGTAAAGTGGCCCTCACTTTTCAACATCACGAATGATAAATATACTCCATACCAAGTAGCCATACCTTCACATGCGTAGTCAATTCCATATCGCAAAGGCATGCAATCGCTAACACTTCTACTGAGGCAAGCCGCAACAGAGTAGGTGACACTGAGATCCATGACACAGGTGCTCACCCAAAATTCACAACACGTCCCCCACGACTGCTCAACCGTCTAAAAAAAGAGATATGTCCAAATTAACTATCATAAAGATAGTTATCATAAAACAACTATTATAACTATAATAAGTGATCAAGTAAGAACCATGGCTGAGCAATTTATTTTAAAATTAGAAAGAAATTAAAAAGGTAGCTAAATACACCGATAAATGCCTAGTGCCCTCTCTAAATTTGGCAATTTTTGCAAAAATGCATTATAAAATGCAACTAAGACGAACATTTTGAACTTGGTATATGAATAAGTTGTACATTATGAATTTTTGATTCAAAACATACAGTTAAATCTAAAATTGCTATCACCAATATAAAATTTGAAACTCAAAATTCCAATTATGTTAGAATTTAATTACGAATAAGATATAGAAAATTTGTGGATGAAAATTAGTAGTGATTTTGGAGATTTTTGATTGCTTAATTTGATGAGAAGACTTATTTAAGATCAATTTTACATTGAAGATTTTGGGTGAATCACTACAGTAGAAATGAGACATAAAAATTTCAGAAATTATCTCTTTCAAATCTCACAAATTATCCTCTTTCAAATTGGGATCACACATTCATAGAACTTCCCATAAATTCTATAGTAAAAGATCCACACCGCCAAAGTGCATGACCAATTAGTAAACATGGATGAAATCTGTAGTCCAAAAATGAATGCTCAAGCAATTAAGGGTTAACCTTATATTCATCGATAACTATTACTCACTGAAGAAATATGCATCCATAGTCAGGATGATGAACGATAAATATCAAGAAGATGTTATTCATCAAGCCACCTTCTACAATCCAAAAACATACTACACAATTCTATGGTATTATTCCTTCATGCATGTGTGAATTTTGAGGAACTGAGATGATTTGTGAATTGTTTAATACTTCATTTCATATTGAAGTGTCTCACCGAAAAAATAAAAACATCTTAGTTCAAAAGTGCATCTAAAAAAATCAGCTCATAAAATTGAACAACCAAAAAGACTTAGAAACTTAGTACACATCATGACAATTTTCATCAATAGGTTGTCCATGTCTTATTCATTATCAAATTGGAAAAGAATTCCGAATTATAATTTTCAAATTCGTTACAGAAATATTGTCAGCAATCACACATCTAACCATATGAACAGAATCGAAAATCAATTATGTAGAAACTTTCGTTCATACATCAATTTCAATTCAGTTCTCCAAATCTAAGAGGGGGTTGCTGCTTTGGGGATTATTTTCACAAAACCAGAAGACTCCAACCAACAACAATACGAAAGTACCAATCCATAGAGAAGTGCAATACACTGTAACGACGTTGTAATTCAACCAAAAACTTGAACTTTGGCTTGACGTTTAGAATAAGATCATGTCAAGAGAAACAACCAGAAGATGCAACCAGCAACCAGCAACCAGACCAGCAAGGGCAGCAAATGATACAATCCAACCAGGAGAGCGGTACAGTACTGCACGACGATTGCCAGAAACAGCTTAGGAATGTTAAACCGAAGGATAATCCAACAGCAAAGCTGTGTCATCGACTTCAGTTCACATGCATCAAAGCGTCCCTACAATGCAAGTCATTCATACTTGGAGGCTCAAGCACAACTGAGGATCATGCCGGCCACAGGCATCTGTGTATGACGAGGTTGCACGCACGACAGACGGCCTAGCGCAACACACTCAACTAAGCAAATCTATTCGAACGGATTAACAAATCTAGAAAAAGAAAACTTGTTCAAAGAAAAATTCAGCGACTGGTCGAAATATGTGTCCCTCCGGTACCTGTAAATGGATGAGGATAAAAAGAAGTAGAGTGCCGCAGGCAAGACACAGTCGCAGTGCGACACAAGTGCCTCACATGAAGAACAGAGTAACAGACCACGTCGGTTGCTCTTATGTTCGTACGGGGCACTTGGGCACACACCAGGCAGAAACGGGAAAAAAAGAGAAAGAAAGGAAAAGAAAAAAAGACCAGAAGACAGAACAACTGAAGCGTACCTGACCAGGTTTCTTCGCCACCGCAGCTGTAGCGAAGCGGTTAGGTCAGCGCAGAAAGACACTAAAAGGCAGACGGACATGAAGGCTGGGCACACAAAGACGAGAAGTTATGCAGAGGTTGCACTGCAAGGACGAAACCCTAGCGTCGCATGAAGAAATCCAGTGAGGGCAAAAGAAAGAGTGAGGGCAAAAGTAAAAGAGCTCCTCGGCACAACTGAACGACGGAGGGAGATGCAGGAGCAACAGTGAGGAGCGTCTGGCTTGACGTGTCCTCCAAGTAACTCAACCTTCCCGACAAGCCCACTTCCACGGCTTTAGGGTCCAATTTGACTACACTAAATAGGTAGATTAGTGTTAGATACACTAATTTACATAAACATGTTGTAAGTTTTTACTGTTGAACAATTTTTTTACCATCTATATTGGTCAAGATGGGGATCTTTCAATAGTATTGGAATCAATGTCTTTGGTAATTTTTTTTGTCGAGAGTAAAAATCTATAATATTTTCAAATCTTATAATTATCTAACACTAATCTACCTATTTAGTGTACCGGTAGTACTCGACTTTCTCACTAAACGTTTAACTTTTACTTTTATACTCAGTGTTTGTAAACCCACATTATTTGGACTATATTGTTAGTGTTAAGGTAGACTGCCCAGGTTAGTTTTCCACGAAACTCATTTTTCAAGAGGTGCTTTTGGATGGGTGGCATTTTTGCACAAATGGATTGCTTAAAAAACAATTCAACAATACTAAATTGAGCATACTTCAATTTCACACATTCTACAAAAAGATCGTGTAGATTTTATTCATTTTCAAGATTGTGCCCTATATTCATAGTCATACTTGCATTAGCATTGAGTGTGTACACATATATCTCTTTGATGAACTTTATTTTGATGGTTTAATAATTTTCTTTCATTTTTTATAAACCTCGACATGACTCAGAGCTTCAATACCTTCTTGGAACAATTTTCCATACCACCTTTTGACGATTACTCATATTTTCAAAGAATTTCAAAGTCCACATACGAGGTACACATATCACTACAAGGAAATGGCTGTCTAAATGACAAGTAGTTGACAGAGAAATGTCCAAGATGACGACTTAACATTTTCCATGTTCTCCCTTGTCATATCGGCTATTTGTTGTTTTTCTGTCATCTTTTTGTCAACTTTTGTCCTACTTTACACTGTGGATGCATAAAGTTGCCTGAAAATGAGGAGAATTTTTTAACTTTTCGGTTTTACTGTCCATACGTGTACTGCTTTTCTGCATTGTAATTCTCTTCTGCTATACTTAGCATATCCAAGTGGAAGATCAACAACTTGAATACTAGCTGTCACTCGTACACAAATTCAGAGCGGTAGACAAGAATTTTGATTTACGGCAGTTTTATCTTCCTAGGGTTTTGGTGTCCAATTTTAGTTAGTAACTAAGTTCATTTGGTGTTTAGTTAGTAACTAAAAACCGGTTTACTTACAAGTATCATTTAGGTGGCCTCCCAGCTTCTCCAGGGTTGTCCCTGAAATTTTTATTAATTAGTTGGTGTATCATTTAGACGTAAAAGGCTTGCTTGTCAGTATTCTGCAAGTGTTGTTCTTTATCCCCTTTTTTCGGTGAATTGTGTATTAAAAAAAAATTCCTTGCACGTGAGTGAAAGTGGCGAGGAAAAGAGTGTGGAAGTGTGAAGATGCTCATCAGGCAACCACGTACTTGTTCTGCGGTGGTTCTTGAAAGAACTTATCTACAGTTTTTTGGTGACGTCGGCTCAGGCTGAATGATGCCATGAAGCTCTGAGCAGATATATTGGTGACGTAGTTGTGAGGAATGGCTCAAGAACAGTCTGTGAGGACCCGCAGGTACGTATCAGGTTGAAACGCCGAAAGCTCTGACTTTCATTACAAAAACTTCCGTGCAAGAGTCGCTGCACCTGTGTATCTATGTTTTGAGATGGGATTCAGGCTGAATGATGCCATGTTGAGATGGGATTCAGGCTGAATGATGCCATGTTGAGATGGGATTCAGGGGTTTTCATACTATGCCCCCGGTGACGTGATTGTCTACGGTGGGCTCGTCGGAGTTCAACGCACAAGGTTTGACAACGTTCAAGGCGGGCGGGCGGTGCCGAGCGACTGCAGCAGGGACCGAAGACCTGGTCGATGACAACGAGGAGTTCATGACGACAAGGACGGTGAGTCCGGAGGCGACAAAGTGAGTGACCGCAAGTACAAGCGGACAACTGAGGTGGTATCTAGACAATCGAGCAATGTTTTCACCGATGAACTTTGGTGTGGAATCACACTTGTTGTTGAGGGTTTCAGCGTGGAGTAGAACGCAGAGGAAATAGATTGCCGCATACATATACACACATATATCTAGTGGACGGTATTTTTTTTGTTTGGTTTAATTGCCGCAGATCAGGGGAGAAGTGATTGTAGACGTGCTTAGAATTTGCTTTCATTTGTGAGAATTATAGGGGCCCTGGCTGGTGGTTCCAAAGTGTGCTTAACTGTCAGCAAGCATGGAGAGAGCTCCGTGTTGTGGCAAGAAGAAAGGTCCCTGGACGCCGGACGAAGACCAGAAGCTGGTGGCGTACATTCAGCGCTACAGCAACCTAGAACGCTAGATTTACGGGAGATAAGAATTTGCATGGTTGGAGGATGACCACGTCAACAAGATCATGAAAATCTCATTCGGCCCAAAAATACATGTTCACTGCTGATTTCACCACTTGTAACTAGGACATTGGTTACCCACAAAAATAATTAGCTTACGGGGTAATTCTACTTTCACCAGTACAAGAAACTTCCTAGAAATTCACCAAAGTCCAAGTTACCTATTCACAATACGGAACAACAGTAAAGTAAATGCTGACATGTCTGGGTTCATCCACCGTGGCAAAGAAAATCGAGGACAGTGAATCCGACGTGTATCTATGTCCGATATGACAGGCGAAATGACAAAATCCTGTCAACAAAGTGACCGAATCAGGGTCTCCTAATTGACAGAGCAGTTGACAAATTTCTGTCATAACTCTGTCAATTAGGACACAGATCTCCTTGTTGTGTATGGTTTTTGTAATAAATTTATACGTTAAAATATGAAAGGAGTTGGTACATTAATCAAGATCAAAATACATACACTAAGATAGAGATATGTTAGTTTAAGCAACTGGCATGTTTACAAAGGTGGAATCAGTTTTAGGAAAAAATGGTGCTTTCATATCTTTGGATCCTCTTCTGAAATATGATTTTTAAATATTTTCTTGGGAAAATTTGAATTTCTTAGGTAATTTTGGAAATAGAACTTGTAGACCACTATAATAGTGAATAGAAAATTCCTGTTATAGACATTACAATTGTACAAGATTCTCCTTGTAAAAGCCTAAAACTCAAAACTTAATGATGGAAGTTAGGTGTTGGTATGTTCCCTTCTGGAGTTATTATAGGCCATGACTACCGATCCCTCGTGAAAATACCCCTTTTACCTATTTTTGGTTGATAGGCAAATAAAATTCATGACTAAAACTGATTTTTTTTTCTTTAGTTAATATGAACTTTGAATGTAAAAGAACTAATCATACCCCATTTGTGACATGTCGTTGGTGTTCTTTCCAACACAAAAAGTACTAGGGCTACGCGTTGCTGCACACAACCGTCGACGGATAATACTTGTTAAATGAATATTATAGAATTTGAAATTCTAGTTTACCTTAAAGAATTTTATACCTTTTTAACTATAAAAGATGATTAATTATATTGTTATTCATTTCTAAGAGTTGGTTTTATAGTGATTAAATAATTTTAAGAAATGGACTTAAGTAGTTATGAGTGAGACAATTCCTTAAATGTTGCCTCATTAATGGAACATTGTATATTGAGTTTTGTGGTGATATATTGAATGCAATGTCAATAGCATAGGCTATTGTGAATAAGCCGCATGATACTAAATCCTAAGTGAGACAAATAATGTCAAATACAAACCCAGCATGACCCTGTCTAAGCCATATATAGAAAGATTCTGAGTTATTGATGTGCTCGAATAATCCAACTCCCAGCTTCTTGACCTTCATGATAGTAGAATGGGGATTGCACTACTCTCAGCACATTTCCGACAAAATCAACTACTGTTGTCAGGAAAGAGACCTACATCTTAAAATGCCAGACAATGCCTGCGCGAGCGAGGTGAGCGATTCCATGGACTCCGACATTGTGTTCCCTGCAATCGCCATGGCGCAGCTTCAGTTACTAAAAAGAAAAAACTTGCAAACTAAAAATTGTGGATGCATTAGTGCCACGGTTCTTTTAACATAATCATTAAAGAAGTCTACACCGACCAGACCTACATCACTTCAAAGATCTAACACAGCACTACCTCAAGAGACACAAAGAACATACTACTTTAAAAAAATAAAAAAATAAAAAAATAAAAACTCAAGAATAATCATCGTACGAATTAGATCAAATATTTCACAGCAAGTCAGAGTATATGTATCATTCCTCACCTTCCCTCATTTCACTCGCTTGTAGGAATGTACAGGGGAGCACGATGATTTTCTTTCTGAATCCACTCCTCTCAAAACAGAACTCTTCTTGCAGTAAACTTCGCATATTTTTCCACATCACAGCCCCCTGATGCAGATCAGGAAAGCTTCAAAAACAATGATCTCGGAAGGAAATGTGCGAAATGCAAATCCTCACTTTCTCTCCATTTCACTGCGCTTGTAGGAATGTACAATGAATTTCTTTCCGAATCCACTCCTCACAACAGAGAATTCTTCTCGCAGTAAATCTCATTTATTTTTTTCCACATCACAGCCCTCTGATGCAGGATCAGAGAAGCTTCAAAGTCTAAACAAGTGAAAAATGAAAATCCTCGAATATATTTCATTCTTCACATTTCACGATTTTCTTTCCGAATCCAGTCCTCACAAGAAGTCAGAGCACTCTGGAGTCTTCAATTTTTTCCACATTACATGCAGATCACAGCAGCTTCAAAAACTAAAAACACGTGGAAAATGAAAATCCTCGAGTAAATATCATTTCTCACGATTTTCTTTCCGAATCCAGTCAGAGTAGTCTGGAGTGTTTAATTTTTTCACACATTGCGAAATTGATCAAGAAGGAAGGGCAAGCAAGGACAGACCATGGTGTGGTGCAGATCCGAGACAATCAACAAACGCGGTGCTCCCTTGAACTCCATGGGAGGAAAGTGAACGTGAAGTCAACAGCTACAGTGGCCGGAGACAAGAGTACGAGACGTGCAATGTATCAAAGACGAGAGCGGCGGAAAGAACAAGGAAGAGAAGCAAAATAGCGACGCCAGAACTCACCTTCGGGAGCACAAAATCAGCACGCATTAGAAGAGAAATGAGCCCTCCAAGGGGCTTTTTCGATGTTCGGGCCAAAATCTAATTTTTTATTGGAATTATTTTTTAAATGAAAATATTTTTTAAAATAAAATGTTAATAAAATAAAATAAAAATTATTATTTAATTTTTTTAAAAAATGTTTAAAAAATGTTCAAAGATTATTTGAATAATATTTAATATTAAAAATATATTAAAAATCATATTAAAAAATATATTAATTTTTTTAAAAAAACTTTTAATATTTAAATATCCAATCTGAAATGTCGAACTCATGCCACATCAGATTTTATTTTTTAAATATTTTTATATTAATTAAATATTTTTTTTTAAATTCAAAAAGTTAAAATAAAAATAAAAACTCGAGGCCTCTTAGAGGGCTCAAATTTCTTGTAATGGAAATCAACGTGGGAAAGAGTAGCAAACGCAAAACCCCTCGCCTCACGACCTCGGCCAAAATCTCCTCAAACGCTCTCAAAAGTTCAATTTTGCACCAAATTGGATACCGCAAGCGGAGAAAATCGCACAACTTGGAATCCTGAGATTGAGCTGCCTCCGCCCTGCACCATCGCGCATCAAACGTGTGGAACTTCGGAAATCCGACGCTAAAAAAATCCTTCGTAATTTTCTTGGGTTAAAACCCTCTCCGAGTACCTCGTCGACGGAATTATAAATTGCATCCCAAAATAAATTGTAGATATAGATCATTCCACCATATTTGTGAGTTTTAGGGTTTTGAATAGTTTAGGATTTCCTACCCTGGGTTTCAAGACAATGATGTTGCATATTGTATTGAAATATTGTTTTTTTAGCACTATTTCATTACCGGTAGTATTCTCGGCATTATTTAAGCACAAAAGAATATATCAAGTGTCTTAGCCATGAAACATATGGGGAAGGAAATTTGTGATGTTGTTGCATCTCAAATCCAAAGGTCACGCCTCCTCACTCACTCCATGGATTGCAGTCCTTTCAACAACAATAAAAAAACAAAATAAAATTGGATCAATTCACTAGTCAACATGATTTCTTCATGAGGTTAGGTTGATGATCGAAGAGGTAAGGGTAAGGGTAAGGTAGGCAGATGAGAGAACAAAAAGAGAGCAAGTCAGAGATTGATAATACATAGTACAGTACAGACAGAAGATGGGCATGCAAATGATGAGATGGGCGCAAAGCTTGAGGTTGCAGTGCCCGTCGTTAGCATCATCATCGACGTTGATGAACTTGGGAGCCTCACACGAGAGTCTTGTCAATACCATTCTCACAAAGTGTGCACCTCTCCATCATGCTTCATCTCACCCCTGCAGCCACACTCCATCCTCATGTACACGCAGTCGAACCTCGTCGTATGAACTACTACTCACTCACTTCCTGTACGTGGCTTAAGTTTTCATTCCTAGAATGTTTCCTGCCAGTCAGGTTTACCACAGTCCCAATTTCACAATCATATGTGTAAAATAATAATAATCATGCTTCTAAAATATTTCTCATTAAAGAGATTGCGAAAGACACTCAATCATTTACTCCCTCAAGCTAGCTTTGATTACCATAATTATTTATTAGCAGGTACCAGTATGGAACAATACGACAGAGAAAGCACACTTTCAACAAATTCGTAGTTATTTCGTAGGATTTCTTCTCTAAGTTTTGAGAATGAACCAAATTCGTTATGATGCACATGATATCATACGTAAACAAATGCATGCATGCATGCTTATAAAAGAACTCTCATCAGAGCTACAGTGAGTCATTTGCCTTGACTACCATGCATATTAGCAGCTAGCTAGCACATTGAAGGTGTGGTATTAGAATAACAATAATAATAAGAAGAAGAAGACATTGGAGAAAGTGCAGTTAAAACGAACTCCGTAAAATTCATAGGGAGGGAGGGTTTCTGCTGTGATAGGGATGCAAGAAGTAACAAGTCACATGCAATGAGCACGAACACGAAAATGAGCGCACCGACAGTGTCAACACGGGCAGTAGAAGACAAGAAGAGTTCAGGCAGCAGATGGAGAGGCAGTGTGAGGCAGCACAAGAAGAATATTATTAATACAATGAGAGACGAGGAGTGGTGGACGCCTGAAAGTTACCATGGCCATGTCACCACCGCCCCTCCCACAAGCACCAACTTGCCCACGGGGCTGTTGCAGAACGCGTTACAGTTGCGCAAGACTACGCCTGTCACCTCCACTTCAGCATCTGCCAGCCCCCCTTCCTTGGTTTGAGAATATATATGCAGGGAACGTCCTCGGTAAAAAGAACAAGCGGCTAGTCGCGTACTCTCTGCCTTCGTATTTACCCCATAAGTTATTTCCATTCCTTTTACACCTTGTTTGTTTGTATTGTTCAGCCATGTAACTCCTTCAACACGAAGCGTGAAGCGTTTACGTAGCCTCTCCCTGGAAGGGCATGCAGAGACAATAAAGAATAAAGAATAATAAAAAATGATCCATACAGTAACAAAGTTAATCAACATGCACAGCAAATCAAAGTCAACCGTAGGACTCGGATCATCATTCTCGACAGCACTGTATCAAACGTCCGCTTCAACTCCGTCATCAACTCACCTAAAACCTCAAACCCCAGCTCAGCTGTTGAGAATCCACCCGTGGCCGGAGTAAGACCACGAGATCATGCAGAATGCTTTGGAACTAAGTTAAGTTCGTAAATCTCCAAACCCTAATCGGTAGTAGGTAATCAGAAGGCAAGGGGTTTAGATCTCCAAACATACCCTACTCTCGCAAGTAGTACTGCACTGTAATAAGAACTATTTAGCGCATAATTTAACTATTTAAATCATCTGAAACCCTAACCCAGGCAGGATCATCTCCAAGGTCAACAGTAGTAACTGAAGTTAGTCGTCCTGAGCTAAGTTACATTTGATTCCCCCTCAGATGGCTTATGCTCCGCTGCCCCCGTACCCGATTCCGGTCCTACCCTCATTGATTCCCGTTCTGGTTTACAATACTGTACAGTAACTGAACTTCGTGTAACTTAGCTGCATTGCACGCCCTTCACTCCCACCCTGGCTTTCCTGCCCATTCTTCAAAACACGAAAGCTTACAGTTCCACGGTTAAGTTAACTTAGTGTTCTTCACCATTCGTACGGTTAACTTAACTTAGTTCAACTCCTCCGTCATCGTTTGCGCATGCAATTTCAGTTGGGGTTCAAGTGAAAATACGAGAGCTCATCTAAGATTGCACTGTAGGCTTTCTTGCTAAGTTTCCTTGCGAGTTGGATTTATTTTCTTTTTATTTATTTATTTTCACGGCTCTCACTGTATTAAGTTAGATCTCATGGAGCCAGCAGCGATTTTTCAATCCTTGATCGGGTGGTTGCCATGCATTTTGATATGTGTTTGATTGAACAGAATTCCCGAGAGTGAATTTGGGTGCCCAACGGGATATATAGATCGATGGGGAAGAAGCGGGGTGGCCCCCCCGTGGAGTCGTCTGTTTCTGTTCCTGCTGATTACTGTGGGTGTTGTAGTATTTTCGTCGGTGTGTGTGCAATGTGTGGAGGAGGAATGGTCCGATAACGATCTGGAGGTTGGAAGAAGGAATGGGGGGCGAGCGCGAGCGGCAGGAGGTGGAGCACGTGACAGCCGTGAGCAAGGTGTTGAATGTGAAGGAGGAGGACGTGGATGGAGTGGTGGCAAAGTTCGATTACGTGCTGATGCTGGGGTACGCGCCGTGGGACACGCAGAGCCAGGCGCTGCTGGGGGAGTTTGCGGCCGCGGCCGTGGAGCTGTAGCGGCAGGGCAACCCCACGGTGCTGGCCAAGCTGGACGCCGTGCACAACGCGGCCGCGGCGTCGCGCTATCAGATTCGTGGCTTCCCCACGCTCCTCTTCTTCACCAACACCACCCTCCGCCAACAATACTCTGGAGGCTATTCTCGGTCAGCATAGCCTTTTCTCATTTGTTAATTCTTTCTTTCTGGACTCACTCGCTCGATGCTCTCTCCCTCACTCAATAGTCTCTTCCTCGGTGCTCTCGCTCTCTCAGTGCTCTTAATGTATTGACAGCCGTGCTTCGAAGTTTTATTGGTACATAATTGAATGTTGGAAAGATGTGTTTATGCATTCAGGTAGTGACACCCATGTTCTTATCATCAAACTGGCCGGTTTTCTTTTTGGTTTCGCTTGTTATGAAAGGTGGATTCCAATGCACCAAATAATGTGTTAAGTTCTTTGGATACCGTATGTAAAAGTTACTAAGGTTCAATTAACTGACTGTTGGAAACATTAGTTATTTATTTATTTATTTATGTATATATTCAGGAGGGTGAATTTGAGAGCTATGAAGGGATCTTTGTATACAAGAACCAAATCTGTTGAGATCAATTTTTTTACCATTATGTATGAGTGTTTTGTGCAATTTCAAGATTGTAGATCACTGTAAATGACTCACAATAGACAACTCCGTTTTTCTTCAAAGATAAGTAGCCAGACCCTTAGCCAACTTATCTTCACACCACTTACTGATAAGTCCGATCAAGTGTATGAATAAATGAGTAGTTGCCTAGTATTGACATTGTCAAGTGTATGTGGAGGGGGTTGCAGGGAGGAGATTGTGCATTGGGTGCGGAAGAAAACCGGCTTTGTTGTGACTACTCTCACAAGCACAGAAGAGGCTGAATTCTTTTTGAGAAAGAAAGGAACTGCTACTCTTGGTTATTTTGACAAATTAGAGGTGAGTTGCCACGTACCTTACGTCATGGTCTGTTTCGACATTAATCAATCAATCAAATTTTGTGTACAAAAGTGCTACGTGTCGTCATCTGATTGACTCCGGGCGATGTGGACCTTTCAAAAATCTGACGTGGAAATACAATTTCGACCAACGGCAGGTTGTCTGAATCTGACCCTCACGCACGGTAGTGTCTCTCTTTGTAGTCTTTTTTACAGTGTCAGGGATTGTTCAAGGTGGATAACAAGAGAGAATTTGGGAAGGCCTTCATTTGGAGTTGGGATAGACGACATGCCACTGACTGCTCACTTCCTCTTCTCTGCACGCCAACTGTGCAGAGTGGTTGCAAATAAATGTCATTCACATTGTAAGAATGAAGTTGTAAGAAAGTTGGTGTTCTTCTTGCGCACTTTATCCACATCATCATAAGTTATAGAATTTCCAAAGTCGAGTAATTGTAAGTCTTTAGTGACGTCAGAATAGCTAACATAACATGTGGTGAAGGGAAATTTTGGACATTTGTCATTAAATGTATCATTAATCACAAGACATTCATGATTCCTGGACCATTTTTCATGTAAAAGCTTTCAGACTCAGTCATCGAAAGTTGTAGGAAATTTCAAATTATCTAATACAACTTCGAATTTGCTGAGCCATTTGCAACTTGGGGTGTGCGTTCAATGTCATGTCATGTCTACGAGTGGCATGAATTGCTTTTGGACGAGAGCTAGTTAATATTCACTAGTGCATGCAATATGGTTGTAGGGCCCAGATTATGATGCGTTTCTTGTAGCAGCCCAAGCAGCAACTGATACTGAGTTCGTGCTCACTACAGTTCCAGAAGTGGCCCATATGTTTATAAGCCCACCGTTCATCGCACTGCACAAGCAAGAACCTGAGCGTTTCTCTGTCATTGGTGCGGGTTCTGGGGTTTCTGCAATTGGTTTCATTTTCTTCGTGTATGGAGGTCTTGGTTGTGTATACTTGTAGTCTTGACTGAGAACAGTGTGTTGATTGTGCTTTAGGCTCTTTGAAGAACTTACAGGGTTTCTCAGTTTGAACAAAATCATAATCACTCGCTTAATCATTGTGCTTGATTTTTTGGAACTTCGAAAATCACAGTATTCTTCACCAGGCTTGAAATTTCCCTTGCTTAAAATAATGGAGTGAGTGGTGAATACGCCTGCACTTATGTCTAGATTTGCTACTTAACCTTGGTGGACGCTTGAAAGGGAAGGGGTCTTGGTAGATTGCTTGATATGTGTTCCTCTTCACATTTATTGCTCCATGTGTGTCAGAGTTAGGGTGTAGGGTTTAGGGACCCTAGTCGTATGGGTAAAGAATGTTGTGTTATGACTTGAATGACATGATGCAGGTGGCAGTTTCAACGCAAAGGAGATAATTGCATTCGTCGACCTTAACAAACATCCTCTTCTCATGTGAGTAATGTTTCGCAACTCTAGTTCGTTTGCAATCCCCTTATTACCAGTGAAAACAGATGATGCTTGCATGCAGTTTCTGAAGTTTTGTTGTTTTCAAGTATGGAGTAAAGTACACGGAATTCTAGTTTGTGAGTCAATTCACCAGTTCCTTAGTGTCTCTACTCTCTGCTTTCTTACAAACTGGAAATTTATTCTGAGAGGACAAAAGTGATGGGCGAACTTGCTTCGTGGCTGTAGATCTTGCTCTTTGCAGAAAGCAAGGATTACGAAGGTGTTAAATCTTTGTACCTGGAAGCAGCAAAGCAATTCAAGGGAAAGGTCTTGCAAATACCTCAATCTCACTTCCCCCTTTTTGTTCATGTCCTGAAATTTATACTCGCAATCTTTTAATAGTGGCCTTCTTCCATTCCTGGTGGCTAAAGTTATATCTTACATGATTACCTGATGAAGCTATATCTCATTTCTATGTTGGCCATGTGAGGCTATACGTTTTGCACCAAATTGAGCTATTTGGCGGTAGTCTCAAGAGAAGTACTTTTGTTGGAGCAAACACAATGCAACCTTGGCACTGAAGTTGTTATGGTTTCATGCAGGTTATGTTTTTGGTGGTTGATTTGGAGGACGAAGGGTTTTCAAGGCCCATGCTCAATGTGTATGGTTTGGATACAGACAAACCAGTTGTAACTAATTTTCCCAAAAATTCGTAGCTCCACCGAGTTCATATCACGGATCTAGATAGATTTTTACTTTTGGGTTGTTATTATTCATCTTCTTGCTTGGTTTCCTTACATTTGCTTGTTTACACATGTTGCTGGTCTCAACAACGAGGATGGTTCAAGATATCTTTTGGAGTCAGATCTCACCTACGAGAATTTGAGGGTAAACTTGAATTTGCTGTGTAAATTCTCAAATTTTCTTCAATAGATCCAGATGAATCCAGATTAAAGGCCTTTCTTAATCTTTCAGAACCTGAATGGGCACAATTTGAGCTCATCAGCTTTCTTTCTACGAATTGTGACATTGTAAACACCATAGTTTTACTTTTGATCAACTAATTGTTATGGTCCTGTTTTGGTCATTGTCACACTAGTAAAATACCCCGGTAGAGATGATATGGAAATGTCATATTGAACGTATTATGGATAAACAAAATAACACGTTATCCATAACACGTTCAAAGTGACATGCTCATGTTTTCCCCAATAGGGTTCTTTACTAGTGTCATGAATTGCCGTCTAAAAAATCGTAGGCAGCCGTTTTCTGAGGCTTTCATACCTCATCCGAAGTACAAGTCTCTGTGAATTGAGATAGTTGTGGTACATCATATACAAGACATAGATATTAGTTTAATTGATCTTGAATTTGTGGATGAAAATGCAGGAATTTGCAGCAGGTCTTTACTCTGGAACGCTTCCAGTATATTACAAGTCTCAGCGAGTTCCTACTGAGGTGCATCCTGGTGCTTTTTGTATTTGTTTTGTGATCTCAAGCATGTGCATTTATTGTTGATTAATCTGTTTGAATCTTCTATTACATTAATGCTCCATATTTTTAATATTTTTGTAGAATTAGTGCACTCGACTTTTGTCGATAATTTACTTTCGCAACTAGTGATTCAAATTTGAAATTCGTTTTTATCTGCAGAATGACGATCTGGTCAAGATGGTGGTGGGGAAGACTTTGGACGAGATCGTGATGGACGAAACGAAGGATGTTTTTCTGTTTGTAATGTCCACTTTTTGCTTCCCACTTCCCATACCCGCTGCTGTTGACTAAACGCACACATGAGTGCCATTTATCATTGTTGCATAGTAGTAGGCATATCATTGTTTCATCAATTTCCTTCAAGCATCTTGTCATCCGTTGCTTGGTGGTCATGTATGATTAATGTAAATCTTCATGATGAATAGGTGCATGCACCTTGGTGCTCATCATGTGAGAAAGTAGGCCGAGTTTTTGAGAAATTGGCCAAACATGTCCAAGAGGTACCGCCACTTGTGATGGCCAAGTACGATGCGCAAGAGAATGAGCACCCCCTCTTGATGGTACACGATATGATTCCTTGACAGTCACAGTAGTTTTTGGGCATAATATATAGTGCTTTTCTAGTTTAACCCCTAAAGGACCAAGGATTCATGGCTTTAAAATGACAAATTCAATCGATCATATTGTGAAAAATGTAATTCAGATGAATTTGAGCTTCTTGGTCCTTTAGGGGTTACATTGTGCATATGGGAGAATGTGAACAACCTTGGAATCATGTGTACTGTACATTGTCTCTGAATCCTCCACGGGCGTCTTTTAGAAGTGGAAAGATGAAGGTTCGGTTCTATGTTCCAATTTTTTAGCTAAAAAGTCAAGATGAAGACTTGAATGGACTCCAATGTCATTGTGATCGGGTTCATTGGTTTGTTGCTGCAGGATGTCCCAAACTACCCATCGCTATTCTTGTATCCAGCTGGCAGGAAGTCAAGTTAACCGGTATGTGTATATCTTGACCCTCGCAAAATAAGGCAAATCACCCTATTTGTGGTCACTATGTATCAGTGTCTTATATTTAGTCTCAGGAAGATGGGTAGGGGCCGGTTGGTTGGTACAACTTTCCTGCCTATGATAAATTCACCAGCAGCACCAAGTCATGAATATTACAATAACGCTCAGACGGACCCAACGGGAATCGAACCCGGACCGTATAATTGTAAGACAAACGTCTTTCTCCAACTACTCTAACTACTCTAACTCAAGAGGTCCAAATCTTGTGAAGCTAAGATGGATGCACCTAAAACCACCCATTCAAGCTGTTGTGCTTGAATTTTTTTGAAAATCGCGTTGGGATTGTTTTTGGCCAATGGATGGATAAAATTCATGAATAAAAACAAAAAGAAGTGGACAGTTTTAGGTTCCTACACTTTACCTCTATGCTCTTTTATTGTTGAAAGGTGTTTCAACAATAGAATTATCCTTAAAGTCATCTTGTGTTTGAATAAGATACTGTGAATTTTACATTAATGTACTCTTATTTGTTCACCCCAAATAGTTAAAAGGTAGGGAAAACTTGGTGGTTTATCATTATTAGGTGTGTAAGAGCTTGGTGGTCTCTAAACTCAAGGGAAACTAGTTTAGCCGTCAAGAAAGACGGCTAAACTAGTTTTTCATGAGTTTGAAGACCACCAAGCTCTTACACATCTAATAATGAGAGACCACCAAGCTCTTCCCTACCTTTTAACTATTTGGGATGAACAAATAAGAATACATTAATGTAAAAATCACGATATCTTATTCAAACACAAGGTGACTTTAAGGATAACTCTAATATGTTCCATGTCTTAGAAGATCTTCATAGTTGTGTTTTAATGTCCTTCAGAATGAAAATGAGGATGAACTTCAGCAATAATGAGGATCTTTATATATAGAGTAAGTATCTTTGTGTACAAAATGATTTCTTGTAAGATGGCACTAATAGTTACAATATTCAAGAATTGGGGAAGTCATCTTTAACCCTTTAACATTTGGATTCAAAACTCTTTCCAAAGATTTGTTATAAAATGTTTGATGAAAAACAAAAATGGAGTTGATGTAAAAAGGTAAGTTGTAAATGTCAATGTGAAATCACATCTGTATAGTTGGATCCATCATGATTTTTTTTAATATTTTTAAATTAATTTTGCAAGGTTTTCTCTTGAAATTCAATTAAAAATCCCAAATCAACACAAAAATATTTAAAAATATTGTAATGAAATTAGAATAACATGCATTACAAGATGGTATGATTTCCATTATTTTATTCTACTTATATTGGAAAATCATGTTTAAAGTCTCACTTTTTGAACTAATAATGAAACTTGGCATAAACCAATTTTTTTTCTGTTTTTCAAAAAATCACAATATCTTATTTTGAAAATCCATACCGTACAAATGATAGTGAACTAGCACAAGAACCAAGAGAAATTTGAATGGATGAAAAATTGTAAAAGGATGTAGTATTGAGAAAGGTTGCAATTTGTTCATCATCCATTATATGGATATAGAACACACAATTCGCTATTTATGCACTTGGTCAAGTGCGCTCATTTCATAAACATATTTGACTTTAAAAAAAACCGGTGAAAAAGTTCTCTAAAAAACATCAATGTTGTCTTTTTACAATCACTTAAATTGTAAATAAATAATTATTTTAATTATTTTTTATTCTTATCTTTATCTTATCTTTTATCTTTTCTTTCATCTTTTCTTTTTCAACTTGATTTCTTTCTTGTCTTCTTTCTTGTCTCCCTCTTGTCTTTCTTTTGTCTTTCTTCTTGTCTTCCTTTTTGCCTTCCTTGTCTTTTTTTTCTTCTACTTTTTCTTCAGTTGTGGCCGCTGAACCTCAAACAATGGGAGCAAACCCAAAAAAAAAAAAAACAAAAAACAAAAAGTTTTTGTTTTTTGTTTTTTGTTTTTTTTTTTTCGGGTTGGCTATGAGGTGCTGGTGAACCCTAAATGGCAGCAGCCAAAAATAAATAAAAATAAATAAAAATTCTTCTTTTGGTTGGCCGTGGGGTGCTGCTAAGCCCTAAATGGCGGCCGCCCAAAAAAAAAAAAAAAAAAAAAAAAAAAAAAAAAAAAAAAAAAAAAAATTGACTTTTTTCAAATTTTACTATTTTTAGCCTCTAGGTGCGCGGCCGCGCACCCAAAGACCCTCCCATCTCCCTCTCATCTTCTTCTCCTCTCCTCACATATATAGAGGAGAGGAGAGGGATGGGAGAGGGAGTGGGAGAATGATGAGAGAGACCCTCTCCTCTCCCCTATATATATGAGGAGAGGGGAGAGAGATGGAGAGGAGATGAACGTAGAGAGGGAGATGAAGATGGAAAGAGAGATGAGGATGGATAGGGAGATGTGGAGGGAGATTGAAGGGTCTTTGGGTGCGCGGCTGCGCACCCAGAGGCTAAAAATAGTAAATTTTGAAAAAAGTCAATTTTATTTATTTATTTATTTTGGGCGGCCGCCATTTAGGGTTTAGCAGCACCCCACGGCCAACCAAAAGAAGATTTTTATTTATTTTATTTTATTTTTATTGTTTTTTGGCGGCTCCCATTTAGGGTTCAGCAGCACCTCATAGCCAACCCGAAAAAAAACAAAACAAAAAAAAAAAGCTTTTTTTTTTTTTTTTTTTTTTTGGGTTTGCTCCCATTGTTTCGGGTTCAGCGGCCAAAAAAAGACAAGGAAGACAAAAAGGAAGACAAGAAGAAAGACAAGAGGGAGACAAGAGGGAGACAAGAAAGAAGACAAGAAAGAAATCAAGTTGAAAAAGAAAAGATGAAAGAAAAAATAAAATAAAAGATAAAGATAAGAATAAAAAATATTTTAAATAATTATTTGTTTACAATGTAAGGGATTGAAGAAAGACAATAATCGTCGTTTTAAAAAAAAAAAGTTAGACCAAAAAAATTATGCGCCCGAGAACCAAGTGCATGATTATATGGCCAAGTGCGTAAATAGCGAATTGTGTGTTATAGGCGCGTCAAAGGGTTAATTTCTATTCTCTTACACTAACATCTTTGTTTTTCTAACCTAAAAATGTATAAGCTTTGGTATATTCCCTATACAAATATCATCTCCCATTTTTCACCTCAATGTTTAGTGAATTTGATTTCAAGTAATGTCCAATGTTTATTAATATAAAAGAGGTTATGTTCATGAAGGCAAACCACCCTATTTTTTGTCATGTAACTATTTATTCCATTTTGTATCAATGTTTTGCATTTGAAATTCATTGCAGGGAAATTGCTATTTTAGTGTCCAAGATACTATTTTTCAACACATACATTATTTGACTTTTTTGTAGAAGAACAATTTGTTGTAAAATTTAAAATAATACCGACTTTAAACAAAACCTTTTGAATGTAGTGTTTCAATGATGAATGGCAACTTTATAGTAAACATCGCATGCTAGCTCATGTCACTCTCATCACCTAAAAAGAACATGGAACCCTCAATTAAAATATGAATGATAAGTAGCAAAACAAGAAAACGAATTCTCGTTGGGCACTAAATCACAATGAAAATGTAGTAAAGATCATCCCTTAATAGCAAGTTCGTCAATAAACACATTTCTAAAAATAACATGTTGGAATTTTAGTAAAGTCATATTTCAAAAAAAGAAGTTGTAAAGAAGATTTTAGGCAATATTAGAAGTGCCGAACTGGCTGGCTGGCTGCTAGTGACACAGACACAAGGGGTGGCTTATCTTGTTCGTCAGCCAGGGAGGGACGGACGGACGGGCCGGACTCTGACGGTGGATGAAAAAGTGAGATCGTCATCCGGCCCATCCGTGAGTGAGTGCGCTTTGGCAGGCAGTTCATCAGGAAAACCCGACGGATTGATACAGTACTGTTGCAGTATTGCGCAGACTTGTATACAGTACAGTACTGTTACAGTACTGCTTTAATATCGTTGCAGTATTGAAACAATAGCATTTGTTGCAGTATTGCAACTATAGCTTCCATTGCATTATCGTTTTCTTAGTGTCGAATTGATACAAAATGTAATAATTTTTTGTTAGCAAAACTGCGGCATTATAAAAGTGATTATAACATGTTTTTAATACTATATTACTGTACCTGGGTCACCACCCCACGGACAAATGTTTAATAGTTTTTATGAAAAATAAGGTTCATACCTTAGAAAACAAGTTTTTTGGTTATTGTTTTAGAGCAAAAAAAAATGATTATAGATGGTCTAAAATAGCCCAAAATAGCTTAGAAATAGCAAATTATGGCTTAAAATAATTTATTCTATTTTCGTTTTTGGTCCTCATAATTCTCATTTTTTTTGTTTTTTGTTTTTTTGAATTATTTTTTGGCAATCCAGCTATGGTACTATGGTCGTAGAGTTACCCGCTAACTCAACTTGAGTTTCAATAAGCTCCCATGAATTTCGCTTTAATATGCTCCCATTTGTGCACTCTAAATAGGTAAAAGGTATGAGATAATTTGGTGGTCTCTCATTATTAGGTATAGAAGACCTTTGTGGTCTCAAAGCTGCTAAAGAACTCAAAAAACGTATGTTTTGATGGCAAAAAAAGTTCTCCTTGACTTTAGGGACCACCAAGCTTTTACACATCTAATAATGAGAAACCACCAAACTCTTACATACCTTTTAGTTATTTTGAGTGAACAAAAATAATATATTACAACAAAATTAATGGAATCTTTTTCAAACTCAAGGTTAGTTAGCGAATAAGTCCACTTTTTCAGTTCTAATTTAGGTGTTTTTTGACACTAATACTCAAAAAGTTTTATCTCAATTATTTATTGCTTCCAATTCAGATCTTTTAAATTTGTTACGGTTTTAAAATTTTGATATAGGTTTCAGTAATGATTTTCACATTTTACATCAATGTCATTCATAACTCATTCAATGTGCGCTAGAAATTACACATTTTCAATCTTCGTGAATTTAATGACAAATTCATGAGAATATTGCAACATTCCATCAAAAAAATTGTTGAGCAAGAAAAATTGAACAAATTTGATATCATTTTTTTCATGTGTTGTTCAAATCATGAAGTGTCAAAAAGGGTTTTGAGACAAAAAGGGCAAATTATAGCGAAGCAACTCATGAACATGAAATTTAGCTACAACATATTTTGAGTCATATCTATGTTTCATTTTAACTCTTCATTTGAGGTATTACTATATTTATTTAATGAGGTAAATTTCCCAAAGTCACTTGTTTTCACACAATTTAACTCTTTAAGGGTTTTTCTATGAACTACATGTGTGTTACAAACTGTGTCTTACATGACTTCTTAGAAGTTTTATAGAACATGAAAGTTGTGATGCATAACCTGAAGATCCTTTCTATATAGTTGAATACCACTAAGATACTCTAAAATTTCCTAATTCCATAAATACAGTTAAAAAAAAACTTTGTATGGTCATAAAATATACTCTTAAAATAATAATTATGATTGGTTAAAAGTATAATGTTCATAACATGGACATAAGTTGCCAAGATTTAAGATATTTCATTTTTTAGAAACACCAATCGAAGTAATCGTAGGCAAGAATTGCATAAAATAAACACTTTAAATGAAATGAAACTTTATAATTTTAGTCACTGAAAATTAAATTTCTGGAATAATGACTAATTTTGTATTTTTAATGAATTTCATAAGTTTTAGCTTATAAATCATATATCTAATTATTTATGATGAATTCATGAAATCCATTTTGATATAAGAAAATTTCATTTCATAATTTAGGAATATTCTTTATATGTATTTGCAAAATTGATGCACTATCATGTAGTTTTTCAACCAATTACAAGGTTGACAATTTTGTAGACTACTTCATGTACAATCACCATCTACTGTATTTATTGTTTATAGAATTAATAGTAAAAAATTCCTAATCCATACACATGCCTTTATAAATTATTTGATTTTAAAGAGGTCAGACTTTTGAAACATTCAATTTGGACACTTTTATCATGTTAGATTTTTTTTGGTTCTTGGTGAGACTCATTATGGGTCGTTCGTCCTTTTTGGGTTAAAAGGACTATGATTCTATAACATCTTTGTCCTAAAACCATATGATATATTTCATGGTTGAAGGATATGCTGGGGGAAGTTCACTACGATAATATTAGAAAACAACGTGCGAGAAAATATAGGGTAGTTTATATTCACAAAAGGAAAAACTTAGAATTTCCTTAGAAGTAATATAGATGAGTATGTATGATAAAATGTGTATTATAAATAATATAGGCTTGATATAAACAACGCATATTTTTTAAATATTTGTTAAAATATACCGTAAGAGTTAAGGATCCTAGGTGTTTTTAAAAGTTAGGAATTGTTTTGCAAGATGAACATGACATCTTTCATTTCTTATGAACGGTTTTGCCAATGTTTTTAAGTGCTAAAAAAAAATTCTCAAGATAAATTAGAGGAATTTTGGTTGGTCTTGTGTTTGTTTGCTTCAAACAAGATGTTGTAGTATTAACTCTATACCCTTCTACATTATTGCATGGACCCTCTTTTTGCTTGCTCTGTTTTTGGTGTGTTTTTTGTTTTTGTTTTATGACACTCAGTACCAATGTGTTTAATTGTGCGTGTAAGTTGATTCAGGAACATGGGGTTATTTTGTTGTTTGAAAATGTTTATGAACACTCTTAATGTAAGACCTTGTTGTGCATTGGATATTGGTGAATTAGTACTTTGAATGCTCATGAACCCTTTGCAGTAAAATCAAACAATTATAATGAACATACCTAGCTTTAAATTAGAGCTTCATAAAATTTAAAAGTAATAATAGGGTCATTTAAAAAACAAGAAATTAGCAAATTATGTAATAATACGGTATAGAAAATTAAGAATGGATAATTAAATACCCCTTGAATAAATACCTTTGTCATGCAGGTGTATACATATATACATGTCTGGTGAACTCCCCGAGAGGATATGGCTTTTCTTGATTCCCACACCTAAAACCTCTTTTAAACTCCAATTTCGTTATGATTCTTTATTTAAGTTACTTTTGTCCTATTCTAAAAAATTAAGATGCCTATAATATGTTTGCTTTTGGCATTTTTAAAACCCCATTGGGTCCAATGGAATTGAAGTTATGAACAAGATTCTCCCTCAAAAAAAGGTACACTTGTACTATCCAGTATGTCATTTCCATAACATTTAGTAGCATGCATTGTCTTTGCGATGGCTCTACAATGATGGTGTGGAGAATCCCACACCCAATTATACATTATTAGTACCTAAATGTACTGGTGGAGGCTCAAAGTGATGAGCATAATGTTTCAATGAAATACAAGGCTACTAAATGTTATGTTAAGGATGAAATACAAACTTAATAAAAAACTTTGTTACATGTGTTAACCCTTAAACGTCAAGAGGGCCTAGACAGGGCACCTCAGAAGGCATCTAAAGTTTTGGAGGAAGAAAAATTATATTTTTTTAATTTTTTAATTTTTTAATTTATTTTCTTGCATAACGGCTTTGCAATGCATTGCTGAACTTCAGCTGCCCCAACCTCAAACTTGTTCAATTTGATAATTTTGATTGCTTACCAACGATTCCATAATCTCTCAAATGAGGCAAAATTTGGAATCTAGATCGTTTTTTCAGTAGCTTTCCAACGCACGAATCCTCGCTTGATTTGGTTGAGAAAATCAACCTTTTTTTTATTATTCTCTTTTAAATAAGCCCATGGGACTTACCTTGACGTTTAAGGGTTAAGTAGAAAACCTTCAAATGTAGTCTTTACACTACTACAATGTGTTCAGGTGCTGAATATGTTAAACTAAGAATTAAAAAAAAATCAATTTTGAATTTGACTAATATAGCACACAACTATTGGATGCTAGCATTTCCTCAATAGTACTATGCATATTTGTAAAATTCTAATATGCTTTTTATTACCAAATGAACAATTCCCTACAGAATTGACTGATACCCTGATCAGAAAATTGCCCAAAGAGAAGAAGTTTCAAAATTTATACATATTCACAAAGTATTGGCCCTCATTTCTAAAATTTGGGAAAATGTGAACAAACTTAAAAAATTTACTCATTTCTATCACCCTGTATGATTCCTTGGTGTTCTCGAGTCATTTTACTACAAGACATTGCACTGTCTGATCAAACTGTAGCTTTTCATATATCTGTACTAAACACAAATCTTTGCTAATATAATTGTCTCCATAAGATTGTTTGGTAACAATTCTATCTTTGTTACCATAGAAAGATGATGTTGCCTGAGTAGACGTTGGAGTTGTTTCATATCGCGGGCCTTGAAGGACATAGTGCTGTAGATCTATATACCTGTACTATTTGCAAGCATATTCACAGAATGGGACACATTGAGTATCTTATTCACATCAATTTCTACTGAATATTTAAAATGTACTGTATCAAAAGCAATAAAGAATCCTGTAAAAACACAAACCTGGCCTCACGTAATTTTGGTTCATGTAAGCCTCTAAACAAATCTTTAAATTTGTAACAATGTCTTCTCGTGAGATCATGTTCATAATTTGTTATTGTTGTGGGCTTTGTGCGTGCATATAAGAATCTAAGAGTTCCATATTCAGGTTTATTAAGAAACCAACCAAAATATGTTTTGAACCAAGCTCCAAGGTCTGCAAACCCCTCCGCCCCCTTTCTTAATTCTCCAATTGTTAAATAACTAAAATATTTTATAAGTGAAATATTTTCAAGGTACCACTTTCAAATATTAAAAAATATTCTAAATTTAAAATATTAACATACCAATAAATAAAAGTTTCATAAAAAAAACTCAATGTAACCTACCTTGTCCAATGTTGTATTCTTCACAATTGAACGAGAATAAGCTCCATTCTTCACTACATCCTTCTTCAATGCTTCAAATCTTCAGATATATTTCACAATATGAACACGCAATTTGCAATTTATGCACTTGACCAAGTATGCTCATTTCATAAGAATATTTGACTTTAAAAAAGAATTCATTAAATAGTTCTCTAAAAAACATCAATGTCGTCTTTCTTCAATCACTTTCATTGTAAACAAATAATTATTTTAAATTAATTTTCATTCTTATCTTTATCTTTTTAAAATTAAAAAATATATATCTCTTTTTATATATATTATATATATATATTTTTTATCATGATTTCTTTCTTGTCTTCTTCTTGTCTTTCTCTTTATCTTTTTCTTCAACTGTGGCTACTAAACTCTAAACAATAGGAGTGCATTACAAAAAATAATTATAAAATGAAACATATATATATATATATATATATATATATATATATATATATATATATATTTGAAAAAATTCTATTTTTAGTTGGTGGGGATGGGACCGCGCATCCAAAGACCCGTCCATCTCTCTTCTCCTTCTTCATCTCCTTCCCCTCTCCTCATACAAGGTTGAGGCACCTAAAACCGACCAAGTACCCAAAACCAACCACCCTAGATTCTTGCCTAATTTCTGGATTTTCAAAGGGAAGATGTACCTCATTTGTACATTAGAGCATGTGATCGGTTTTAGATAAACCTATCACTTTCAATTTGAAAATTTGTACTTATTCAAATAATTCTCAAAAAAATTAAATGAAGTATGAAAACTTCTTAATTCCTTATTGCTAAAAGAGGAAAATACTCAAAATATCGATTCATCTATCCCCTTGTATAGTGAATGCTTTTATGCTGATGTTCACCTAGTTCCTAATTTCAAATGAAAATAATCCTAACTTAGATAGTGTGGGAAGCTATCTTCCACTTTCTAGTCCAATTTTTGATTTTCCAAAATTGTTAAAATTGTGTTTTTACAACATTTACAAGTTGAGGACCCTGAAAGTTCAATATACAGTGCAGAAAAGTTTTTTCAATTACATTTCTTATCATGTAAGCTCGAAAAGCATGCCACCTACACCTTATTTAAAACCTCATATTTTTTTAGACATTTTTTTTTCAAGAGAAAAACTTTGAATTTTATATAAAAATTATTATAATTTAAATAATTTTGAGGAAATCAGTATAAATCGGTTGAACAATAAATTATATGAGAAAAATTGTGGGTTTAGGCTCTTTGAGGGTGGCTCAACAACGGTGGCTCTCCGCCTTTGAGGGATTTGACGGTTCCCTGAAACCCTTGAAGAGTGCTTTTTTGGGGTTTCAGCTAATAAAGATTGAGGGTTTCAACTATGCTGGCTCTTTGCAAGCTCAGTGATGCTGACTGTAGAGACAGTTGCCCTCGGGGGCTGTCCGTCTTGTTGCTTTCAGGGCGCGCTCTTGTGCATTCGCCTTGAGGAGCTTGTTAATTGCATCGTCTTCATTCCTGTGAATTACATCAACTGCTATCAATTTGGAGGTTGGGACGAGCGGACAAACACCAGCGACATGAGTAGTCGTAGAGTGGTGCAGCGCCTTGCGCGCTTGGCGACTGCGTGGAGGCCTGGCCTACTGCAGCGAGGAGGATCGCAGCCACTGAGAATTCAAGGTATGAAATGTCCGCACACTAAGAAATCTAAGAAATTCCAAGAAAATTGTCTGTGTTACTGGAGATTCTCGTTTTCAATCACCTTTTTTTTTGCCTTACACTGAATTCTGTTTCTTTTAATAACCTGTAAGTATCCATAAAAAGGTTGATAAACGTTCAAATCATTACTGAATTAGGAGTTCGAGAACGAGGGCTTCTTGTGCGTTTTTCAGAACGAGAGTTGGAATTTCCACGAGAATGGGGGAAACCTAAACCCTAAACCTCAAGAGCTGTAGCACTAAGCGGACTTTGCGAGAAAATTGCCAACCTTGAGACCAAGGTAGGTCAGTGGATCCTGTTTTGTAATGGTAAATGGCTCTACTTGTTCAAAGGGAATTCAATGCACTAAATGATGCCTTATTTGGATATTGTGTGTAAAAGTCGTAAGAGCTCACAGTTGTATTGTAGGTAACCTCAAACCGACACGATGTTAAGATGGTGCATATTCTCAAGATCAATACTCCCTCCGTCCATATTCTCAATCAGATCAATACTTCTGTCAAACACTAATTCATGCCAAGGACACTATGTTGACATGTTTTTGATTCACGACTGGATTGTGACTGGGCAGGTCACATGTGCGAGATGTAGCGACGAGGAATATCGCCGCATACGATGTTACGGTATAAAAACACTCTCTCCCTCATATTCAAAGCTTTGTCACGTGCTCTTTGCCATTGAATCTGAGCAATTGAAATGATTTTGCAGGAAGCGAGGAGTGCTACAAACATTGCGGGAGGCATAACATTGAGCAAGTATGGCAAGATGACATATTTCCGTGTCGTGTTTACCTTCGTCACTGGTATGATCTGCCCTATAAACAGTATAGTATATTGAACTAAGAACGGATCTCTTTGGTACCGTGTATATTAACCAGTAATGCGTGTTTGTGGATGCAGTGTTCTAGCTGCCAAGAATCTATGAATGGATGCATACGACAGTTTCTTGGACCACATGTATTTGGGAGACAGGAAAACTACCATCACAAAGTACTTTGAAGCAGGTTTAGGTGTTGGTGTGATGGACGAGCTACCACCTGACATGGCCTCAATACCATGTGACCAGGCGGAACAGGGTTGAAGTAGAGATTGTGAGGGTCTTAGGTTTTAGGGTAGAAATCTATCCTTGTGCTACATTACAGACTATTGTGAACTGTAGACCAGTTGTAGATTTGGAAGTGCTTGCTATATAATATAGTGAGACATGTCAAAATTTGGAAATGTAGTCTTTCTGTACATTTGTACCTATTTGCAATCTACTATAGTGAGACAATTTTAAATGTCGAAATGTAGTCCCTGTGTACATTTGGAACTCTTTGCAATCTACTATTGTGAGACATTTTTGAATTTGAAAATCTAGGCTATCTAAACAATTGGAATTGTTGCAATCTTGTTGCAGTATTGCAACAATTTAGTAGCACTACAAATGCTTTTATGCTTGCAATATTGTTATAATATCCAAAGAATACTGCAAGCAATACTGCAATCACCAACTGCGTGCAGTATCGTTGCAGTACTGCAACAAAACTATACTGTCACGCTTTCCGTGCAGTACTGCAACAATACTGTTACTATACTGAGGCAACCCGTTTTTTTTTCCCGATGTTCAGTTGAGCGCTGAGTGGTCCATTGATTCATTCATTCATCCAGGCAGGGGCCACGTTGTGAGTCCGAGGTGGCCCACCCCAGATGTGCCAAGTGGCGAGCGCCGCGTGTCAGCGTGAGCGTCATCGTCAACCTCGTTGATGCCTGGCTCCCTCCCTGCCTGGTGTTCCCTCCCTCCCTTCCTTCAACGTGAGTGAGTGAGTGAGTGAGTGGGTGAGGGAGTCGGAGATTTGTAGCGTCAACTTGATGCCCCAGCCACCCATTCAACGTTTCGTCTTCAATCTCATCCACCCTGGCATCTGGCATCTGGCATCTGCTGTAGTAGTAGTAGTAGTAGTAGTACTAACTGGGGTTTCGCTTCATGCCCCATCCCATTCCAACGCCTCACTGTTATTGCTGCATTCTTCTTCATTCTGCCTAACTTCCTTTTCTCACCACACACAAACAAACAAACCAACCAACCAACAAACCAACCAGCGCTCCCTCGTAAGTTTCGCTCTGACAGTCCTCATTTGGATCAGATTCGAGATCCTCGGCATTTGTTTGCGGGCTTTCTTTGCAGGTGCTGGACCCAATCCCTCCCTCCCTCCCTCCTTTTCATCTTTCCTCTTTCCGCTTTCTTTGCATGGGTGTTGTTGTTGCTGCTGCTGCTGCTGCTGTTGTTGTTGTTTTCCCTGCCGCGTGATATTCGGAGGTTTTGGTGATAGCTGGGGTTTTGGACCCATTGCATTGCTCTGTTCGTGTCCTGGCGTTTGACCTAATCTCTTATCCCGGTTCCTTCAATCGAATAAACGGACATTATTGTTATTATTATTGTTGTTGTTATTATTGTTAATATTATTTCAGGAGTGCTGCAATTTCACCTTGAATTGGAGTCCTGAGCGATGACAAAGCCGGAGTTCAGCGTCGGGGACAGAGTGGCATGGAACTACGGCATCGGCAAGGGCAAGGGACATATTCTGGAGAAGGTGACCAAGACCACCAAGTTTGCGGGAAAGAACTTCAAGGCGTCTCCGGAAGAGCCCAAGTATCTCATCAAGAGTGACAAAGGCATACAATCTTACCTTACTTACCCACACTCTTGCATGCATGTCATCTGAAACTACTGCTTCTTGCAAAGTCCGCAAGCGCAGGCTCCTTTAGCCGCCATAGATACAGTCATACGGCGACAGTCAGTTTGTATACCGGTCGAGTGATGTATCATTCGACGTGACTGTTTCTGTACACACACAATATGTGAGGCCTGGTAGTTTTTTCTTCATGCAACTCTAGAACTCTGACATAGAAAACTGCACTGTCTAGCAGCAGGGACCTGGGATTCGAAACCCATTTTTTTCCCCTTTTTCTTGAATGTTGATGTGTATGGCATACCTATTTCCTTTTCTGCATTAATTTCATGACATCGGGAATGTTCCAGATAAATTCCCTGTCGGTTGATTTCTGGTGGATGTTCCTTCCTTTCCTTTCCTCTGAGGTGTAGGGAATAGAACTTTGTGACAGCCTGTGATCAATGGCTGGCTGGCTGGCTGGCTGTCGAAACCATGCATCAGCTGAGAGAAGTATGGAGATGTCATTTTTGAAGCTGAAAATAAATAAATAAATAAATAATGCATTGACTGTATTACTTGCATGTGATCGGGTGCTCACTCAGGCAAGGAGCTGCTTCGGAATCCAGAGACCTTGGAGATGTTGTTGAAGGAGGATGTGGCTGATGACAACGGTGATGTGGAAGAAATGGATCACGACGTGGACGAAGTCCTTCACGATAAGGACGAAGATCCCACCGCAGATATTGAAGGTAGGGTGCCTGCCTGCCTGCCTGTTTCCAATATCCAGCAGATCCACAGAGTTCATTCCAACGCAATAATAATAATATATTTTGTTATTTCCGTTAAATAGATGGTAGTCACGTTAAACTGATCAATGCATAAACTGTCATCGTTCTCACCACCACCCCTTTTTCAAATGCACCGTTAGTTGGTTCGTTAAAATATCCTCCATGACATGACATGACATGACATGACCTTTGTCCAGGCACTGAAAAGAAGGAAGAGGTGAACGAGGCCCTGGCCTCTCAAGACCGTGAGTTAGAGGCCAAGGCAGGAGAAGAAACGAAACATGAAGAGCAGGAACTAGGTGGGGAGCCCTTGCAGCAGATGCCTGGAGTGGAAATCAAAGCAAATCCGATCTCAGACGACGACGACGACGACGACGACGGTGCAGATCTGAGCAAGGTTGAGGTTCAACACGATGATTCTGCAGCAGCAGCAGCAGCAGCTGTGGAAGAGGAGCCTCTCCAGACTGACGTCAAAGACGAGAAGATGGACGAAGTTGTCAAGCCATCCAAGAAGGAAGCTGCTCACGGCTTGCCTCATGAAACGGTACCCCAGCCCAACCTGGACGCTGTCAAGTAATTCAGCCGTCTCAGTCTCTGCAGGAGAATTCGTTGAGAGCCATTCTGTCAGTGTCTTTGACAAATATGTAGGATTGATGTTCATAATGTTGTTGTTTCTTCTCTTTTTGTTTCCTTTTTAATTTTTATTTCATGCCAGGGTGCATTTCTGTGTTGAGTCTTTGTGTTTCAGGATTTGTGTCTGGGATTTGAGTCTATCATGTGCAATACTTTCATTGCAAGGGCTACTGTGCTCTGCATTCTTTGATTCTAATCCTGGAGTAAAAATAAACACTTGCAATACTTGAATTCCAAAACTGTTTGTGTGTCCATGGTGTCTCCTTTAGCTTATTGAAACAGCGCTCCGTCTGCCAGTGTAAGGCTTGGTAAGCATGGTCATAATATCCAGTGATTGCCAAAACTGAGTATGACCATAGCATACTGAATTTCAACAAAACAATGTAGGGAAATTGCACCAAAAATGACACCATAAATCGCAGAGGATTACCATTGCAATCAGTCATACTTCCATGGGGATTGAGGTCTATTACACACAACAATGCATGTAAAAAAAAGTGAAGTGAAGTTCAATCCAAAACTCAGTTTTGCTCACACTAGCTGGAACAAAGTTAGAAATTTGTTCAACTACAACAGTTGCAATGCACTTAGGCATGCTTCTATACAAGTTCTTACACTTATACAAGTTCCTACACTCATTGAATAAGTTCCTACACTCATTGAGGGTAATTGAAGACCAACAATCTTCAACATGCTCCCACAATTCTAACATTCTTTTGGAAGGTCTCTCATTGGTTCAGTCAACATTTTAAAGTTTTTCGCAAGTGTTCGATTGGATTTAAGTCTATAGATTGCACCAGCCACTTCAAACGAGTGAATTTTTTTTAATTCAACCAACGGCACGCACTCTTGGATGTATACTTTGGGTCATTATCTTGTTAAGAAATCAAATTTTCTCGCTCTAAAATTTCTCTATACATGTACTAATCCATTTTTTCCTCAATCCTACACATCATACCAGGGTCACTTGGAGTTATGCAGTTCCACATCATTACCGGTACTCCCCTACTTCCAAACTTGACGGTTTGGAGAAGTCACTTAGTGTAAATTTTGGGTACATATGAGCAAAAAAAGGGTATTTAATGGGGAGCTATGAAATAATTGGAATAATATCTACTATTTATAGTATATTTACAGTATTTTCCTATATATTGTAGGAATATTCCTACAATATTTCCAAATTGGTTTTAAAACACCCTATATTAATTCTATAAACTTATAATTTTTATCTCAAATGAATAAAACATACCATGTATTTTTTCTCTGATAATTATTTAAATTCTTAACAATGACTTCCCCGAGATTCCTGCATTTCTACTATGTCCATAACTAAACCAACACCAATTGCGACCATTAGAGCAAAATCGGTTGATTTTTGTTTCATCTAAGAATACTACACAATCCCAATTATCATCACTTCAATAGTCAAATGGCAATGACGTTTAGCAATGACGTTTAGCAAATTCTAATCGTCCCTTAACCTGAAGAAGTGTGAGCTTGGTTTCTTCTATTTCACTTTACATTTTAAACCTCCTTTTCATAACACTCTCCTCATAGTACTATCACTCATACCAACATAAAGCTCTTCTCTTAAGTAATTTCCAACTTTGTGTGCAGTTTCTAAACCACCTACAGTGATTTCTCTCATACAAGCTTTGTGATCAGCTGCACTATACACCTATGGCCTACCACCACAACTGCGATTCACATCACTCAACTCATTCAAATGTTGCTTACAAAATTGTGCAACCCAACTTTGGGATACTTCTAAGTCTCTAGCAACATTTCTAGTACTTTCACCCTTCCTCAACTTCTCTAAAGTAGCTTAGACTTCTATTTGCTTTCTATCAGCAACAAATAGAGACCTTAATGAAACCATATTGCTCAATTTGCATACATGATGTGCATTGAATAAAAACAAAATTACAAATGTGAAGGCCAAGCACATGCCCATCCAAAAATCAGACCCAAAAACCACTTGTGCATGTCAAATTTATAGCATTCATTGCGTAATCCAAGTGAAAGCATAACTCAGTTCTAAAGCTAATTTACTTTGATCTATATCTTTCTCGAATTATTTGCATTGCTGAACTTGTAATTTGATAGTAAATCATTTACTTGAAGGTATACTTGAGCAGTCAACTAATTTGACATTAAATGCAATAGATTATAAAAAATGGCACTCATTGTAAGAGCATGGCCAGCAACACTCCAAACTCACGTCCAAGATGGAATGCGAGGAGCTCTCACGTCCCGAGCAACACACAACATTGTTAAACCCTAGATTTTGTACTCCTAAAGTTTCCAAGGTTCTCTCCTATGCTCTTGGATGCTCTTTGTTTTCACCACCACTTGGATACCAAATTCTAGCCATCAATTTAGGAGAAGAATCTTCCTAACTTTTAACTTCATAAAGTGAGAGCATGGTCTTGTAAAGGAATACTTAGGACAAACTATTTGATTTGCTGCTATTTTCCAAAAAGGAAATGTTTGGTGAGCAAAATCGAGCTTCACACTCTAAATATACCTTTATCATCCAAAAATAGCGTTTGGCGTGTCAAATTGGGTGTTGTTGGCTATGCTTTAATATACCAGTATGAAGGTGGTGCCTTACACTCTTTCAAAATATGGAGAAACTAGATCAATGGAATTGGCTAAAAGCAAGGGTATGATACATAAAACAAAAACTCCTTTTACATTGATTTTATTTTTATTTTCATTGTTTTATGTAATAATGAATTAAAAAAGACTAGTAATGAATTTTTTATGTGAACGTGTAGGAAATATCAATGCTCACATCTCTCTTTGCAAAGTTGACAACTCAATAGTCCAATTTCTTGCAAAACTCACACTATGATAGCACAATAGTAGCACCTACCCAAATTTTGTATGTTAGAATTTTCAAATTGCAATCGGATTTTGAGAACTAAGATCATAATGTTCAAAAGTATGAAATTATTTTAGAATGAAAGTTGTGGTGTTCAATTGTAGTCCTATAATTTAGTGAATAACAAAGAAAGAGAAAGAAAGAAAATTTGTAACTTTAAAAAAATTAAAGAATTAATTGAGGACTTAGGACCTTAAAATTAAAGATCGAAATCAAAAATTAGAAAAATGTCACTCAGAAAGTTTAAAAATTGAAATCAAAATCAAAATTTAAAAAAAAATGAAAAATGAAAAATTGAAGATGCCACACGTGATTAAAGAAGCTAAAGAATTTTGGTGTGAATTAGTGTTGAAGAAAAGTTTCCTTTCCCATAATGTAGTAGTGCATTGTTTGTAAAAACCAATCAACACTTGTCTACTAAGCTAGGCCTTAATGAAATCTCAAACATTGCAGCAAATACCCTTAACCCCTAACTGCCTAAGCATCCATTTTTTGGACGATGTACAGATTTCATCCAAAATTTCTCATCCGTCATGCACTTTTGCCAGTGTGAAATTTTTACTTTATATTCTATGGGAAGTTAGATTCATGCACATGTGATCCGATTAGAACGGGGATGATTTGTAAATTTTTTATGCCTCATTTCATGTTGCAGTGATTCACCCAAAATTTTGAAAATTTCAGAGTAAAAGTGTTCTAAAAAAAATCAACTCATAAAATTAAGCAACCAAAAAATCTCCAAAAATCACTACACTTAGAGTATTACATTTCAAACAATCACAATAAATTTCATCCGTAGATTGTCAATATCTTATCTGTAATTGAATTACAAAATAATTTTGAATTTCACGTTTCAAATTTTATGCAAAATTATTGGTAATAGCAATCATTGATCTAACCTTATGGATAAAATCTAAAATTCACAATGCACAGCTTTTATTCATATATCAAGTTCAAAATATCCCTCTAGGTTGCATTTTATAATGCATCTTTGCAAAACTGCCGAATTTGGAGAGGGCTCTAGGCATTTAGGGGTTAAACACATGCAAATTTTGGATCACAAATCTACCTATAGTTTCTCTTTGCTCCTCTAAATAAACGATTTTTGGTAAGATCATCTCATCCAAATGTTTTTTTTTTTGGTTTTATTCTAACTGTAATGAACAAGTTTTATTATTATTATTATTATTAATTTTTTAATTTTTTAATTTTTAATTTTTTTTTTGCACATTAAGAGAATTGCAATTGGTTGAAGGTATGTTTAATAAGTTGCACAAGTAAGATAAATTCTCCGCCCCCACAATGATGCTCTGCTAATAAAAGGAAGTAGGTTTGAGGTCGAGTTGAACATTATCTACAATAGAGTTATTTGTAAAGTCCCTCAAAACTTGAGTTTTTGACCTGTAATTTGGAAAGGACAGGATCGGCATGATCTCACTGTAGATCCAGAATAGAACACTAGATAGATTGAAATTTTTATTCATAAAAATTTGGAGGGAGGGAGAAAAATTGGGTAGTGGGGTGGGACCGTGAGGAGGAGTGGTGTCATATTGATGACGATCAACTCTGATACCAGCTCTGGTCCATGAAAAAAGGAGGACAAAAGACCGGATGCCTTTACAAATAACTCTAATGTCCAACAACTTGTTGAATTGTAGTTTTTCTTGAACTTCTCATTGCATCGAATAATCATTTATAATTATAGGCTTGTAATTACAGCCAAAAAGTACATGCCCTAAATTCAAATCATGTTGGAATCATGTTGGACAGGTTGTTACTCATGTTAGATGCCATTTCTCTTTCAGAAAAAAGAAAAGAAAAACCTATTAAAAGAGAAATGGCATCTAACACACTCTCCTCCCATGACACACGCTCTAAGGTCGAGGCACCTAAAACCGACCAGGTACCCAAAACCGGTCTGGCCTAATTTCTAGATTTTGAAAGAAAAGATGTACCTCATTTGTACATTAGAGCATATTATCAGTTTTGGGTCCTGAAGTACTTTTCATTTTGAAAAATTGTACAAATTTCAATATTGGGAAATAATTCATGGAAAATTTTGCATTCTCCACGAAAACTAACTTCCAACCCAGGAAAAATATCACCCTATTCATAGCTGGTCCAGAAATAGTGTAGGTAGCTTAAGTTATCGGTTTTAGGTGCCTCGACCTTAAATCCAACACGAACGAAATATTTCGTTGATGATGTAGTTTTGTAGCACTACCATAAAAATGCTAGAATACTAGCAGCACACATGAATTTGGACCTTCGGGGGGTGCACTGTACTAAACACGTACAAGTATACGTAAGTGCACAGAAGGGATATTAATTTGAATATTGTCGTATTACGTATACATACAATAAACATATTTAGAGCTCAAAATATTAATGTATACATACATTAAACATATATTTAGAATGAAATAGATCTGTATACTAAAGATTTTAGACATATAACTCCTCGTATACATGAGGGTTTTAGAAGAGGTTACGAACGCACGTGATTTCTCAAACATAATGTAGAGTGCACCCCCCGAGCTTGGACCTAGTGAACACTTTGGTGAGGGCACTCCCAACAAACTCTCCAGTCATGCTAGAAAACTAGGTTTCTAAAATTTGAAAGCATGGATGAAGCTATATACCGCTTTTTGAAGAGTAGGTGCACTAAGTATCGGTATACTGAACTAAAGTAGAAGCACCTAATTGTGACATTCACCTAATTATGATAGATTTTAGGAATGATGTTCATTTCAGGACACTTTTCTACGTGAGTCATAGATCATAGATTTCAAGATAAAGTGACATAATTAGGTACTTCTACCTTAACCCTTAAACGTCAAGGTAAGCCCCATGGACTTATTTATGAGAGAATAATGAAGAAAAAAGTGGATTTTTTAACCAAATCAAGCGAGGATTGGTGCATTGGAAAGCTATTGAAAAAGAGATCTAAATTCCGAATTTGCGCCTCATTTGGGAGATCGTGGAAATATTGGCAAGCAATCAAAGTTATCAAAATGAACAGGACTTGAGATTGGGGCAGTTGAGGTCGTTTTTTGAAAAGTGCCGCAGTGCTACAATGCCGCAATAATGCTAGCTAGCAGAGCCGTTTTTTCCACAATTTTCTTTTCTTTTCTTTTCTTTTTCTTTTTCCTCCAAAAATTTAGATGCCTTTCGGGCTGCCCCGCCCAAGCCCTCTTGACGTTGAAGGGTTAAGAGGCCATCCGAAAACTGTTGAGAGACAAGCATAAATACAAAAACACGAGCATCAAAAGAATGAGCAAGAGCTCTGTTCCATTAAGATTATATAGGGGTGAAGACAACTGGTTAACTCAAGTTAAGGTTTAGAGTGTGATTAGGTTTACCATCCATCTATCTTATCGCTATCTGTCTACTGTGACTTAACTGGTTTCTAAAGTACCAGTTGGGTAGATATGCTGACTAAGCTATGGGTGGAGAGTGGATGAATGATATTCATCCTATCTTAACACTCCTTGAACGATGATCTTCCTCGTTAAAAAAACTTCATGATGTTGTGAAGGAAAAAGAGTAAAGTCATCATTCGCTATCTAATTCACTCTAGTTCAGTGAGAGTCCTCATACCAGCCGCAGTGATGAGCTTGCGGTGCTGAAGGGCTAGTAGTGCTTTGGTGAGGACGTCTGCGATGTTGTCTGCTGATGCAATCTTCTTGACCTCGTCTGCTTGGTCTTAAATATAGCCAAAGAGGTGAGGACTGATGTGTTTGACACGGTCGGCTTTGATAAAACCGGAGGAAACTTGCTCGATGCACGCCGAGTTGTCTTCAAATATGGTCGTGGGTTTGTCCATCGATGGAAGGCCGCTCATTTGAAAGATGGCTTGTTGCATAGTGCGTAGCCAAACGGCTTCACGGGAGGCCTCGTGGAAGGAGAATAGTTCCGCATGATTTGTGGATGTAGCGGTCACGGTCTGCTTGGTGGAGCGCCAAGAGATCGGTGCGCCGTTTTTGATGAAGTAGTAAGCTCCCATTTGCATAATGTTTAATCTGTAGTCTACCTAAAGCATGAACGAGTACAAAGAAGTACTTGAAGTGACATGACTGGGGAGTGATGGGGCAGCACCAGTCGCCGTGGAGACGATACAATGCCGCTGGCATTTTGGTCGGGAGCTTCTACCGTGATGGCTGCCTAATGAGCTTCCTTTGAATGCACGCTGCGCACTCCTCCACGCGCTCCGCATCACTCGTACATAGATCGTGACTAGTCAAGATGGGAATCATTTTCCGCATCATGGTTGTCCCGGGGTGCCCCAACCGGCGATGCCAAATGTTGGCTTTGGAGCTGGCGGCTAGAAAAGAAGCCTGCGCACCCTTAGGGATAGGCATAGGTGACACTCGTGTTGTCGTCCACCGGCCTCTTCCTCACCTTAACAAGAGGGGCTAGCTTGCATGATGCAAAGCTCATATAGGCCGTTGGCTGCCGCGTGTGCGGTAGCAAGGCGCCGTGGCCCTCGCCTAAGCTCGAGGAACTCTTCATCATTTTCCACCGCAGTGGAAACGTGGATGTCATTAGCCCGTAGGTCACGGTAGCTGATCAAGCTTCGAGGGGCATCCGGGGCGTACATAGCCCTTTCACAGATGGGGGGGCTCCTCCGGGCAGAATCACAACTGCCCGGCCCTCACAAAACTTCAAGTGATTGTGACTATGTCACAAGTTTGCCATGGCTCATTTTGAGTTTTGAACTCAAAGTGTGCATGGTCTTGCAAAACGGAATGAGTGGAGGCGCTGTCCAGCAGACCAATTTTAGCTTTGTTGGCAGACGCACTACTCTGAACCATGTAGATTTCGGGGTCTAACTCCCTAAGTGTGGGAGAGGGAGCATCGAGGGTGTGAGTTTCCCTCTTTCTTTCCCTCAGTGACTGCAACTCCTTACACATTGCAATGACATAACTAGAAGCTCGACATTCCTTAGCATAATGATCCTTTCTGCCGCATTTATGACAAGTTTCCTTCTCTATTTTTCTCAACGACTGAGAGGACCAATCGGTTCTGGTCTGATTTACGTGCCTTTGGGGTTTGGAAGATCGGTTCCACGTGTGCTTGGGCTTCTAGTTTCCCTTTGGCTTCCAGCGTGGTGCTTTGGAGATGTGGGACTCTCTACTTGGATTGCCCGACTTCGGGTGTGGTGTAGGTGCCGAGCTGGTTGTCATGGGTGTCACAGACATAGAACCTTGAGATGGGTATTGCAAAGACTAGGCCTTGAAACTAGAGATATAATTATTGTGTCCAAAACTAGTTCGTAATGGGTATTGCCACAGTGATATAATTATTGTGTTCAAAACTAGTTCGTGATGGGTATTGCCACGGACATAGAACCTTCTAGAATACTTCTAGAAGTTCTATAGGTCCTTAGACTTTTAGGATTTTCTAGATACTTCCTAGGGACTCTCATAGTCCCTAAGAAGCTCCTTCAGAAGCTTCCTTAGTACTAGTATATCAAGGGGATGAGATGAGAGACTCCTCATTCTCGTCGACACCAGTTTAGGAGCAACCTTGAGCATTGCCTTGTCTTGTATCTTGTTCAACTATCGATTTAATTCAATATACTTTCTTGAGAACCACTCTTGCGTACTATTACACTTCTTGTTCTTGAGTCCTTGTTCATGTCCTTGCTCTTGTTCTCTTGTTCTTGTTCTTGAGTTCTTCTGTCCCTGACACTGGGCAGGTCCTGAACTTTGTTGTTGTGAATCTCCTTAGCCGGCCTTGACTCTGCATTCTTAAGGAGCAATTGTTGCTGCTTTTCGGCTAACAGAAGGTAGAACATGAGTTCAGAATGTGTTGTAAACTTCATGTTGCGATATTGTTGGGCCAGGATTGCACAAGCAGGAGGAAAGATAGAGAGGGTCTCATCAATCATCTCAGTGTTGTTGATGGTGTCGCCACAGAGCCGGAATTGTGCTACAATGCAGTGAAGTTCGGAGTTGAATACAAGAAAATTTGGAAAATCCACCACGCGGAGGTTGATCCAGTCGCTCCGGGCTTGTGGCAAGAAAATGGTCTCTTTATGCTTGAATCGTGCTGCCAGCGCTGCCCATAGTTCCGTAGGATCCTCGACTTGAATATGCTGCTGTCGAAGTGAAGAATCGAGGTGCCGGTGCAAGATGAGTAGCGTATGTCATTTGTGTGAGGCTGGAATCTCTCCTTCATGTGCAAGAGCAATCATAGCGTCAAGTTCCTCTGCACGCAAGTATGCATGCATGTCGATGTTCCACCCTAAGTAATTGGATCCATCTGGCTCGAGTGGATCGAAAAAGAGAGCTTGTGTTCGTGTCTCGCGGGGTTGGCGTTGCGTGTCCATGACAGTGGAGTCTATAGTAATCAATTGTGCTAATCTATATCTAAGTTTTTAGAAGGAGGAGAAAGAACAAAAAGAAAGTGAAGGAGAGCAAGAGAAGAGGTACAAAAAGCTACAAAAAGCTATGGCAAAATAGCAAAGGCAAGAGCTATAAAGAACTACCAAAAAAAAAAAACTATGCCAGAAGAGTAAATGCAAGAGCTATAAAGAACTAACTAAAAAATTTGCCAGAAGAGCAAAAGCAAGAGCTATAAAGAACTACAAGAACCTATGCTAGAAGAGCAAAAGCAAGAGCTATAAAGAGCTACAAAAAACTACGTCAGAAGAGCAAAAGCAAGAGCTATAAAGAGCTACAAAAGAAAACTATGTGGGAAGAGCTAACGGTGCTGATAACGTGTTGGGAGACAAGCATAAATACAAAAACATGAGCATCAAAAGAATGAGCAAGAGCTCTATTCCATTAAGATTATATAGGGGTGAAGACAACTGGTTAACTCAAGTTAAGGTTTAGAGTGTGATTAGGTTTACCATCCATCTATCTTATCGCTATCTGTCTACTGTGACTTAACTGGTTTCTAAAGTACCAGTTGGGTAGATATGCTGACTAAGCTATGGGTGGAGAGTGGATGAATGATATTCATCCTATCTTAACAAAAACAATGATCGGAAGACAAGAATACTATCGTAGTTACATCCAGCGGAAAGGGGGCAGGAAAGGGACGCCGGGGTGAGGAGTCGCCGTCGGTCATGGCAGAAGAGCCGCGGACTGCCGCAGGCGGATGCACAATGCCAAGAGCCGCGGGCGGCCGCAGCCGGACGCACAATCCGACGCAGTGCAACGCAAGCACGCAGGCAGCCAATAGGCGCGGCACCTTATCCAGGCGAGGCCAATGGGACGTGCTGTTGGACGCGCGCGCTCGGGGGTCCGCAATCCATCCGCCCGTTCCGTTCCGTTCCGTTGAGGTGGCTACCTTACATGCCTCGTGTGTCGCCCAAGTTTCATGTAAGTCAAGTTGTTGTTACCTCTTCAGTTGTCCCCCTCGTCCCCCTTGCTCCCTCGCCATAGCCATCGCCTCCGCAGCTAGGAGCACCAGCAGTCACTGAGCAGTCGTAAGTCATTGCAGTAGCCTTTGAGATGGCAGCCCTCGCAGCGACGTCCGCGGCCACCGTCGCCCTTGCTGCCTCGCCCTCCGTCTTCAGCTCCCGCAGCGCTTCCTGCACCACCAGCTCTGCCAACCTCCGCCTGTCGGGCCCCAAGCTCCATGGCGCCACTGTGTGCTCCAATGGCGCCCGCGTCGTCATGGCCGACGCCACCGCCACCGAGGCTCCCAAGGGCTTCTCCCCCCCGACTTTGAACGCCGATACCCCCGCGCCCATCTTCGGCGGCAGCACCGGCGGCCTCCTCCGCAAGGCGCAGGTCGAGGAGTTTTACGTCATCACCTGGGACTCCCCCAAGGAGCAGATCTTCGAAATGCCTACGGGTACTCACTCACTCACTCACTCAATCAATCAATACGTCGTCTCTCTCTGTTTTCTTCCCCCAGGCTCTTCTCTGGCTACCAATTGTGACACCTCTATCACGTCGACGGAGCCTGGATATGTCAGCTATGCTGCTTAGGGTTACAGTAGTACATTCTGTCATTTGCATGGAATGTTTTTACACTCTATGTATGTGGTGTGACATGAGATACTTGCCATTGATTGATTCAGAGTGATATGTATTGATTTGGCGCCTGCATGCAGGCGGGGCGGCGATCATGAGGTCCGGTCCGAACCTATTGAAGCTGGCGAGGAAGGAGCAGTGCTTGGCGTTGGGCGCCCGGTTGAGGACCAAGTTCAAAATCAAGTACCAGTTTTACCGCGTCTTCCCCAACGGTGAGGTGCAGTACCTTCACCCCAACGACGGTGTGTACCCGGAGAAGGTTAACGCCGGCAGAACCGCCGTGGGAGTCAACAACCGCAACATCGGCAAGAACGCCAACCCCGCCGAGATCAAGTTCGCCGGCAAGCAAGCCTATGATTTGTAGACATCACTTTCACTTTCATTTAATAGATCTTACGACTAATTGTATAACAACCACCTCACTGTTTTGTAATCATCAAATCATCTTATCTTTTCAATTTTATGCTCTCGCTCGCTCCTTGGTTCACATTACTGTTGTGGCATTCTTCATTTGCGGTGTGTTCAAATGCTGCATAATTCACGTTACTGCATTAATTCTGCCGCGACACAACTCACATTGAGAGCCTTCGAACTTAAGTTTATGCTACAGGCAGTTAGTACAAATGCATGGTCTAAGTTAATAACGCACCCTCAGTCATTTGTTGTATAGTGGACATCCGATCAGCAACTCGCTCCCGTCTACTACATATTATATTAGTTTGTGTACTCTGTCGATACTTTGGTGGGTGGGAGACGTCCCCTACACGTAAATTGAATACGACCCTAGCTTGTAAATTAGTCGCAGTCAGTGGAGATGCTTCGGCGGTGTGTCATTCTCTCTTATTCAAGTATGACACAACTTGTAAGAACATCAATAAGAGGGAATAAAAAACACTGCTGGGTACAACATTGTTTCTGATAACCTTTTCATACAGTATTTAAATAATTCATAACATAGGATATTGGAATCCCTAATATAGGTGTGTGAAGAACTATGTTATTTCATCTACGAGAGCCATTACGGTGAGTAATCTACTCTCTGAGAGCCAATCACAAGCCAGGGACGGGCAGGCCGGTGGGTTACGGCTCATTAATTTGTCATCTACATGAGGGTTGAATATGAGACACATTAATGCTGTTCACGATTTACATTATACCTTTATTCCTTGTGGCATTACGGTAATTGAAACTTGCTATCACTAGTGTGACTTGTAAGTTAAGTTAGTGTTGTAATCACCAATATGGTAAATTACTGTAGTGTGGCACAAGGCTAGAGATTTACCCCTGCCAAGAAGGCTTCACATCACTGTCATTATGGGATTTTGTGTTGCAATTGTTGTTGAACATAATGAAAAGTAAAAGGTGGTCCCTCTGATGGAAGAGCAACTAACTTAGTGCTAAAAGGAAATAAAAAGAAAAAAGTTCAAATTTATGGATGTCTTATGCATTTATATGGTATGATCCACTAGAATTCTTGTCCTTGTACATTCTTTTAAGGATTTTGAGGATAAAAAAATTCATTTTAGAGAGAAAAATATTTGTGTGAATTTAGGATGAACTGTCCGATAAAAGAGAAAAAGTAAATTGATAGAAAATTAAGAATCCGGCATTACATTTTAGTGGAGGGTGAAATAAAGGGTAAACTAGTGCATTGTCATAGCGCACAATGTGCACTCTAAATTCTAAAAGAGAAGGAGGACATTGAGTTGAGGAATGGAATTTTGAACTTTAAAAATTTTCCCAGTGTTCAAATATGTAAAGAAAAATATCTTCCAATTCTTTCAAAAAAAATTTGACTCAATTAAAGTTTCAAATTTTAAAATGTGTTATTTTTGGGAGGGATTAATTGTTTTTCAACTTCAAAAAAACTTTTTTGATGGATTTCTTTTTTAATGTACTTCAAAATGAAATTTTGTTGGTTGGCTTGTTTTTACAATTTTTAATATAGAATCAAACATAATCCATATTTACATTGAAAGTTTAATCATAAATTGGTAAAATTGTTATTAGAATGGGAGTTTTGGTATTGGCAAACTCTTGCTAGTCTTGAGATTCCACCAACCGACAAAGCAAAGAAGTCGACTAGTAGGTAGAAGCAGGTTGGAAAGACTTCTAGAACGACAACATCCAACTTGAAGGCTTCTACAAAGAATGCCAACATTGCAACCAAGGCTGCATCAAAGACAGGAACTATTAAGACCGAGGCTCCTTTGATTGTTGCTTTCGTGGCAGCAACCAGATCTGCTACAGTCAAAGACACGATGATGACTTATGCCCACAGTGAGCCCCTTCCACTCTCATGGAGCTGCGTGGAGCAACTGAGTCTTCTAACTCTTTCACAACCTTCTTCCCCTAAGTGCAATCTCCAAACTCTTGTCATCAACGCCTCTGTACTTGAGCAACAACAATTATTTTGAGAGGTACAAAACTTTGCTCTATCATGCTCTCCTTTTGTGTATGCACCTTCCGCAAGATGCCTTTATTGCTTGGAGCTTCAGACTTGGTGATTGCACACTTATTGAAGGGTCTATCGGTACCAAACAAATTGGTGCCATCATCCGTAGCATTAAGAGAGATATGGGGTTTCAAGAAGGCCCTTCCCTTGGTAAAATTGATGATCAGCAGTAGACCAAAACAACCATTCCATATATATATGTGTGTATTAAATTTTTTAAAAGATTTTGAAAAGAAAATCAACATTTTTTGAAAAGAAAATTAAAGAATTGCAGTTTGACGTGGAAGACTGTTGTCCACGTCAAACTACAATTTTTTTAGTTTTTAATTTGATTTATTTTTTTAATTTTTTGTTTAAAAATATTTTTAAAAAAAAAAATCCCGATCAGCAAAATTCGGTTGATCCACACTGGGGGCCTTCTTGAGGCCACATATCTCTCCTAATGGTACCTAATTGGAATGTGAAGTATGAGGACTACTTGCAGCAACTGACTACTAGAAAACCGTGACCAAATCAACAGAAAATCAATTGATTTATGTTGTTTGGGGCACTACAATTTCAGATTTCACTGATTTTGGAACTTTTTGTATAGCCAATAAATTGCTACCTACTTTTTGTTGATTTGAATAGTGCAAGGACGAAATCAACAAAATTTTAGGAAATCAAGAATCTTTTGAAATAATTTGTAATTTTCGAACTCAACTTCGTACATTTATAAGATTTTGGAATATTCTTATACCATAGTACTAGGGCAAGTTTGGCACATTCATGCCAAATAATGAATTAATCCTCGAAAACATGAGTCATGATTTCAAACCATTTTCCACTTTTGAATAGGCCCTTCTTGATACAATATTTGTTGAATACAATTCTTGTACAAAGTGTGAAATTTTTAATAAATTCGTCTTTCATTATCAGATTAATGCTTAGGAATTTTTTGATCAATTCAAGTTGCAATTAAAAGTTATTTTTCAAAACTTGATTCTTTTAGTTTTGGGAAATTTTGGGCACCCATGACAAATAAATCCAATTGGTTTGAAATTCTTTATACAAACTTTTAACAAGATTGTGAACATAATTCCTAAACGGCCCAAAGTTGAAAGGCATCAAAGCACACAATTATGACTTTCAAAACACTTAAAACATTTAAAACACCCTCATTTGAACAACATTTAAACACCATGGTTGAAGTTCTATGTATTATGAATTTTTTTTATATTAATCATTTACAATTTTTTTTTAAACTTTGTAGACTTGTGTGATCATTTTGTCATAATAGAATATTTTTTTTAAAAATACTTTGAACTTCAAAAAGTTGGGAAACCAAGCTAACTGTCATCTCCAAAAGTCCGTTTGAAATTTCAAGTCTTCATTCAAAAGTTTTAGACAAAATTTAGAGTGGGGTAACAAAGAATATTTTCTTTATGTTTTCAAATATCCTCTCTGAATTTTGCCTATCACTTTTGAATGGAGGCTTAAATTCAACAATAGATTTTTGGAGATGAAATTTAGCTTGATTTTCTAGGTTATTATGGTCCAAAGAGCTTTGAAAAAAATGAATTTATTATGCCAAAATGGTCTTCAATGTTTGTTGAATTTCATAACACCAAATTTTAAGTGTATATGTAAAAAAGAAATAATTTTTTATTCATTGAATTCTAATGGTAGCGACTTGGTTAGGGTGTTGAGTTATTAAGTGTGAGGTTCTGAGTTTGAATCCGAATTACAATTGTGAGTGTGCAGCTTGGCTGCCTAGAAGTTCCAGATAGCCAAAAAGGAATTTTTGTTGCCTGTCAATTTCAGGGAACAAAAAAAAAAAAAAAAAAAAACTAATATATTTTTTATTTGACTAGATCAATAGAAAAAATGAACAGATTTCTGTTGTATTTTATCTAGTACAATGCGTCCAAAACAAGTGAAAATATCAACGCTTATTTATTGATCTGGACGCTGAATTTTCTAGTTGTAGTTGTTCAATTTCGCCGATGAAATTCTGTATGATAATGGTGCCTTGCTACTTTTCTTTTTGTTCGACAATGGCGAGTTCCTTAAGGACATTGAGAGGTTTTTGACTCTTATGGATTTGCTGTCTACAAAGAGTGGATGGGGGTTAATCGTTTGCCGATGAATTTGGCAAGGGTTTACAATACCACCACCAACAAATTCAATATCCTTCTCCTCAAACGGGTTTCTCGGCCCAAGGACTCTTTGTCTTGGACTTTGACCTTTTCCATTCATGATGTGCTAGAGTCAGTGGAGCAAGGTGTGGATGTTGGCCTCAATGGCACATTGATTAATTTTTTCACCAACTCATTGATCATAGATAGTGCTCGTCCGTGGCGAGGCCCAATGGAGACGGCTGAATACTTCTTTTTTGCTATGTTATGGCTCTAACCACAATTGAAGACTTAATTATCGATGTAGCAGCTGCCACTGGTATGAATTTATCTTCATTGATTTCTTTGGAATATATCATAATTATCCCTATTGTTGATTTGTACTTATTACTTTGTGGTGGATTCATTTCTAGGTAATTCTATTTGTGCTTGCAAGAATACCGGTAGGCACATACTGAGCATGGAGAGTGAAAAAAAGTTGTTTGAGGTTGTTTTTAAGCCTATGATATCTCTTGCAAAGGCTCTACCAGCTCTTCCAAATCTTGGGTCAACTGCAAAAAAACAAAAGAAGGTTGTTGTAGTGAAGCGTCGTGGTGTTGAGGACCCTAAGTAAGTAAGCACCGCTTCCTCTTTCTATTCTATATCTAATATTCATATTATTTTGATCTTTATGATATCACTTGTGCTTAAACTCTTCTATGAGTTGCTATATTCCAAAGACTTTCCAAGCCCAGCTAACAACGACGCTAGCGTGCAAACCTAGAATGGAGAGCCTGAAAGCGAAGAGTAGGGATTTGGAGAGCCTGGAGCCTAGAGCCTCGAGTTATGCTAAATTTAGAAATGGGCTCTACTATTCAAAAAGAAAATTTATAGTAATTTTTGGAACCCAGGACCACTAAACCTAAAACCGTGGATTTGCAGTTTAGGGTGTATAATGTTTGTAGTCAATATGTAATAAATTTGGGAGAGAATGAAGAAAGGGGGATAATTGGATACATATGTAGGATTATTTTTTTTGAATTTTTTAAATACATTGTCATAGTAGTCAAACTTAGAGAAAAGGATTTTAAACCAACTAGAAGTGTTGGTGTTGTAGTAATTTATAATCGTGGGCTATGAGTCTACATCGAGTCTCGTCTCTAAACACTAACTGTGACTCATTCTCCATTTTGCAATCATCGTGATGCAGGCCGCGACAAAACATTGCACAATAAACCAAGGTGTCTTAATTATCCCTGCAGCTACCAAAATCTGATGGACCTCATCCATACTTAGAGTAGGGGCATGGAAGAGCGTGTTGACTTTGTAGTCTAGCTTGCATAGGAAGCAAAAGACATAGTAAAGGTGCTTGCAGTTGCCATACATTCCACGCCTTCTGATCGTGGAAGAAGTCATATTGTTATAATTCAGGCACGTACAAGCCGGAAAATTGCAAAGAGTGATGTTGTATACGTTTGCGTTAGCTTCGACTCCTGATTGCAGGGCAATTATTGCACCTAGTCCCGGATATATTAAGAAGTTCACTGAAACAATAGTTGCATTCGCGTTGCGAGCACTCTCCCACTGGTTTCGGTGGGCTTCTATGAGAGCTTTGATGCTCTGGCGCACGTTCTTGCCACTCCAGATGGTGGGGACTTGATTAGAATGGTTTGGTTTAGGATGAGTCCACAACACCGACTCAAACACCCTGGACCCTGCGAAGAGACAACATGGCGAGAGCAGAATTGTAGATTGAAGGCAGAAGCGGGCTTTTTGTAGCTCCAAGATCTTGTATCGAGAGAGGTTGGTCCCAGTGAGGGCTGGCCAAATATCAAGGATCTCCGGACGTGTCAAAACAAAGCCACGTTTTGGACCCATTACGCACGGAGCAATCTGATCAAGAATTAACAAGAAATCTTCAGTATCAGTTCCTTTTGCACGCCACTTCTATTTGAAGCCCCTTAGGTAGTGTTGTAGTTGTTTTTCCTCCTCTTACGATGACCATCTGGCACTTGGAATTGTTATCAGGTTATAGAGCTTGGCATCGTTTCTTGGATTTTTGGTTCATCCATGCAATGTGCCATTTGGACTTGTCACAGTCTGTTTCCAAAACGCTTGATGTAAAGGACACAAGAGCTTCAAGAGTACGAGTTTCATCAGCAAATAATCGAGTAGCAACGGATCTTGTGTGGACACGGGGGTGCGAGAAGTTGACCTTGTCTGGACGATGGGAGTCACCTTCGAAACCCATTGGCATGTCTAATTTCTTTTTGGTCGATTTGAAAACCTCCTCGCCCTATAGATGCGGTACCCGGTTGCAAAATCTTGACCCCTCGGCATCTTTGCAAGAGTATCAACAATCTTTTTTCCATATTGTGATTGCAAGGCTCTTTTTAGTTTCAAATCCTATTTAGAGGGGCCCGTTCTCAACGCCCTGCTAGACAAGTAGGAACGGTAGTTGGTTGTTTGTATGAAGGCCCGCGCCTAGTTGTCGGTGGTTGCAACAAAGAGGTCTGATACGCAATTGCCCGAAGAGTGCAACTATTTGTTGTGAATTGTCTCCACAAGATTGCAAGTTGGGATATCCGCCAATTCTTCTAAAGTAAGGTTCTAAATAGAGATTAGGATAAAGTAAGGAACATGAAGTTAGTTTAGGGGAATAGAAGGGACTCACCGTCTCCATGAAACCTCTCCACTAGTGGTAGCGGAAGTGCCAAAATGCCAACCGGTTGTTCTTTGATTGCATCTTTAGTTGTTGCTTCAAAGAAATACTACCATGCTCTAAGCTTTTAATACATGAGATCCGCTTTTGCCATAGAGTTAGCATCCTTGTACTGCTTGCAAAGCCTGTTGGTTCTGGAAGGATTTCGCAATGAGCTTCTCCGTATGCTTGTGCATGTTTGTAGACCAATGAAACAATCAAGTCCGTTCTCGGTCAACCATCACCACGGATCGCTCTCCAGATCTATAAACAATGCAAACCGCGTTGAAGTTATTTGTGCACTCTCACACATGAAGCCTTTGAAGTTAGTGTGAGGCACACCATTTCTCTCCATGATATTGTTGAGGCAGTTTTAAAAAATGACTTGACCATCTGTACGTTTGAATTGCATGTCACACACCGCAATCGTCAAGACTGTACAATACGTAAAATTGTGCACGTCGAATCGACAGCCCAAAATGCTAAATAATGAGTCCGCAAACTAATAAAACAATCATGTGAGACGATGATGGAAAACAAAACTAGAAACCTAAACACCCTTTGGGCAGGGGCCTCGACACTGACGTCCCCTCAAAAGCATGTAATACACCATTGAAAAGGCGCTTTCAAGACCTTTCCAACAATATATTACACGCCCAAAACTGCTAAATATTGAGATTGCAGATTTAAAAAACAGTCCAGAGCGCCGATCGTGGAAAAAATATCTTAGCCAACTAGACACTCCTTGCAAGGGCGTCGGCACCCACGCTCTCCAAGGGCGTGTAATCTATCATTGAAAAGGTGCTTTCAAGACCTTTCCAACAGTATATTACACGCCCAAAACTGCTACATATTGGGTTCACAAACTTAAAAAACAGTCCGGTGTGCCACTGATGGAAAAGAAAAACTTAGTCATCCATAAAATATTAAGAAAATGTACCTCCCCAGAGTCTCCTCTAGGACATGTAATATACCATTAAAAAGGTGCTTTCAAGACCTTTCCAACGGAATATTGCACACCCAAAACTGCTAAATATTGAGTCCACAAACTAAAAAATTAGTCCTGCAAGCCGCTCATAAAAAAAACTTAGTAATCCAAAAACTCTTAAAATAATTCCCCCCCCCCCTAGGGCGTGAAATATACCATTAGAAAGGTGCTTTCAAGATCTTTCCAATGGTATATTACACTCCCAAAACTGCTAGATATTGAGTTCGCAAACTTAAGAGATAGTCCTGCGAGCCATTGATGGAAAAAAAAAACTTATTCATCCAAAAACAATTAAGAAAATTAACCTCCCTTTAGGACGTGTATTATACCATTACAAAGGTGCTATCAAGACCTTTCCAACGGTATATTACACGCCCAAAACTGCTAAATATTGAGTTTGTAAACCTAAAAATCAATTCATCAAGCCGTTGTTGGGGAAAAGAAACTTAGCTATTCAAAAACATTTAAGAAAATGTACCCTTTAGGACGTGTGATATTCCATTGGAAAGGTGTTTTCAAGACCTTTCCAACGGTATATTACACACCCAAAACCGCTAAATATTGAGTTTGCAAACTAAAATAACACTCATGCGAGCCATTGCTGGAAAAAATTAACTTAGTCATCTAGAAAATTTTAAGAAAATTTACACCCCCCCCCCCCCCCCCCCCGCCTCTTAAGGGGAGACGTCGGCACGAATGTCACCCCCACCCCCCCCCCCCCCCCCCCCTAAGGCGTGTAATATATCATTGGAAAAGTGCTTTCAAAACCTTTCCAATGATATGTTTCAAGCCCCAAACTGCTAAATATTGAGTTCAGAAACTGAAAAAACAGTCCTGTAAGCCGTTGATGGAAAAAAAAACATTAGTCATTCAGATTTATTTTTTAAAATTTACCCCTTCCAAGGGGACATTGGTACCGACGACTCCCATGAGGGAGGGGGGGTAAAAAATTTCACTTTTTTCTTGTCATGCACCACATGCGTGGCGCGTGAGTTGCGGAAAAAAACCAAAAAAAATTCCCCCCCCCCATGGAGAATGTCGTCACCGATGCCTTCCATAGAGGAGTTGGTAAAAAAATTCCATTTCTCGTGGCACCACGCCAAGGCCCATGGCGTGGTGGCTAAAAGTTTTAAAGAAATTTACCACTCTTTTGAGAGGGTAAAAATTTGCACTTTTTGCTGCTCACATGTTACGCGCGTGGCACCTGAGCAGCTCAAAAAAACAAAACTTTTACCTTCCCGATGGGAGCGACGGCACTGACGCCTCCCTTGAGAGGTTAGAAATTTTGGTTTTAAGTTGCTCGTACGCCACTTGCGTAGCGCACGAGCAACAAAATACCAAACGTTTTATACCCCCGTGGAAGGTTTTTGCTTAGTTTTTCTTGGTTGCGTCAATATATTAAGCTAATTATAGTTGTAGGAAATTGTACCCCTCCTTGGTGCCCGGCGCAAGGGCATCCATGCAAGGAGAGATATCAAAATTTGATTTATAGTTGCCGTGCTCACTTGTTTGGGTTTGGATTTTATTGTATATTCATGAATTGTCTCTTGGTCCAAGGTTTTGTTGATGTCTTTGGCAATAGTCAGACAAATTTGCATCACCTAGTTATGGTGGATTCTGAAGACGAGACTTCAGCTCAGCCTCCTCTCATCCCTGAGGTATATTTATATTCTATAGTAATTTGGGTACTTGAATTATGTCATTTGATTCTAGTGTTTGCATTTTTCTTATTTGTTCTGGATTCTTGTCCTAGATTTTTGTTGCGGACAATGCACGTCACTTGGACGAGATTATCAATTTGAGTGACTTAGATAGTGATGTTAATTACTTTTGTACCTGCCCGGTTGAGTACGAGGAGGTGGCTGGTGTAGATCCCCACTGCTTAGTCTTTGATAGTCCTAGTTTGCTCATTAGTGTTCATTTTACTCCTAGCACCTGTGACGAGTTCAGTCCCGATTGTAGCCCACCGTATTCTCTGGTTTCTAGAGAGTATGTACCCACTTTGTCGGCACTGTATATTCCCAATTTCCTTCCAAAGTCTGCTCTCGCTTCTCCTCTAGGGTTTGTACTTACTTCTCCATCGGAGTCTGTTCCAACTTCTCCTCTAGGGTTTGTACCTACTTCTTCACCGGAGTCTATTCTAGCTTCTCCTCTAGGTCATCTAGCTGCTTGTGTGCTGTCACTTCTCTTACATCCAATTACAATATCTTATTTTCTTCTCATATTTCTGTTTACGGCAAGACATAGCAACCCGTATAGCAATAGCTAGAGATGAAGAAGTGAAGAAGAATTGTGAGAACACGCTCGAAGAAGATACAACAAGTGCCGGCATAAAGACGGCTTTCTTGAAGGGTGTGAAGGACAAGACTGCAAAGTTGAAGGCAAAACTGCGGAAAATGACTTCTGTTGCGAATCCAATCTATGGTGACTAGATATTGCAAGACGTATTTAGTAGCCACTTCTTCAATTGTCTTGCTCTATGAATAAAGTTCACATCTAAATAATATGTGTTGTGTAGGTCGAGAAACACTACGCTAGCAACTCACTAAAACCAAAAATGCAACTAGACAAGCTGCAACCCATCCTCGGGGGGTGCACTCCCTCTTATATTTTGCGTACATGTGCGCTCAAGACCTATTTAATGGGGGGGGGGCTATTTACCTTGTAGAAAAGATTAAAAGGTATGGTATTTTTCAAAATAAAGGTAAATGCTTGTATTTTAATACACCCTATCATTAATTATAAATTTTTGGGTGATCATTTAAAAATATCCTATTTTATTTATACTACGTTCTTTCAATATACCCCAAGTAACCAATTCTTTTGACTATAGCCCATTTATTTTTCTCAAAGCTCGACTATTGTCCATTTTCTTCTTACACCGCATTTTGTTTCTTACATCCCATTTTCCCCCTCTTGGCACGTAGGTAGAGAGCATTAACTCTACATTGGATACATTGGTTCAGTAATGTTCAAGCCAGCTAGCCTGCAAAGCCATCTATTCAAGCTTTTTCAACAGAAATATACCTCTTTTCATCCACTAGCACAAACTCTATCCTAGACCTGCTACCCCTAGTAATTGTTTCCACGCTATTTTACATGTACTGGCTAGATAAAAGAGGCCATTATATGTGATGGTATTTTACATGTAAACATGTTTCATTATTTAAAAACTCCCTATATTATATGTACATTTTTTACAAAATTTACCTACAATGAATATATTAGACCCTATTTTTTATCGCACGTTGTTTTTACGATTTTTGCCAATGTTCCCTCCGAGAACCTATCACAACATCTAAGGCGAGTCCGAAAAGGAACATTTTGTGGTTGGTTTGGTGGAACAATCTTTCTCAAATTCAAGCCGCACGAAAGTTCCCTTCTAAGACCAACGAGGATGTTCCAAGTCTATGGCTAGAGAAGGTATTCCTCATCATCCAACGATGCTTTTTGACCACATCTAAATTTCAAATTTTTGATACAAGTTCCTCAAATATTTCTAACGCATTCTACTTTTTATTTATATATATTATGCATCATTGAAGAGATTGCGATCACATGTTTAATAGTCGCCGCAATAGAAAGGGCACTATTGACCTCATGTTCGTGGAATACCAAGAGGATTTGCGTGTCTCGGCTATATCTGATTCTTCCAACAAGGCAACAAGGTACCACGTTGGAACTGGTTCTTACCAACCAATTTCTCAGCCATTTTTGAATTTGCTGATAACCGCCTTCAAGACGATGGAGCCATGGTCGTCATCCACCTTTACGATAAGGCAGCAAAATTAGTTGTTCTTGGATATGCAACAACTTATGGATTTGTGGAGCGGAAGAATCGGGTGTGCATGAATCGTTCGCACTCGTGTTATCCGACTAATGAGCAATTGACGTTACGTTCTTGCTTGGTTTTTTACCAAACTCTATCAATTCTAAATAACGTTGTTTTGATAGCTTTGACGTCATTTATATGTGGTTTTATGAGTCTTGTGATGCTTCAGACACAATGCTTTGGTGCCTACCTTTTAGTGAGGAAAGACGGCTCCAACTTTCAATTCAATCAAATTTTGTCCATGAACGAGGTTGGAGTGGACATTGGATTAGAGGAGTGGCTGCAGAACTACACCACCAAATGTGACGAAGTAATGAACGGAACTAAGCTCTGGCGCAGGCCCCGAGAAAAGAGCAAAGGCTTTTGGCAAGTTCTCATTGAAGCTTGTTCTAAATTGGAAGACATTCTTCTTGACTGTAATGCCATGACTGGTAATTTATAGTCCTTCCGTATGTTTGATACCCTTTGCAATTTGTTGACATAATTCCTAATGTACATATATAGACATTCTTCTTATATTCTTCGTGTGTGTTCTAGGCGCTTCTATTAATGCGTGCAAGAATGTCAACCACATTGTGGCTTTGGAGGAGGACAAAGCTATCTATGACGGGATCTATGATGCACTCATTGCTCTTCTAGTGCATGCAAAGGCTACTTCTTCTTCACTACGGCCTTCCGCATCAAAGTGCTCTAAGGATCCAGACACTATGAAGATCGTACGGACCCAGATCAAAAGAAAACGTCAAAGTAAGTAAGTTTGTTTGAATTCAAATTAGCTCGCTACCGGGCTCGCTACATGATGATATCATTATTATGTAGCTCAAAGTAGTAATGTTATTCCGCTATGTTCTATAGACCTTTGATTGGATTGAGCCCTCTTCGACAGAAGCCTTTTTCTGCTGCCCGCAATTTCTTCCCAAGTCCACCAAAATCATTTGAGCTTCCGGTATACGTGGAGCCACTCGTTAGAGCATTTGCTGAGAATAGTCTTAATGACGTAGAGATGATCGACAAAAGGAGCTGCTGATACCGACATTTCACGGTTCATAGATGTAGAAGCTCCGGAGTTCTTTTGCACCCATAGTTCTAGCTCTTTGTCTAGGACATCATCTTCTACACATGAGGACTTATGTGATGATTCTTCATAGTGCAGTCTATTATGTATTTCAATACTTTTTTATGACTGGTAGTGAGACTAAAAGGGTCACTACACTTATATTTTCATACCCGCATGATTCTTCACATCATTGTCTATTGTATTCTTTGATTCCTTCACAAATTGTTATGTTTACAACCATTTTTCTATAACTCACCCTTAATTTCTCAGAATTTGTTTACCCTAAACCAAAGTTTAAAGTTTTTTTGCATGGATCCCACATCTAGATGAATAAATTCCAAAATTCTATACCCAAATACTGCCTAAACTGTTCATCTTAGTCCCACGGTCATAGGTAATTTTCAAAAAAAAAAAAAAAAAAAAAAAACAGAACAAACATAGGCTCTCAGGCTCTTGAGCTCTTTGGCTCCTGCTCTCAAACTCACATACAAGTATTCTCGCCCAGCTAAGAGTTTGCAGAGTTGGAAGTATAGAGAAGATATTGCACAGTTGCAAATATTGCATGCATCTCCATCTCTTTAGTTAGATCCTCCTCTAAAGTATAACTCTCGTGTTTTAAAATATTTAGATGTTGCTGCAAATGTTGATTTTGAGTTAAACGTGTCTCAAACGCAAGCCAGTGCTTGTGAATTGGTTGGAGGCTCAATGTCCTAATACACCAACTTTGTTAGTAACAGTTTGATTTATGTGGATAGCGAGGCAATTAATTAATAGACCTCAATGATGTTGTGCTTTCCTTCAACCATTCAATTTTATCTCTAATTTGCATAGCCATTGTAATGGCTAATTTTATGTTTATCATTTTTACCATATACTTTTAGCTATAAACTTCCAAAAATTGACGAAAATATCACAACAATCCAAATGCAGCATGGGTATTAGAAGATGCTCTTGCAGATGTCGTCCTAAGCAACATTGTGAATTTAGAGTTTGGATTCTAACTGAGTCTATGGTTTTTGTTTAGTCAGGTTTTGATGTTGTGCCAATGATTTGATTTTACTACTGTGTCTTTGTTTTGAAATTACGTTTTATTGAGTCTTGATGTTGTTTGGTGTCATCCTATGTACTAGCAGTTTGAGCTTATAGTTTATCATTTTTTTGGGTTTAATCTTGATTGGATCTTGGCACTGTTTGAGTTGAAAGTGTATTAGCAATTAGTGTAACAGTGTATCATCCGTTTGGTGTAATTTTCTTATTTGTGTATATTCTAGAATGGCTTTATGATTATGCAGTATTTTAAGTTTGTATATTTGGGATTTGGGATTTCAATTTTTTTTTGATGTAGTTGTATTGAGTTTTTAGTATGGTTTTTATATATTATGAGATTGTATAAAATAAAAGAAGTGCAATGCAATGCAAAAAAAGTTAATAGATAGCGATCTAATATGAGAGAAAGATAGAATACAAAATGAGATATACAAACAAAGGAAACCATCGATCAATTGTACATTGACATCATCATGACATTAGTCCCAATTCACGCCTAGACAAAAGATCGTGTGTAATTAATTCACATGAATGACCCAATTTTGTAGATGAATGTCCTAAAATTCTATATTTAGAAAAAATCCACAGCTACACATGCTAATCCTTCTAAAAAAAAAAGTAATAAAGTTGTGAAAAAATTCCACTTTTATAGGGGATGGTTGACCTTAAAATGGCAACGCAAATGTCTAATTGTCTATTTCTTGCTCTTCAATTTTTTCTCTCCGCTTCCATGCAATCATTCGCCCTCAAAGGATTTGAACAAAGAGTCCTTCATGACCATAGAGGAGAGCATCAACATAACTTTTCTTTCTTTCACTTTTCCAAAGTTTGGCTAAAGCTAAAACTTACACTTACTTAGACCATTAATCTTTATTCCTTTAACTCTAAGCACAACCATGATCCGTTATGGTTCCAAGAGTCACTACATCTTTTATTCCTTTCTAATGGAACACCATCAGGACTTTAGGACCCCATAGATTTTTAAACAATTTCCATGCAACATTTGATATTTTATGGATTTGGGCATTTTTACATGGATTTGGCACTAATTGCGCACGAATTCAATGCACAATTAGTATGAAATCTGTGCGAAAAATGCACGCACCTATGAAAAATCGGACTTCACACAAAAATTGTTAAAAATTAGTGAGGTCCTAAATTCCTTATGACATGGTTCAATGGTTACAAGTCACAACTTTGTTTCATTCTTTTGAACCAAGATACAAGTCTCATTTCATTGAGGGCGTCATTGGGATTCTTGAGTCCTATCCTAGATATTCATTTATGAATCATAAATAGTGCCAACTTTGAAGAAGTACTGGTATAACTTTTGACTCACATATTCAAATCTATGAGTGTGCTCTCACAATGTTTTGAGCTATGTATGACATGCCTCCATCGCGTTCCCACAAAACGCTATCACAAATTGTCATAATTGACACTTTTTAGTTTCTCCACCTTGTGTCTAGCAAGGTCCCTATGAGTCATCACCCTCGGGGTCTCTTTTGCTCACTACGGCATTCCACTCCTTGTCTATTAGAAGAGCCATGTATGCATTTGAAAGGGATGTGGCACGCACAGCCAAAACAAAAAACAAGAAAACCAAAAACAAAAACCATAATGCCCATTAATCCACATAGGCTATATAGGTAGAATAAGTAAGCTACACATGAGAGGTAGGATAAATATTTTGGCTTTTGGTTTTTTATGTGTAGTTTTGGCTATGGCCATTTGATCTTTGGCCATAGCTATGTGATATTATCTTGTCATTATGGTCTCCTAGGAGGTACACTTTTCATTAAAATCCAGAATCACATGCATTTGCAACATTCTTTAAAACCTCATATATAAAAGTTTTTTTTAATGGAATTAAATAATAAACGTACAATTACAATGATAAAATAATTTGTGGAAATATGTATATGCAAAAAATCCTTTCATATATAGTCTTTAATATATGTGTACAAACATACTTTTAAGTAACAATTAATCCCTACCATATATGTAATTTTGAAAAAAAATTAGCTTTTATTGACAAAGTCATTGAAAACTTTTTCATTGCCTAAATGTAACTTATAGGTGTTTAATTTTACAATATACGTCATAGTAACTAATGCAATTACTGAAAATTTCCAATGCTACCATCAAATGATAATTTAGATCATATGTTCACTTGTTGTTAGCACCTTTTCGGCACCAACATAAACCAATCTCTATGTTTGATGAACGGTTCATTGAGTCAACGATTACTGAGCTTCCTAGTTTTATTCAATACAAAAAATTTATGTTTTATAGTCTAGAGACACTACCATACAAAGACAAATGTTCTATATTTAAAAAAAGGCCTTCCATATACGTATGTAACTACAAATTATAATATGTATAATATATGTATACTTTGTAGGACAATGTTCAAATTAATACCCGATTTCTGCACTCTTGTATACTTTCACTTGTATACTTTCACGTGTTTAGTATAGAGCTGGTCTATTTCGTGCTCAAAATTATATTCCATGTTTGTGAGTATAAGAGATAACGTGATTCTTGGAGAGTGTGATAATAAAGAGTTCAACGTATAATGACAACGCCAAATTCAGCAAGAACTGAAGAACATGGCTGAGTGAAGGAAGACTTCACGTTCATAGGCCCCCGCGGTCACAGGTTGGAATACTCACCCTCCATGGAAAAACTAAACAAGCTAAAAATAGTAATTTGGATCCTATGTTATAGAATGGAGTAAACTAATAAAACTCGATTTCAGAGTGATTTAGAAAAGGCACCTCAAATTCTATTTTTAGCTTGTTTAGTTTTTCCACGGAGGGTGAGAATTAGGAAATGAAGGTTGAATGGGAGGATGAACTTGGGAGGTGGACTGGGCCCATGAGAGCACTTACTAGGAAATTCCATCAAAGGCCGGTGGATGAATGAACATCCAGAGTGAGAGGATGAAAATTGATGAAACGTGGAAAAGCAACTAGAAAGTGAAATGTGAATGAATGATAGATGGATGTGGCATGCGGCCGTGCTTGCGTTTCACGTGGATGCTGCTGACGTGGATTAACGTGGATGATTAGAGGCCGTTGATTAAGACACGTGGATGGCCGCAATGGATGAAGCTTTGACGAGTACGAAATGAACGACTGAGAACCCGCGAGATTATTGGATGAATGATATCTGTTGGGGGGCGTCGTCTCTCTCCCAGGCAGGGGCAACGCTGCCTGCAGGGAAGCCTGAAGCTCTTGCCTCTGTTTCTGGAGCTTTGCTGTAGAGGGTTTGCTTCGTTTCCGTCGGGTCCTTGCAAGCGCGATTCGCCACTCGAAAGCTCGTTCTGTCATTTTCCGCAAGCATTTTTTCCTTGTACTCTTGATTTTTCCTGTTCTAGTGGTGAAAGCTTAACGAAGGGCTTTTCCACCAAGTCTAATCGCTATCTGGAGTTTGCGGCCAACTTCTCTTTTTAAAGGAAAACTGTGTCCATACCCGGTTTCCGCAGCACACTTAAATTTTTTTTGGTACCTGGAATGGGAAGATTGAACGAGCAAGCTGCGTTGTTTTCCTGTCCACCCCGGTTCGTTTTCTGTGTCTTTACAGAGCCATCGCAATCGAAGTTTTGCACTCACAGTGAGAGTTTGCATTGTGCACTGACTCAGTGATATTATTCTTGTATCTCGTCAATTCTTCACGTACACATCTATTTTGTAGCAGTTATTCAAGACCAGGTCGTCCTTAGACGGAGGTGTTCTCTTCCGAGAGGTGCTCTGGAAGTTACCACATATGTGTACCGGAGCCCTAATTTCTGTGTCGCAGTGGCCGCGCAACGATCGGCGTGGATTTGTCGGATTTTCATGAGGGCTGCAACAGGTATGGTCCACCATCGAGATTCTCGAACGTGAGATGTATATGTTTGTTTCGGCATTGGTTTCCGCTCTCGTTAGAAATTCAGGAATGGCTCTATTCTTTTCCAAAACATTACTCAATCAGTTTGCTATTGATTCCATATTGGAATCCATTGTCTATTGAAGTATTGACAAGTGTCTTTTTCAATCTCCTTTCAAGAGTGAATGGCATTATCGTATGTCCGTCCAAAGCGTCCAGGTCCAAATGCTTTCTGTTGGTGTTTTTAATTACACTTGGAGTTGTCTTCCGAATGGCATCGTAGAAATTGGTACCACTCAAAGCTAGACGACAGTTGGAGAGTCCAACATATTTGAGGTAGCTCTTAGCTCGATCCCTGTTTCTTCACGGATCGAGAAGTGAATCCTGATATTTGAGTAGTTCCAAGCAGAATCATTATGCGGACGCTGTTATATTCGTAGGAGCAGAGACTATTCGTTATCCTTTAACCTCAGTTATCGTCTCCTGATTTTCTGTTAACTGCTCTTTTGAGCTTAATCTTTAGCTCATTAAACTTCGAATTGTACTTACACACTTCCTTAGCCTTTGGTGAAGAGTCTGGGCAATTTAAGCGCTCCATTATTCAGTGGTAACGATCCTACCACTGGGAGCCATAATTCCAAGAGCCCTGTAATGGCGGTCTAAGATGGAATAAAACAGATGTTATAAAAGGAGGTACTGAGAATCTGAGAGTCCTGATGTTGCTTGCAGAGGAAGAGAGACCAAGATATTGCGGTTTGAAGCATATTATCTCGTCTTTTAAAGACTCGGCTTTGGCACTTTTGCCTCGATTTGGCAATCGTAAGTATCACACGGCATGATTATGTTTTGTTAAGATCAAACGAATACTGTTCGACATTTGATCACTGTCGTATATTAGCTGCGTTAGGACGATGGAGCATCTGTGGTAGTGCTAGATCTGGATTTGACCAATTTTATGGAAAATATTTTTATGAGAGTGGCCGAGTTTGTGTTTTTGTACCTGGTATCCGAGCTTGCTGATTTAGGTGCAGTCTAGCTGACTCCCTTGCTCTTTCGTTACACATATCTTAGAAAGATTATTAACGTTTAATTCACCCGTTAGTCCATTGATGTCAGTTATCTGAATATACTTCCTAGATTTAGCACTTAGCTTTTCTTTTTACTGTTACTATTTCTTCTTAAATACTTCTGGTTGGTTTCCTGTTGCAGGTCAGCTCGGATGAAATACATGTTATGGATTGGATTTCCCTGGCTGTGTTCTTGTGACACTCAAGTCTCGCATACCCCTCTTCCTCTCAACTTTGCTCTGTAATTTGTGACACAGGTCTTCCGTACTCTGTTGTCTTTTGATTCTGCACCTCAGATGTTCTCCTCTAATGACCAGCTCCGTGCTCAGAATAAATGATGTGGCCTACTACGCTACGTGCAGAGTCCTAGAAACGTTGCCCTCTCGTGATGTTACTAAGCAAGAATGCTGTTAGAGGGCTTTGTTAAGGACAGATCTGGCAGCAATCCACTTCAAATTTCTTTCTCTTCAGCTTTACATGCTACGTCACTCCATACCAAGGCGACTCACTTTTAGGCGAATTATTCCATTGAACTTAAAGTTTAGGAAAACGTCTTCCCACTCAGCTGAAAGATCTAGGACAAGAATGCTGATGGAGGTGTGGCCGAAGGATGACGAGAGCTCCATTACGCTCCGCCTGGCTCCTCCCTTGCGCCTCGAGGCAGATGGTGCAGGTAATCCGATGGAAGTCTGGCTCAAAGAAGATGAAACCAGCGACGTGACATTGCGGTTGGTTCCCTTGCAAGCAGGGGACCCAGACAGGTTTTCTCAAGAGGACTCAGAGAAGGGACCACCTTGTAAGAAGTCTAGAAAGCAGGGTCCGAGGATGGATTCTCAAGAGCAAGGCCAGTCGTCGAACAAAACATCAGACCAGGGAGCTGCAATTGCAACTTTGCATGTCCACTCTACGTACCTTCGCAGGTATTGTGTTCTTGCGGTAAACCTTCGTCATTGTTGCAGATATTGTCACCTCTTCTTGTTTTCTTTATTTATCAATTATTTATCGTAGATTAAATTTTTACTCACTTACGAGCTTTGGCTTGTTTGGGCTTCCACTTATCGATACCGTAGTCGAAGAAGCGATGACCTGATACTTTCTGTGCTTCATTAACATGTCAACAGACAAGTTTTCCCTCAAGTTGGTTTTATTTCTGTGGGGTGGAAACATTTTTCTGGTTGTGCCCAGCACATATGTGGAGGTCGTGCCTGAATTCATCTCGTTTGACTTTATTCCTCCAAAGGGAAGTGTATTTTGGCTCGCTGAAATTGGATTCACTTTTGCAGGTGTCAGTACTTTGATGCTTGCCTGGCAGAACGCTGGTCAAACAATGATCTCCCTCTTGACCTTACGCTTGAAGCTCGTTGCCACCCTCGTGCGTACACACGGTGTATGCAGCTGTTGTACGGGCCAGAAGTTTCTCCATCTTCCTTCGAGAATGTTGCCCATGCAATTGAAGTTCTTCCTGTAGCAGCACAGCTTGTATTCCAGGAGTGTGTGGATGCTTGCATGCGTTACTTGACTGTCATGCCCTGGAATGCCGTGAACCTGTCCGAAATACGATCTGCCGTCGCTGCCTTTCAAATTGCTCCTACGCCCGATTTAGCAGCTCGGCTCGGCACGTTTGGCACGCTTGCCAAGGATAGCTCGTTGGATGCATTGAAGCGGGTGCTAGAGACCCTTTTGAAAAAGAGCATGCAAATGGATCAGCCAGAATTGCTGGAGAGCAAAGTGCTTGAGAACAGATCTGCTTTTGAAAGATTACTGAAGGTCTCGATGCGAGGTCCAACTGTGTCGAAATCTGTAGCAGGCGTGGTGAAAGATGTAATGTATGAAGCGCTTCGAAGAGCTGTTGAAGATTTTCGTCAACATTGCAGGATTCCGCACATTTACAAAGACGAAGAATTTTCAATAGCTGGGAAAGGTCTCTTTTGGCTCTTGAATTCCCTCGTAGATTTTGGAATCGCAGAGGAGGCGACCCGAACTATCTTCATAGACCGATCATTCTCGCAGATGTTGTTTGGGATTTGGCCTCATGTAACTACTGATTACACCTACTCCGGACTCAATTTCATCCAGGATACATGCAACGTTCTTGTCCGCTATCTGGAGATTGTGGCCAAGGGAGAGATATGGCTTGAAAATTCAGTTCGCCTAGCTTTGGTTGAAGCCTGGCTACCGGAGCTTGTTGCAATCGACTTCTGTATATTTGAGGCTACCAAGAAGAGCGTCGACAAGGCCTTGAATGGAGTATTGAAGACACTTCCTCCCCTTGAGCAGGAAGCATACCTTTCAAAATGGCCAACGCAGAACTGGCCAAACCTGTCTGAAGCTTTCGATGCATGGTGCAGTACAATGTGCTCCAACCTTGCCTTCCTTGAAAACAATGATCAGCAGCTACATGCGTAAGCATGTGTTTTTGGACTTCCTACATTCTTCTTTGGATCTTAAAATTTTCGTTTGTGCATGTGTATATTTTGGCCAAAAAATAAATGCTGATAAAATGGGCCGAGGAGGGCACAGGAACTCAAATAGCACCAGTCCGAGCAAGAAGAGGCCCAGTCTGTTGTGTAGTCAGATAGGTGTTGGCCAGAATGACTAAAGATTGTTGAGTAGAGGACGAGCCAATCTGCTCACACCAGCCCTTATGTGCACTCCTTGCGCAAGCCTACGACTCGAATATGCGTTCCACAGCACCTTCGATTTTGACCAGAATTGACTGGGTACTAGCCTATCTTCGACTGGCTACGTATAGGATGAACGGTGCTGTACCGTGTTGCTGGATTGCATCTTTGAAGGGAACTGGCCAGCAGTGACCTAAACCTTGGTGGTTCTCGTTTCTTCAACTTGAGGTTGTCCTGCTGACATCTTGTACATTTGAGGAGATCAAGGCCTGGTGAGGCCGGATCTGGGTGATGGACAGAACGATTCCATATCAGAGTGAGACTTCCCCTTGAATATGTAGCTTCAAGAGTCTCTGTCCACATCTCGTCGGCAGGTTGTATATTACCCGGTGAAATTTTCGTGTAGGTATTTGGTTGTATGGTGTAGACTACAGTTCAGAGGATCGTGTGGGCCAGAAGGTACAAGATCAATATGCAAGGAACTTGTCAATATTGCACTGTGAATGATGGAAGTCCTTGAATCATGTAGGTGCTACAACTTTCTACCTCACCCCCTAGGTCAGGAATAATTTCATGCAGCTCTTTGTGTTTCTAGCTTTTTCACTCTTGTACGTCTGTGTCAATGCTATTGATATATGCATGGGATTCATGGAGGGTAGATGGGCTGGATCAACTCTGACTGGCCTTCTGGCAATCTGGTACAGGTGCATTGCGAAGGCGAATGTAATCTAGTTGACTTACAGGGATAAAGACGATTGTAGGGATAATGTCTTTGTAAAATACAGGCATTTCAGGCTCGCTTCCCTCTACCGCCGATTTCGCCATCACAATGGAGGTTTCAACAAGATTCCTCTGGTCGTACATGCCTTGGTCGCTTGTGATTGAGAAAGGTACCTTGCACTTTGACAAGACGGTTGGTTTTTTATTGTTTTGCTATGCATGTTACGCTTTTTCAACGCGATCGGTCAACTTCAATGCTCCCACCAGCGATCGAGAAGCTCTTCGAAAATTGACTGATATGATACCTTTGGGCATGAGGATCACTTTTGATGCAGCGAATCAAGTGTATTTTGATCTTATGTTTTTTCACTTTTCTCTAGCTCCACGGTTAGCAGTGTGTGCAAGATGAAGCTTCCACTTCTCTTGCTGCATTCCGGTATTGACCTATTTCGGTCTGTCATTAGCTGTTGGAACATGCGAGTAGCGATTGAAGTTGTCTTTAGGTCAGATTTATGGTGGCCAAGCTCTTAATCTTAGACTTGCTTTCTCTGAATCGTTCTTTCTGAGAGTTCATTCGTAGCCATTTTAGTTTCTATGGTGATTAAAATAGTTGCAAGTTGACAAGCATCTCATCTATATTTCCAGAGCCTTGGAACAGTCCTTGATGAGAACAGTATTAACGTGGGTGTAGATGTGGATTAGCATGTCTCCTTTCAGGTTGTCTTTTGTTTGGACTCAAGAATGGTTTTTTCTCACTCTCTGGGAGTCTATTTTTAACCTGTTTCTGACTGTTTCTGGGTAGAGCTTTGTTGTCATATATTGTACAGTACCCACAATTAACCCTTAAACGTACCAGTCCTTACTGGAAAAGTCAAACTACAGAATTATACAGAATTAAGCCTTGAAGAATAATCAAAGTATATTTTATAATAATTTCATGCATGAAATTAAGTGTTTCCTATAAGTCCTGAAATTTTCAGATTTTTTTTATTTAACATGATTTTTTTACAAATTTTTAAGTGAAATGCTTCACAAATTCATTTTAATTACAAAGACTTCAAAAAATTGATTAATTTTTGGATGAAATGCAAATCACAATGGAGAATCACATGATATCATTGATATGCTTTCCATTAAAAAAAAAAACTAGGTAAATTTTGAAATTCGAAAAGTAATCATCCCATGTAGTGTATTCAGAGCTTGAGCTACAAAGCTTGCAAAAGAGATAATTTACTCAATACATGAAATTTTTAAGATTTGAAAAGTGGAGTGCAAACTAGACTTGATAAACTTCATTTTCTTTGTTGAGTGTAGTAGCGAAAGAAATCATCTTCGAGATCAAAATTGGGTTTGACCAACAAACATCCAATAACTGGATGCGTGGACGTTTAGGGGTTAAGATATGAACATTGGTATTTGTCTTTACAAAGAATTGTTTCTGTTCGCAATAGCCATCCTATGTGAGCATTGTATTATTACCGTACCCGAGGGTCAGGTTTGGTGTTGGATATTTTTTAAGTGAGATTCTGAAAACAAGATACCGTAGTTTACTAGCAGGTTCGGCAACTTGCTGCCTAATATTTAATTAAAGTTCAAAAAGTAGGTTCGGCACCTTAAAATAGTATATTAATATTTTCGACAATTTTCTCTTTTAATGTTTAAAATTCGGCTTAAATTTTTCTTATTTTAAATTTAAGTTCTTTTATCATGTACAACTCTCTTGCATTAGTTGACAAGTAAGATGTGAGGGAATAGAGAAGAATGCTCTGTGCTTTATTCAAGTGGAGTGGAGTTGTCTCCAACAATGCATATGGGATATGTAAACTTTGAGGTGAAGCACCTAGTTAATCTTCATTTTTATAGCACGCATAACTTTTGCATAGAGTCTTCAAATGACATAAAATTTGTTGGAGGTGAAAGATTACTTGATTTCTAAACTTTTATTAGACCAAAAAAATTTCAAAAAAGTTGATCTTCTATGCACAAATGAGCTCCAAAAAACTGTTATGAATGCATTTTAATTTTTTCACCTTTACACGGCTGCAATGTTTTGTCCATATCTTTTGCATAAATACTTATTTTGACACAAAACTTGTTGGAGGTGGAAGAGGGATTGATTTCTCAACTTTTGTTAGTTGGACAAAATTCTATAAAACTTCATCTTTTATGCTCAATTGGACTCCAAAAATCTGTGTACAACACATTTGAAAAGCCTCACCTAGAGTCTTGCTACTTCTTAACCCATATTCTTTGTGGACTAATGTAAGTGAGCTTGATTACAAAAGGAGCATCTTCTCTCCTCTAAAATTCACACATGCTTCCACTGTAAGTAAAATTCTAGTGAGAAGTAAAATTTTCTTACTTTTCAGCAATTTTGAAAAATAATTAATATTATATTCGACAAAAAATGCCAATAATATTCCAAAATTTTAGGCATCTGTTTTTAGAATTATTTTGTGCCGAACCTGCTATTAAACTACGGTATATAAAAACTTTGAAGAGATGGAAGTTTCGAAATAAGCATCTATAATTGCCTACTACCTAATTGGCCTGATATATCACAATGGAGTTATACTAAAAGTAAAGTGGTTTTGAGTAAGATACCATGTGTTTTGATTAAATGTACAGTCGGGTACAAGATAGTTACGAATTTTTGAATCTAGTTGAGATTTGTGGGAACTTTGGAAGGCCCGTGTATGCTCAAAAATGAACGGAATTTCAAATTTCAAATTGCATTGGAATCACACTAAAGTCTACTTTATCATCAATACAAATACACATATGTAATTGAAAATCATACAATTTTTTTGATGTTTTCTATATGCTATCTACCATTCACTGTTGCCACCATTTGTGAAAGTATAACTTGTACTAATGGTACATATTAGAAATGAACCTTCACAATTGCTTTAGAGATACTTGATTCCACACCACTTGAACTACTTGTATGATTTCTTTCTTATTTTTTACTTAAATGCAAGAAATCTTCGACTATCTCCAAAGGTTCACTATGAAATGATAGATAGTGTATAAAAGAAATCTAAATTGTTGTATGATTTTGAATTATTCTTTTTTCACTTATTATGAAGTTGAAGCACACTTCATTGCAATTCCAATGCAATTTGTGGTTTCAAAATCGGTTCATTTTTGAGCAAGCCAGAGCTTCCTAAACATTGTTGAACTTTCTAGTGAAAAGTGGTTGAAAAAATTCGTAAGCATGTTGTACCCGACTGTACTCTTATTTTTTCATTCTAAATAGTTATGAAGTTTGAAAGAGCTTGGTGGTCTTTGACTATTAGGTTTGTAAGAGCTTGGTGGTCTTCAAACTCACAGTAAACAAGTTTAGCCGTCTGTTTTGATGGCTAAACTAGTTGTACATGAGTTTCAAGACCACCAAGGTCTTACACACCTAATAATGAGAGGCCACTAAGCTCTTCTACATCTTTGAACTATTTAGAGTGAACAAATAGGAGTATATTACAGCAAAACACATGGTATCTTGTTCAAACACAACTTCTCTTTTAGGATAACTGTAACGAATCGTGATACTTCAAGAACATGCACATGCTTCATTCGTGTTATTTATATTGATTTTTCAAAACTTAGCATTGACACAAATGAAACCTATGGACAGAAAGAACTCAAGTAAAGTGTGGAATGTGCGAGTAATGTCAATATGCCAACAATAATATGTGACAATGGAGGGTTTAGGGTCAGTGGTCTTCTCCCTCGTGCCATTACCATATGCTTTCATTTGCTCTACGCGTGTTAGGTATCAATGCTGGCATTGTTGTGGTAGCTTGGATTTCAATGGTTGGGAGGTTTGTCTTGAACGTCAGACAGAGTAGGCAAAGGTGAGGCAGAGGCAATGGTTTAAGATTGGAGTAGGCAGAGGCGCGAGTAGATAGGAACATTGTTGGCTTCGAAGACTTACTGGTTGGGCAACTGTTGGTTGTTGACGTTACCGCTCCCAAGGAGGCCTCATTGTTCACAAATCTTGGCATCTCCATTTGATGCAAACTTGTGGCAAAATGAGACTGTAAGTTCAAATCCTTTCAATGTTTTTGTTTTCTATTCTATCCTTTTGCATTTCAAAATTTGCATTTCTATCTCTACATTTTTACTTCACTAAAGAGAACTTTGAATTGACTAGGATGAGTGTTTGATTGCTCACGAGATTGCTCAAGGAGTTTATCTCAATTGTCAGTGCGAGGTTGGATTAGATAAAGTTATAGACGAATAAAACAACTGCAAGAACTCTGAATTTGAGGCATTACAGACACGCAATGCCACCTGCTCATCCAACACGCGTGGAATTCTTGGTTCCTCCTTAAAATAGCTTCAATGCAATTGCTAACCAACGCAAGAAGATTACCGATCATAGACTGGTGAGCCCAAGCTAGATGGAAAGGCCACTGCAAACTATGCAAACATCCCACCGGGAACATAGAACGCGCCTTTGTGACCTGCCCATTGGTCGCTCCAATTTGGTCCTATTTTCAAGCTTTGAGGGCTACATCAAGGCACACAGACAACTACACTACATGGCATAATATTTTTCAAGGACTATGCCATCCTCTTGGACTACACACAATCCAAAACGGCATGATATGGGATACAAATCACACAACTCAAATAACAAAGGGTACTACTTGGAAGATACTTAGATATTGAGATACTAGGATACTGCCTAGGAGACACTTCTCCTTTGGTCCCAAAATGCAACCAAAGAGTTGAACAACCTAGCCTTCAGCCCTGGCAAAGTGCTCTACTTTCGGCTTGGAAAACCTACATTCATGCGGGGATGGAAGTATGGAGCAGCATCACACGAAATTCAAGAAGCCAAAAGCAAACTACCTTCATGTGGGACACCTTTACAAAAATCTGGACTATAGATGGCATTTTTGCTATCATGGTTGGGGAGCAACCGCAATGGAACATCATCCCATTGATTACCTTCCTCTCTCAAGAACTGAAACCCATGTCCTGATCTACTTACAGTATATACCAGAAAGGGTTTACAGCCCTAATAGAGATTCTTTCCCACCTATAGGCTATGAAGAGTTTATGGACGCTATGGAAATTTTAATTTGCAAAAGCTAATCAAGAGTTGGCCAACAACATCGACTCTACATTGACACCCAGTAGAAAACCAAAGAAACCAAAAGCAGACTTCCTCGATATGAACATAGTTTTACCTCCTTGATCACATGAAGCATGGCACTCATAATGGCAGGTTGTGCAAAGCAGAACAAGGGTCTATTCCAACTTTGTTGTTTGCCACATCAGATTATAGGAGCTCTACTGCCTCACTATGACCACTAAATGATTTAACATGTAAAGAGGGAAGTCAGCTCCAACATCCTCTCGATTGATTGACAAACATTTACAACATAAAATTAAAGACACATTTCGTACCTTTAAGACAACAACTCTGGAACAAACTTTTCCGTCGGTTTCCCCTCGATCTCAGGATTTGGCATGGCGCGAGGAAGTGGTCTAGGGGCCCTTATGGACGACACACCATACATTGCTTCCAAACTCCCAAAGGCTATCAAACGCGCCCATCGCACTCTTAATTTTCCTAACCACACCGTCATAGAACTCTATACGGAATTCACCCAAAATCTCAGCAACAACAATTATACTCAATGGATGTGCGATGGCCTTGGATACTTCAACCTCGGCTAGAGACACCCTAGGTAATTGACTATAGTAGGAGTGTGGTGCGGCTTGAGCGGGTGATCTTAAGGTTCTAGTGGTCTAGGTTGCTTTCGAGTGGAGCGTGCGAGGGCTACATTGGACATGTCTCCAACTTTCACAATGTTGTTCTTCTCCGAGTCAAGCGGCGGAGGGGATTCCTCACCTTGTGCGAGTCGAGGGTTCGTGGACATGCCTACCATGTCGGGTAAGCTCGATGCTCGAGAACCTTAAGTGGGTGAACGCAGCTTGCCCGTGTGTTTTTTGCATATTTGTGCTTCTCCTTTTAACCCAACTTATTACAAATTCATGGTAGAGTGAAAGGTTCAAATCTCCTTGACAATGCACTGATAGGTCGAAAAAAGGGAGTCAAAACCGACTTGTTTCCACTGCCTTTCAACCTAAAAAAACCAGTTCTGCCTTGTCCTTTATCGTGTGGAAATGTTTTGCTCGACTTTGTTAAGAGTGAAGTTCCCCCCACAGTACGTAGTGAAAACATGTGCCAATAATTTCTAAACATGTTTCTGAAAACTTCTTAGAAATCGTGGCCATCCCAACAATTCCTCATGTGTCCGAATCTGACCTGATTCTGACCTTCAAGTAGGGCAAAATTCACAAACGTGCCGTGAGGGTCTGATTCAGATAGCCAAGCCTGCCGCAACAAGAATAATACTGGCTAGAGACGTGGGAATTAAGCTTCCTTCACAACTAGTGGATGAATGGCGTTGAAACTGAATCTTCCATATCAGATTTTGACATGTCCATGTCACCATACATCAAGCACAAGATGACAGACATGTGGCACATTTTGACAGAAATGGACTGACCATAACGTCAGGTATGATGAAATTCCCTGCACGACATTGAAAAGTACTCCAGATGAATGCAAAACTCCACAAGGAAGAAGCTCCGGTCTCACAAACTCGAGAATGCGTTAAGTAGGTGATGAAGAGACTAAGGGGAAGTAAGAAAGAAAAGAGAAAAAGCGATTGAATTATGATACTTGTAATGTGGACAAACCACAAATGCTTGTCACGAAGGCGTTCTTTAAACGGAAAGCAAGTCGCTAATCGTAAAATACATTACATAGTCCGCCACAAGGGTCCCAGCACCGCAAGTGCTTCGTCTGAATCTGGCTGTCGTTGTCGTCATCGTCGTCGTCTATCCTAGTAAGAAACTAGCTATCTACAGATGATGTCAAATATTAACTGTCCCAACTCTGCAAAATTGTGAATCATTGCGGGGACAATGGATACAAATTGATGACTTCCAACCACCCAAGCCACCACCACCACCACCACCACCGTACCTGATGAAGAGCAAGGGCCTGGTCCCAGGTCAGTGGCTACTCCCAACCTTGCGCTTATTTCACCTCCCTACCTACCTACTATACACAGTCAGCAGCACCGGGTGTCTCCCTCACTCACAGGGTCAGAGCGAAGTCCACATCGTCCGACACCAATACACCACGCCCATGTTGCTCTACTTCAACCCACGCATTGCCCTCTTTCCTGTACTGAGGCACAGCCAGGCTCAACGACAGCGACGCAGTTCCTTGGGCGTGAGGCGTGGATAAGCCCACGCTCAGCTCTGGGGACTTGGAATTCAAAGCAAACCCGAGATCCAGACTACTCCTCGCATGCCCGTCTGCAAACAAGGGTAGCGGTACTGTCACTTCTGGAGACCTCTCACGACCTCCTAAGGCGAGCTCCAAGTCCGGGTTGCGGTTGTACACCGAGTCCGACTCCAGTCTCGGTGTGTGCAGAAACTGGTACCCTAAGGAGGATCTCGTGTTGCTATAGTCCTGACGTGAGCCACTCACTGCAAAGCCTAGGCTGCTTACTGCAGCGCCCCACCTCTCCCTTGCTGATACAGGTGGCTCAGAGTCTGTAACTTGCCTTTGTAAGTTCGTTCTTACTGGTGTAGCTGCTGCTGCTGCTGCTGCTGCACGAGGGAAAAAGGTCTGCTCTGCCATGGGCTGGCTGGCAGTTTCGGGCTCCCTGGATGGCACACCCTCATCTGCAGGCAAAAAAACATGGAATGCTACACCGGACTCCACAGAATCGGTGTTGAGGTCTGGCAATGAAGTGGACGCTGCAGCAGTGCCTTCTGCTGAGAAGGCCTCACTCACCCCTTCATTCATATCCAGGACTGGGGTCACAGACCGCGAAACCGGCACTGTGTTGGGATGACCCAGCTTGCCAACAGTCTTGGAATTGCTGGCCCCTGCACTTCCAGATCGGGCCTTCCATCGAGGTCGAGAGCTTTTGTCACCCCCCTCTTTGTCTGAAGCATTCCTCTTCCCTTGCATGCTCTCTCGATCCACCTTCCGCGACCTTGTTCCAGCCATTGCTGAGCCCTGCAGAATCTCCAAAGATTGTGAATCTGGGGAGTCTGAACCAGACACCGAGAGCCGGCGGTATCTTCTAGAAGGTGACAGGGACCGACTCCTCTGACGCAAGGGCGTGCGAGACCGCGCCTTTCGTCTCCCAGAGACAGGAGAGCGTGACCTTCCTTTCCTCCTGGCCACACTTCTCGACCTTGAGCGCGACCGAGACCGCCTGTACCTGGTTCTGCTGTCAAGGTCTTGGTCAATGTCTCTCGGCCTATGCTTCCTGTCCTTGCCCCGCTCCAAGAGCCTCTCTCTTTCCCTCTCCCTCTCTCTCTCCCGTTCGTGTTCCCTGTCCCTGTCTCTCTCCCTTGCTCTATCCCTTTCCCTGCCCCTCTCCTTCTCCCTTGGCCTTGCCCTTTCCCGCTCCTTCGACCTGTCCCATCTCTCCTTCTCCCTCTCGTACTCTCTGTCACGATCTCTGTCTCTGTGCACCTCCCGAGCCCTCTCCCGAGACCTATCATGCCCATGCTTTGGGTCCAAATCCCACCTCTCTCGCTCCTTCACCCTCTCGCACAGCTTGTCCCTGACTTTGTCCCTCTCCTTCTGCCGGCTGGGTGATCGAGATAAGGAACGAGATCGTTTGGTTGTTGAGGGGCGTGAGCTAGGACCATTGCCTTCATTTTCTCGGGGACTGGGTGCAGACAGAAGTGATGCTTGCTGCGTCAGGGAGCTCTTGACGACCTCCACAGAACTAAGGCTGCGTTTCAACTTTGAGCCTCCCATCTCTGAGGCATCAGCAGCATCCGCACTGCTCCCCAGTTCAACCTGCAAGATAAAGATTTGAAAAAAGTATTGTAAACACAACCCTAGTATCCACAATGAACCCCAAATTGGACCTCATGTCTTTTTGGCAGTTTTGAGTAGGTCATAAGGGGGCTTCTTATATAGTTCAATTGAGTTTGTTTTTTAACAACACATACAATTTTTTCATTGATTCCGATGGTATAAAATTTGGCCCCATCTGAATTATGATTTAAAACCGCAAATCATTGGTCCTTCCCGGTTGATAAACGTAAGCATTTCGATACACACAACATCCTTGAAAATTCTCGCGCCTGCTACATTTCACCTATACTGGTTCAAGCAGAGGAAAAAGTAACAAAAGCACAGAAACTGGAAAGCCTGCTGGAAATAAGTACCTGCTTCTGTGCTTCCATCTTCTTTGCAAATCCAGGAGGTAAACTCGACCCTGAAGTGGGCGGTTCCAGGGCCACAGGGGTAGGAGGCAAAGTTAGGGTTGGGGCAAACCCAGGAGGCAGGTCGAGATCATCCGTTTTGATAGAGACTGACTTGCCTTGAACCTTGTTAGCCTCTGCATCTGATACAACACTCTCTGGTGCGGAGGCCATAGCTGCTGGAGCTGCTGCAAGCGTTCTCATGCTTGCTCCTGTTGGGGACAAAGGAGGTGTGGACGGCGGGTTGGCACTATCAGGCCTTTTAACTGCTTTGTCAGATACCCCAAATTCTTTCCCCCCCTCCATGTCCACTTCCATGTCTACCTCTCCAGTACTCTCGCACCCTGTATTTGGAATATTTGAGTCCTTCGTTTTTGACATTATGCTGCAGCTTGGCACATAATTTGATGGAATTTTTGCAACTTCAATGCAAGGGGATGCCACCAAAGGTCCTTTAACCACAAGTGTTGAAGCTGAGACTGTTTTCACCGCCTGCTTCTTAGCTCGGAACACACCCCAGAGAAACATGTGGCCATGCCAGCCTATACATGCAAAACACCGCAATGAGATTCAATCTAGATCTGTAAGTTTCTATACCCTAACCCCAAGCTTGAAAGACCCTGCATACCTATACAGACCTTAATTTAACATATGGTCCTAAGTAATGATTTAACTTGTAATTAGAGGATGGCAAATATATCACGTCATGTCAGCAGCCAATATTATTTGTGATATTTTCAATATTTTCAAGAGTGCTATTCCCCGAAGTCCATCTCAGCAAGGATTTTCACCAGTGACAACCCTAAACCAGAACAGTATTGATCGGGTATGGCATCAAACAACTTGAAAGGGCATTTCAGTACAAGTATCGTCCCTGAAATGTATACCACAAGTTTTTGATGACATACCCGCACATCACTGAACTAAACATACACTTAGAAAGAAATAGCAAGCATATCCCATAACTCATACAACAATAGCAATTGATGCCAGTTTCAAACAAAAGAAACTTATTCTGGACCCAATAAGCAGTCAGCAAACCAGTGACAAACCGTTTCTAATGTTCCATAATTTAATATCTTACGCTGAAATTTTTCGGAGAGTTTGTTTGATGGAAAGATGAGAAGCTCCGCATCATCCACTTGAGCACGTAGAACAAGGTCCCGCGCAACCATCTTCTCCACCAAGTTGTGACGGAATTTCTCAAAGCTGCAAAGGTATAGCAGGAACAATCTCAAACACTGCAGTTTATGTAAGCAGCTGCAACCAATCTGTTTCAGAGTAAGAGTGCTTTCACGTACCAAGACAAAAAGGTATATATAAACAAAGCATCATGAAATTATTCTAGAGTTGCAAAGCCTCAATGCTAAATGTGAATGACAATACCTTTCACCATTATCAGCGAAAAAATAAAGCGCAATGCTCCCATCATTAGGAGGCCGTAGGTTGAACTGACGTGGCCACGTCTCCAGATCCAAGGAGCGCTGAACTTGCTCTAAGCGCAATTGTTGTGGCAACGCTGTTGCAACCTCGTGAACCTTGGCCACAGCCTTGGTAGAAACATGTGCAAGTATTTCATCGAACACAATCGTCGACTGCCCATCGTTCACTTCAAAAGAACCTCTGTGAAATAAGCAACCAGAAACTGTAATGTGAATGATCATCGGGAAAGACCGATGGAGTTGCATCTACATCTAAGCCAAGGATAGAGAAAACAACTGTCAAGGACACCCTCTTTCATAGAGTGTTTCTTTTATTGGGTCACATTAGAAGCTATGACTATCATGTACTTTTCTCTTGGGTGTTCTCCTATAAAAGATTCAAAGTGATCTTAACTTCTAATGCGAGTCTTCCTCTTTGTAGTCCATTATAAATTCAAAGTAATTATAACTTCTAGTGCACCTACTAGTTACAATTTCCACTTTGACTAAATGAAAGAAAATCAACTATGAAAGGTTGTCTCCAATGGTGTACTAAAAAATAGCAACCCAATAAAGGCTTAGGTCTTACCGCCAAGCAACCGCCGCACTTGGGACCGCAGCATCAAATAGAGCAGCTGAGGTGGGAGGTAGTGTCGGGGATGGGATTGGGGGGGGAGGACCAGGTGCAGCATATGGATGAAGGGGCGGCAGAGGTTGGGAAGTAAGGTAAGACATTGGTGGAGATTGACCATAAAGGACAGGTCCTGGTGGTGGGAAAGTCTGAACTAGGCCAGGAGGATAGCCAACATGTCCTAGTCCCTGGCCTGGTACAGCATGTGGAGGCAGCCCCTCCAACCAGTGTGGCCGAGGTGCCCAGGCGGGGGCATGTACTCGCTGCAAAATCGGGGGTGCAGGACCACCTGCAGCAGCTTCTGTGGACTGCATGGCATGCCCTTGTGATCCATTTGGACCAGTGAGTACTTGCGAAGAATTCAATGGAGAACCACCCTCGGATTTAACCACAGGCGATACATTTCTTGGCAAAGCTGCAAGCTTGGAATCGACCTGTGCTGCAGTCTCAATTCCGGTTACTCCTGGAGGCCCCTCGTTGTCATTTGCCCCACCAGGTGTCCACGGATTAATCCCTCCAGATTCTGCCTTATTCAATCCCTGTTTATTATAAGAGATGTCCCCATTTGCTACGGGGGAGACCCTTGGCGGCGTCTGACTAGTGACCAATTGTTGAAACGAGGTATTATTAAGCAAGGAAGGAATCTTAGAGCCCACAGCCGAAGAGTCATGAGTCTTAAAACTTGGAGATCTTTTGAACACAAGGTCCGTCGGTGTTGGAGAAGGAAGTAAAGGCTTGGACTTCTCGCAATCCAAACTGCTACTTCCTGGAACCGATTCAGTTGCACATTGCAACCCATGTACGACTGGTCCAGAGTTGGCCTTTACTTCATTCCCTGCCTTCAATCCCACCGCAGGAACGTGTGCATCTATATCACTGAACACCGGAACTGCTTCCCTTGTGCTCTTGGGAGGCTTGGGACTCGAGCCTGAAGAATTGGATAATCCAGTCATGGCCTTATGCTCAGAGGCTGACGAATTACGGCTTGGGCAGTCCTGGATACTATGTCCAAAAGCCTTGCATGAGAAACACCGCGTGGAACTTGAATCTCCTAACCATGGTGCGCTCCAAACACTGGTATTTGGCTTTGACTGCTTCCCAGGAAACCCTGGAGGCTCCAAAGTCCCTTTTCCAGCCGCCGCTGATGCAACCCCCAAGGCTGGCTCGGACCGGCATGATGCCTTGTCCTTGCCACCAGCTTTCAATGCATCCTGTGTAAGTCCCATTCCTGCAGTTACAAAAAGCTTAAATCAGAGAAGTAGCAATTACAGGCTCTCCTAAGAGGCCAAATGGATAAAATGGCAAGTGTCGATTTCAGTCGAGGCGCTTAGCCTCAAGCGAGCAACAAGTCACCCCAAATTAAGCGGCGGTTCTGCATCATACAAAGACACCTGATACTCCTGGTATACTGAAGTCCAAGCCTGTAATGCCATACCTGCCACACCTGAACCTTGCCCTGAACGTTGAGCCATTCTTCCAGGTTCAAGTGGAGGTCGAGGAGTGTCTGGGCAGGGCCGAGGTTCACCAATTTGCCCTGGACGTTGGGTAGGTCGAGGGGTATCTGGGGAGGATCGAGGTTCCCCAGTTTGTCCTGCACGTTGAGGACCTCTTCCATATTCCAGTGAAGGGCGAGGAGTGTCAGGGGAGGGTCGAGGTTCCCCAGTTAGCCCACTACTGCTTGCATTCCTTCCCAGTCTCATCAGTTTTGAACCCGAAGCCTGAGAAGCAGACGACAAACCTTCTCTGCCAATAGAAGGCACAGAAACTCCATCCGGAACAGCGCCATCTCGGCTGCTCTTCAATTGTCCAGATCCTTTCAATCCATTCCCTTGCCTGGAGTTCGAATTTAACAAAAAGGAAGGGAAATCGGCAGAGGATTTTGCAGAAGAGGATTTTGTAAGCGCCGGGTAGTCAACCGAAAGTTTACCAGACGGAGATTTTGAAAGCGCTGGAGTCGGCGTAGTCGTCAGTGACGTGCGAGAAGTATTCAGACTTGCTGACTTGTTCAGAGAAGGTGTGCTCGACTCAGATATACTGCTGAGTGATGCAAATCTACTGCTCTTGTTGCCAGTTTGCCCTGCTGCAGCTGTAAGTAAAAGACGTAGAATTTTATTAGCGAGAAGAAATTTGGCATCATTCACAATCGATAGTACATATTCTGACAAATTAAAAAACCAAAGCAAAGCAAATCAGTATCAGGAACATTGTGGATTACAAGTATAGCACATCGGGAATCACGGTACCTGCTTTCAGAGGCTGCGAGGACACAATTGCAGATTTGGCAGCATTTGCTCGTGCACCAGACGAGAAGTTGGCGACTGCTGACGGTGCTAAAAACTTCACCTTGCCGGTGTCAGGACCAGACTTGAAAGTGTTCTCTCTCGTCAGCGACGGCTTCGCAGACGGTATTGAAACAGGCAACGTTGATGGAGGTGATGATGTGGAAGAAGCTGCCCAGGAGGAGCTCTCCGTTGACAGCTTTCTAGACACAGGAGACATAAGAGAGTCACTCGTTAATCTTTTAACCGGCATCTGTACAATAGGAGCCTTTGAGGGTGATTTCCTAACTGGAGTCATGCGAGGCTTCTTGTTGTTGAGCCGTTCCGTTAGCCGGGACCGAGCGTTGTTATGCATAGACACCGGTTTGGGCCGGTTGTTTATGGAACTAGAACGGGCCAGTGATTTGGAAGGAGCGATGACCCGTTCCAGAGGTTTCGGGCCTCCTTGCCTTTGTTTCATTTGGCACGTTTCGCAGAACCACTCCCCATCTGGCAATGAATCCATTTGGAACCGCATGCAATAACTGCACGTTCACAAAAACACATTAGGTCCCAGATGATTGTAATGAACAGAAGGAGAACGTTACAGGATACCGATCTCAAAATCTCCGTCAAGTATAGGTTATTACTCGGCAACTAGATTTTCAGAACTTGAATTTTGCGGTCAACTACTATTGCTACTGAATGTCACATAACCAAAGGGATGATCTGGCTTTCAGACTCAACGTGCACTTACTGTTTGTTTTTGCGTTGCTCAATCAACTTTTCTGCTGACCTACTTAACATCAGCTTATCTTCGGTTAAGACAAAATACAATGAGATGGTAAAAATACTCACGTGTGTTCGGCACCTTCGCTGCATCCACTGCAAACAGCCAGCAATTCCTCGTAACCAGCGTTACCGCAGGTATCACAAACTTTGACCTGTTTGCCAAAAGCACGTTAAGCTCAAACTGTACACGACATTGCTCATTAATTAACGTATTAATCTTAACTTCAATCCTTCCGACAATGAACTCACAAATCGGATGTGATAGCCAAAACAAACTCAGAGTAACAACGATGAATAGGTTTTGAGAATGTACATCTTCCACGAGGAGGTTGCTTGGTGATGCATCTCTGTCGTCCTCTAGATTCGATTCCTTGGATCTACCAGAGAGGGTTTCGTCAGATTCCAGTCTACTAGTACCATTTTCCAGCACCTTTGGAAGAGCGTTTTTCACATGTCCCTGGTCACGCATAGAGCACTTATTGGGTTCCTTGACGACACGCCCTGACTGAGGAAGATCCATAGTCTGAGCCTTGGGTTTACGGGCTGGTTGTGACACAAGTCCGTTGCCTTCAACAACAACAAGAGAGGCTTGCAGCCCTTTCCGTGATCGTTGTGAAGGAACTGGCAGTCCACTGACCAGATTAGATAATTGAGAATCTAGAGCCTCGCTAACATTCACGTCAGGTGGCAATGCGGTAGGGGTCGGTAAAGGCTGCGGCAAGGATACAGCAGGTTGCGGCTTATCTTCTGCACGCGGAGAAGAGCCGCTCTGAACACTTTTCTCAAGTTTGGATAGAGGAGAAGCAGAAGAAGAAGGGCTAGGGTTAGGGCTAGGGCTAGAACTAGATCCCTTAAAAAGAGGTTTCGCGACTAAAGAACCCTTTCCATCACCTCCAACTTGCTCAAGAGCAGGCTTTAAAAACTGTGGAGTGACTGGTGAAGTAAAAGTTGTGACATCTTTTGGTTGTGAATGAAACCCCTCGAATGGCGAGGCAGTAAATATTGACGACGTGTTCGAAACAGAGGGGCCGGAATTGTTCAAGGGGGGAGTAAGTTTGACGGAAGGAGAAGGTGAAATCAGCAACGAAGCGGCTGATGAGGTTCGTCCCGTCGTAGCTTCCACGTTAGCCTTCCCAGTGGAATCTAAGGCATGTCGCTCGTTCAGAAGAGGCTCTTTCTCCGCATGAGTCGCTGCCACATTTTCTTCTTCCTTTCCAGAAGACACAGCATCATTCTGATAGGCTTGCTCTTTAACTAGCTGGTCCAATGCAAGCACCTGCACTTCCGGCTCTATAACATTTCCCAAAGGCTGGTCACCCACATTCTGTGCCAAGCTCAAAGGTATTATGACAAGACCGGTATCCTGCAGCTTTATCCCGTCTTCCAACACTGCAGCACATGAAAAATTCAACATCAGATGAGATTCTTCTCTTGTACCAGACTATGATAGCAGGTGTACAAAATTAACAATATGCAGTCTAAAGCTCAAGTTACACTTCTTGCTTGACCACCAGAAGCAGGCACATCCGGATGCATTCCAAACTGATTGGCTTCCCCTTCGTTATCACCGGTAGTATAGGCATTCGTGGGTAGGATGCATTATCACGGACCTCCCATGGGGCAACCCCTTGGAGAATGTCTCCAGGAGACACATTTTCCCAGCGGGAAGGTCCGCGATAATGCATGTGTCCCGGCATTCGTAACAAATGCCCGACATGGCACTGTCAACTAACAATTTTCTGACCTCAAACTCACCTCTGTGAGAAGCATCGAATTCCCCAGACTCCATCACCTGGACCATACTAATATCTGGAACCTTAGGCAAGGCTACCACCGCATTCGACTCTGGAGAACAATCCTTCATTGCCAATGACTGGAAGCTCCCATCTGAATCTTTCAACTTGGTACCATCAAACTGAATCAGTTTATCAACATCATTGATTGAACCCGCTCTACCTCCCACATTGCCCACATCTGCGACGCTGCTTTCAGTTTTTACCACAAAGGGGGGAACTCTTTCGTCAAACAGCTCTGTAGCACTGACACTAGCAGGATCGTCGATGCTTAAACTAGATGTAGGTAACACAGGCGGCCCCCCAGACTCTACTGCCAGTTCTTCCGCCTCCCCTAATTGTTCTGGAACACTGCAAGATGCCTTCCCGTCATCAAGCTTGGCCTTAGAGATTCCAGCATCAGCCCGTCGACGTTTTAAAGGAAGGACCTGGGCTGTGCTTTTGAGTGGACGACCACGTTTACTCCTTCTGCTTGCTTCACCTGTTTCCCCAGAAGGAACGCGGTCAATGCTACTCTTGCTAGTTTCAGTGCCCGCAGTATTTAAGGTATGACTCGAATTTGGAAGGTCTTCCACTGAGAGCGTACCTTCATGAGATGCTGTTTGTAACGACTTGCTATCTTCAAGACTAGCTTCTTCTTGCTTGACAACTTCCTTCAACCCACGAGTGTGCGTCAGCTTTTTCTTGCCACCAGAAGCAGTTGAATTCCACTGACCACCTGTGTTTTGACTACTTGTCATACTGTCGCCTGGGGTTCTGTCTGTTGCTCCGGTATCCTCTCCCCGACTCTTGTAACCATCACATAGACCACAGCTCCAATGTCCCCCAGGTGTAACAATCTGCGTATAGCCAGACTTCTTCACATCAGCATAAATAAAAATAACAAGTTTAAACCCAAGCGCATAAACACTAACCACCCAAATTAGCACGTATCTAAAGAGCAGTAATAAAATCTAACATTGACCAAATGCGCACTGCAAAATAAGGTGAATGAAGATTGATGTTCCCTAAGCCTTGAATATCGCTGCTGACACAAAAGTGTACCGACACATTCAACACATACAGAAACGCTCTGAAGCATTTTGGAGCTTCTTATGTGTAAGTACATACATTTACAAGCGGGTCCAAGCAAGTCGAATGGAATCCTCGATCACCTGCCAGAGACAACAAAATGGGGGAAAAAAGGATGTAAGATGTAGACACAGCACACGTCACCAATATTTTCCAGTTGTCTGATTTGCAGTTTTCCTATTTCACCTACATTACGGTATGTGTTTTAAGGATTCCCTTACTATGGAAGGAACGTTACATTATGCAATTCAGGACACCCTAGTTATGGAAGCGACACGATATGGATACCATTAGAAAACCTCTGATAGTTGGTTTCTTTTGATGTAGTCTCATTAGAAGTTATGACTACTTTGAATACTATAAAGGACATCCAAGAGGAAGACATTCTAGTCTTGTCGATTCCACTAACCTAGCAATGTTATACCATATTGATTAGTTTTTTAATTAATTATCATCTTGTTTCGAGAACCATGACAACAGGAATCCTTGCAAAAAAAGAAAAAAACGGGATGACAGCTATGACAAAGTTTGCTATGTTCCAACCCAATCCCTGTGATAAAAAAAAGTGAAGGGTGATCAGTCAATACTGCGCAACCTCAGGGATGTAGAAAAACTCACAGGCACTACATTGCTGAAGCTCTTCTGCCACAACAACGCTCCCACAAGTACAGCATTCCTGGATAAACAGCCGTTGCATGTTCTCAGATATGACTCCAACTTAGGCCAGAATTAAACCAACTTGGAAAATATGCTCCACCTAGATGGCCATTGGTAGATTTTATGACTGAAGCACACATGCACTTAGTGCCACAAAACACATTTTAGCTGAAATGGATTTGAAAATTTGCGACCACCTCTTCCAATCAGTAATCAGTACAATCCATGCTTGCAAGTTTGTTAGTGCCTAAAAAGTGCACTACCTCCTTCACACCCGGACCTTGCATACGAGCTCCATCAGTGTGCACAGGCGATGGCTGCAAGGCAACAATTCACATCTACGCTGAAATCTCGAGAACATTGACCAAAACCTCCATTAACAGTTAGATTGACTAAATTGCAGCTAAAGGTGAGTCCACAGCCAGTGACCAGCCATTAAGAATGGGTGACTGTAAAAAGAGGGGGTCTCCAATTGAGAACATCATCCAAGTGATAAACAACCACCATTCAACATTAAATAATAAGCAGCGATCAACCAACACGATAGAATGAGTTTAAACCGTATCTTCCCTTTCAAAACACTTAAGAACATGCTACCAAGACAAACAAAACGAAAGGAGAAAATAAGAAGTACACAACAGGAAACTATTAACGAGCAGCTCTAGCGTATCACGGGAATCTATACAGAAACCAAATACACTAAAGGCCTAACCAGAAGTATGAAGCTCAGAAATCCACTACGGAATCTTATGCCCCATAGCTTTTTACTCAAAGCAAGAGGCAGGTATGTACATGTATAGAATGAGGAAGGTAGAAAGCATTCAGAAAGCCAAAAGTAACGAGAAGAAATAGAGTGTCAACGTACTCTTGGCGCAGCAATCTTCTGGGTGTGGCGAAGGAGCTCCTGCACGGTCCTCTCGCGAGGCCGATACATAGCTTCTCTGCATGGCCTCGCAATAACCTGAGGAGCTGTACCAGCTCCAGGTTCTAACTTATCCATGTTATCCCATCCTCACCTGCAGGCCCCTGCAGCCCTGCAACAACAACCACCACTAGAGTCAGAACATGACATAGTCTATTTCCCTCGCACCGAACCTTTCCAATGCCTTGACCAAAACCGCCTTAAAGTGCTAGATAACGAAAATGCCTTAGTTTGAATATATATTCAAGCCATGCAACAACGCATTCGAGCATCATTAGCACATGGCATTGTTTCAATTGGACCAGACACCAACTGATCTCATTCCGAAAGTGGCAACACAACGGAATTGTGTCAATCGCCAGTTCCCGTGTCTCTGCCTGAGTTAGTGAAGATAATAAATAGCTTGTGACTGGTCCCTTCAGATCCATGCTACGGCCCCAGATACAACCCTATTGAACTCAAACACATGGAAAGTTTACTACTTCAATTTTCTCCCAAAAACGTAAATTGTAAAATATCGGCATCATCAGCTGAATGGCTCCCTACTACGGTACCTAAACTCGAAAAGTAATCCGGATGGTCCCTCAATGCAGCCTTCCAAACAACGACTATTCAACCTTCGTTCTGTCCTCCTCGCAAAAACCCCCGCAGTTTCTAACTCAGCGGCCATGCGCTCCCTGGGTCACTCGTACGGCATACAACAATTTCCGTTCCTTCTTCCGAAATGAGCTCTCGGCATGAGCAAAGAACCCCAGACATATTACAGATCCTATGACCGATCCTAACACTCCTAGGGATTAAAAGATGGACGTCCTTCCTTGCGAATTCTGCAAACCCTACTTCTTGTCAAAGGCAAATTGAGCATTACAAGGCAAATTGCGGGACGTACTCACAGACAACCAACTGTCGCCTTGCAATTACGACTCGCCGAGCTGACTGCCGCGTAAGATCCTATTTTAATCACGTAAACCTCTACAAGCCAATGCACCCTAGCACAGGCTACCGCAAGTAGTGTTGCATGGCCCTCTCCCCGGTATCATACACTTCTTGGACTCGCCGCCGTTTCCCCATCGGTACGTCTCGCCAATCCTACACCGCGAAGAGAGAGACACAACAATCAGCGGTAATGCCTCCACCAGATCAAGCAAACCCCGAAAAATATCCCGAACCCCTTCCCAATGCACAAGACGTATGGCGTCGAATTGCGCCAGATCAAGCCCTCCGCGCTAACCCTCACAGCGCCACAGCTGGCAGGCTATGGCGACATCACCATTGACGTCCCGAAAAACGTCCACATCCCATAATGGTACCCCGCCATTTCCCCTCGAATTGCACCAAACCACCACCCACGCCGAACACAGCACAGCACACATCGGCGCTGGCCCTGGCCAAGCCAGATGCAAAGCAAGCAAGCAATCCACGGGAGGCAAAGAAATCAACGAACACGCAATTCTCACAACCATTGCTATTTGTTGAGCATGGATACCGTGCAGCACGCCGGAAAACCTCAACCGATGATGATGATGATGATGCCGCTCCCCGGGCGGGCGCTCATGGCTCGGGTAGGATGGCTAATTAAGAAGCGAAGCAAGGGGTGGCAACGCAGAAATTGTAATACTGAGGCCTGAGGCCGGGTCAGGCAGGCAGGCAGGCTGTTGAGGCTGGGACGAGGGAGGGCGGTGAGGGTGCGTTGAAGGTGAGGGAACGACAGGCAAGGAGAGGGAGGGTGGGGGAGGGAGGGAGGGTTGGTGTTGTGTATATAACTTATGTGGTGGTAGACCTAACTTAACTTATTAGGCAAGAGCACAATGAAGCCTGAGTGAGTTGTTCATATGATATTTACGACGACGACGACGACGAAGGAGAAGAAGAAGACGACGCCATGGCGGGCCTGCATCCCGAGCAGCAGGAACAGAAACACCAAAAAGACGGAGGACGACGGAGCCTCCCTTGCTTGCCACTGCTCATTTTATATACACGGAGCCTCCCTTGCTTGCCACTGCTCATTTTATATACACGGAGAAGCCGAAGCCTCTTGCTCTGCCTGGCCTGGCCTGGCCTGCCTTGGCCTGGCGCTGCCCCCTACAGTACAGTATTGCCTTCCTTCCTTTACTTTTGGGCGTCCGTCCGGGCCGGGCCAGCCAGGCTCGGCACAGGGGGCCTCGCTGCCGGGTTACGGCTAGGACCAGGGGCCCGCGCGGGTGTACAATGGCCTTCAATAAGTCTTGCAACCCCACTTTCAAACCTCACACTAAAACATTTATCACACTCACTACGACGATTCGTTGACCATGAAATTTTGCATGTACCACCGCTTGGACATAAAGCATTTTTGGGCCAAATTTGGTACCTTAAAAATGCACCATTCATGAAATAATGCTAATTTGCTAACTTTTAGGCCTCTGTTAAAAAAAAATCATATATGGTACCCAATAGCTGCTAAGGATCCAAATTTTTGGTAGAAGGTAGAAGTCGCAATGAGGAACAATATGGTGTTATAAAAAATAATGGTATTCCTAGGTATTTTTGTGTCCACATGCAATTCAAAATTTTAAAAATAATACCAAAGTTTTGTTTGATTACAGAATAAAGTAATTGACCTTTTTTTCTCATCTTTTTGTGATACCATGTTATTCCTTACTATGAGAACATGGTGTTACAAAAAAAGTGACAAAAGTAGAAAATTACTTTATTATATAATTAAACTAAAATTTAGCCTTCTTTTTAAAATTTTGAATTGCATGTGGACACAAAAATACCTAGGAATACCATTATCTTTTATAACATCATATTGTTCCTTATCGTGACTTCTACTTTCTACCAAAAATTTGGATCCTTGGCAGCTATTGGGTATCATATATGATTTTTTTAAACAAAGGCTTAAAAGTTGGCAAATTGGCATTATTTTATAAACCGCACATTTTCAAGGTACTAAATTTGGCCCAAAAATGCTTTATGTCCAAGCGGTGGTACATGCAAAATTTCATGGTCAGCGAATTGTCGTAGTGAGTGTGATAAATGTTTTAGTGTGAGGTTTGAAAGTGGGGTTGCAAGACTTATTGGAGGCCATTGTATGGTCAGCGTGGACGGAGGTGAAAGCCCGGGTGAAATTGAATTGCCGTTCTCTGTCACAGGGCTGGCTTTTCGGAACCAAAACAAATGGTGTTTTGAGCTCGAAATTTAATTTAATTTTTTTAGAAAAGAATAAAATAAAAGAACACATCCCCTCCAAAATTTCCCAGCCCATTTATTGAAGTTGTTTATTTCTTAAGATACACACATCGAAAATTCATATATTTTGAAATCAAGAAAAAATTGATCATGCATAATTTTATGAGTTTTTGTTCAAATGTCATTTTTTTTTCAAAATGTGTCAAATGAATATTTCTTTGTTTTTTTTCTTAATTTAGGTTCATCTCGTTATCCAAATTGAGGAAAAATAAAAAATTGTCTCATAAGCACTTTTTGATGACCTACTTTGTAGCAATGAAAAGATTGCTTGATTGACCAATTAAGGTAATAAATTACATGTCTTGCTTCATTGTGGTGTACACTATAATGTACAAGAATAATTCTATCAAAAAGAATGAAAGAAAAGTTGTGAACATAGTGCTCAAGAATGAGGAAAAATCCATGTCTTTAACCCCTAAATGCCCACAACCCTCTTTAGATTTGAAGAATTGCAAAGATGCATTATCAAATGCAATTAAGAGGGATATTTTTGAACTTGATGTATGAATAAAAGCTATACATTATGAATTTCAAATTCTATCCATATGGGGTTAGATTCATGGTTGATGTCACCAATATTTTGTATAAATTTTGAAACTTAAAATTCAAAATTATTTTGAAATTTGATTACGAATAAGATATTGACAATCTGTGGATGAAATTTGTTGTGAGGGGTTGAAATGTAATATTCTAAGTTTAGTGATTTTTGAAGATTTTTTGGTTGCATTATTTTATGATTTGACTTTTTCAAGAGCATTTTGAACTATTTTGAACTAAGATCTTTAAAAAAAATTGGTGAATCATTGCAACATGAAATGAGGTATAAATGTTTTTACATATCACCCCTTTCTAATCGATTCACACATACACGAAGCTAACTTCCTATTAAATATATAATACATTGCAAAAAGTGCATAGAGATGAGAAAACGTGGATGAAAGTTGTACAACGATCATAAACGGACACCTAGGCAGTTAGGACTCAGGCTTTATGCCTTCAAAAGCAACGTTTTATGTTTCAATTGGTTTTTACCATTCCAATTCTCTTCTAGCACGTCGTTAGTTATGTAGAATTGTCTATACAAATAACTTAATCAACTCTATAAAGTACACTTTATTTGTAAGACGATTTTTGATTTGATACTTTAAAAAGGTAATTAGACTTTTTTTTTTAGATTCACTTGTGTTGCAGTAAAACACTAAGTCATATAGCAAGTGGAATCCTTTTTTTATCACAAATTATATAATTTTTATAGTTTTTGAAGGTTGTTGCAAGAAATTCCAATAGTGTCAATGAGACCCTCATCAAAAAAACAACCCATTATGATCATTACCCTTTTTATAACTACAATAAGTCTTATATTAAATGGCCATTTTTACACCCCGTTTCTATAATTTTTTCAAAACGATAGTGAAAGAATAAGTTAATTGTAAAATTGGAGAATCTAATAACTGTCACAGATAATCACATGTCATGAATAGGGTGCACTACCTTACTTACGTAAATTCCATTCCAACTCCTCGTACAAATTGTAGTAGTTACCAACATCTCTACCCATTGTCTCATGTTCAAGTTTCCAATCCTAATCTCTTATCCCTTCATTTTATGCAACCGAGAAATTCATAAAAATAGAACAACCATATCATTTCATTCTTCAACAAGTTCACCATGTCAACATCATCTACCCAGGGATGTTCGTAAATCTTCAATTAAAATTTGAGGTAAAAAACTACAAGGCTATATAGCATTTTTTGGATAGAGCCAACAATCACCGTGAAAGAATACAATCTATGTTTTGCCGTTATTTTCTCCAACATTTAGGAGTTAATCAATTTAGTACATCATGTGAGACACATGGTACTATGAGTTGCATTACGTAGCAATAATTGCCATAGAGAATAGCACAACATTTGGTACTCAGTTGATTGGGCATAGGTGATTTCCATTTCTTCATAGAATGGATGATTGCCTAGGACTTGAGACTATATAGCAATATGCCTTATCCATTTTATATTGGTAGTTTCCCTTTTTCTACAGGAGATCGGTAAGTTACTACCAAGTTGTAAGAAAGGGAATCTCAGAAGGAATACGAAAAACGGAGATTATAGGGGTCTACTCTGTAGAAGTTCTACGACTATCAAGCTCTACTTAGTAGCTAATCTAGCATCTAATTAAGTATTATGTAGACTAGAAACACAATATCCAAGGAGATAGTTCTAATGCTCAGGAAGAAAGCACTAGTAGACAGGAAGAAGAATCTTACAAATCACACGGAATAATGATAATCACAACAAAACTTCAATTGGAAAAATATTGCTTTGTCAAGAGGTTTAATTGGCTCTGTTTGCTTTTATACATGTACAACCCAATTTGACTAGTAACTGTCAGATCGGTAAAAAGGTCATACCAAATCTAAGTTCTGAGGTAACTTAGAAAATTATTGAACAGAAAATTATTGAACAGTGAATTACACAGGTCGGTAGTACTATTAGGGATTACTGTTCAATTGGTAACATATACTCTTTCCATAGATGGAAAATGACTAAGATTCACATGGCAACAATGTATTGTGGGATCTCAAGTTCCTAAAGTAGCTAAAAAATGCCAAGAATGTGTGGACTTTAATTAGAGGGCTAAATAGAAATAGTATTTGTTTTGGCGGTGAACATTGGCTACAACAAAAAATTGAATTGATGTTGTGGCATATGACGCTTAACCACAAACGTACACCCTGGTTGAAGACCAAGATTTTGAGCAAACAGTATCCGGGTCAAGCTAGTAATAAGTTCATGAACGAATTTGATAGGGAGTGGTGTAACACCCCTTTTTTTGGTACAAGGACTCATTTAAAGATGTGCTAGAAGTACAATAATCCTGGGATGTGATCTTTTAACTAATTAGAAAAAAATTAAAAACTGATCGCTAGAACGCTTGTTTACTAGGTGCAGTGTGATGTTTTTTTAACCATTATTAGGGTTGTTTGGACGCTGAGACACGGACGTCCAAAGGTTCTATAGCTCATCAAAGATCTTACTTCCAAATCCAATATCAGTTGCACCTCTCTTCACTTTGCAGAGCGCTTTGACCTCATATGAACTTTGCAAACGTTGTATGATAGCTTTCTAGATGTTCAAACTCCCAAAATCTCATAGAAAAATTCGTGATACATACTGAGATATCGCACTCCACACACTACACATGTCAGGGACACAAAAACTCAAGAACAAGAACAAGAGGACAAGAACAAGAGCATGAACAAGGACCCAAGAATATGAAGTGCAATAGTACACAAGAGTGATTCTCAAGAAAGTATATTGAACTAAATCGATAGTTGAACAAGATTCAAGACAAAGCAATACTCAAGGTTGCTCCTAAGTTGTGTTGACGAGAGTGAGGAGTCCCTCATCTCGTCCCCTAGATATACTAGTACGAAGGAAGCTTCTGAAGGGGCTCCCTGGGGACTATGAGAGTCCATTGAAAGTATGCTGAAGATCCTAAAAGTCTAAGGACCTATAGAATTTCTAGAAGTATTCTAGAAGGTTCAATGTCGGTGGCAATACCCATCACGAACTAGTTTTGAAACAATAATTATATCACTGTGGCAATACCCATTACTAAGGCAATACCCATCACTAACTAGTCTTAGACACAATAATTATATCTCTAGTTTTCAAGGTCTAGTCTTTGCAATACCCATCTCAAGGTTCTATGTCCGTGACATCACTTCCCTCTCTAGCGACGAGTCTCCACGAGGAGTGTTGTTGTAGACATTTGATCAAAGGCGAAGAAAATAAAAAATATGTCTCATGGTTTCTCCGACATACTCAAGTTGTCTAGCGCGAGTCAAGTGGTTTAAGGACCCTTGCAACTAACGATAGTGACCAACGCCAGCTACTTGAGACCATGCTTGGACCTCTGTATCTTCGTTGCAAAACAGTTCTTCAAATACAGTTTTCGAGTGACCTTCAAAAGCAGGCTCTACTTCAATGACAATCACCAACGATCTGCTACTAGGTATTTTTCGATGTTGCCGTGGTTCAAGAGGTTCTTCTTCTCGAGGCGGTCTTCGTTGTTCAGAAGGTCCAGCTTCATTTCGAGGCTGCTGTGGTGGTAAAGGATCTGCAGGCTGGTCCGGTAACTGTGATAAAGAAAGTTCACGCTCAGACTCCAGTTGCGATTCAGAATCTAAAGAGTCTCGGAACACCTTCTAATTAGACATAATGAGAAGAAAAGAAGTACGAGAGAAGATGATTCTGAGGTTGAGAGCTGTGATGCTCTTTGACTGCTCTCCCCTCTTTATATACAGCTCTCAACGTAAGAGCTTCTTGTTGAAGTTATCATCGAACGGGTCGTGGCTTATCTGGATAGCGTCGATGAAATTCTTGTACCTTTTGAGGCGCGCCAACGACATTTATTGCTGGTTCCCACGTTCGTTCATTGATGTCGTAACCGCGCCAATGTATTAAATATTCTAATTTGCCATGTCTTCGCCGCGAATCAAGTACTTTTTCAACTTCATATTCCTCGTGGGTATCAACTTCAATGCTGGGCGGTGGTGGTTGCTTTCTGCCTGGTACATTCGATTCTTTGTATGGTTCTAACAGTGACACATGAAAAACAGGATGTACCTTCATAGATACTGGTAGGTCCAACCGAAAAGCCACCGGATTGACTTGTTGCTGAATAGGGAATGGTCCTAATCGGCGATAATCCAACTTATCACATGGTCTTGTAGTTTTGATATTACGCCGTTGTCGTGATGGAAATGCTTCCATCGTGTACATTTATGCTCTAAGCTTTGTATTTTCAATGAATGGAGTAGCGGAATGAAAATAGTACATATAGTTTGTCTTTCGTTTTAATTAAATCATCAAAGGATTAGGTGGTTTGAAAGGTGTGAATAGGAAGGGGGGGAAAAAGTACCTTCTTTGAAACTTCAAAGGGGAGCATGGGCATATGTGCCCCACCGCCACCTTTGATTGGATGAGATTTAGTGAGGTCTTGGGGTTTTGAAGATTGTCGGGAGTCTTTTTGTGTGTGTGAATAGTGAGAGCTTTGGAGGCAGAATTTCGACTTGATGTAGCTCATTGAGCAAGATTTTGTTTAAATTGAAATTTTGAGAGATTGTTCCTTGTAATGAGACCTTTCCGAATTGATCTTATAAGTTGAATTTGGAATTGTATTGCAAAAGTTGTGAAGGTTGGAAGTTTGTGGAAACCCTTGGCCGTCCATTGAGAGGGCAGAGGTTTTGACGAGCCACAACTTTTGTTGTGTGTATCAACTTGCTTTGCAATTTTGAGAGTGTATGTATCATTGTAATAGCTTTCCAAAAAGTTATTACTTTTATGATTTGGAGTTCCGAGGAGGAAGTTATGAAGGTGTGAAGGCTTGGAGGTTGACTGCCTTTGGAAAGAAGGAAGCTAAGACTTCGAGGACCATAACTTTTGGTCACTGTGATAATTTCTTTTGAAATCTACAGGACTGATAGCCTATGAGATTAGCTCTCCAAATTGCTATCACTCAATCTATTTGGAGTTTTATTGAAGGAGTTGTTGTGTGTTGAAGTTGAGAGGTTGAAACTCTCTAAAAATAAAGAGACCGAAACTTTGATTAGCCATAACTTATGGACAGAGTTTAGGGTTTCTATAAAAATTATACATATTGTAGTAGTTTGCATTAGCTTTCCAAAATGCTATTGCACTTGTATGTAAGAGCTTTAGATCAAAAATTATGAAGATATAAAGAGGCGGAGGTTGGTTGTCAAAAGAAAAATAAAGCTTCCACTTTGCTCTCTTATAACTTTTGGACAGTAACTTAGATTCAATTGAAATTTTGAGGAGTGTTAGTTTGTTGTTTTAGCTTTTCAAAAAGCTATTATACTTAGCTTTTGGAGACTTGAACCATCTATAGCATCAATTAGAAGCTCGCAGCCACAATAGAAGATTGCCTTGAAGGTTTCTTTGTGTTTTTAAACACTTTGAGACTTTAAAGGAAGAAGATTTGAAAACTTCAAGACAAAAAGACGAGAACATTTGTGTGTTGTGGCTTGTGGCTCGTTGTCTTTTATTGTTGTTCCTAGCCGGTTTTTGAGGCTCGTTGTTTTTTATTGTTATTCCCAGTCGGTTTTGGAGGCTAGTTGTTTTCAATTCTGTTTTGTAAACTTTGTTGCGGCGAAGTGGGATTGATCACCCACACGGTCGTGTTTATGTTGTTCCCACCGGTGAGGCACGTTTGCTGGTCACCGTGGGTTTGAAATTTAGGAGCCATCTTTCGGACGGTTTCAGCTCGTGGTCTGACCGTCCCGTTTTACCCGTCCGAGGCCCGTGGTTTCTTATTACCCCACCCTTACCCTTAAACCTTTTAGAGCCATTGCAGGATAGGACTGGGAAGAGATTTGAAGATTTGAAGAGTACAAGAATTGAAGACAAGACCGATCTCCCAAGCTATCTGGTCATCGTGTCGCAGCCAGATTCCCCGCGAATTCTCAGAGCGCTCCTCTCTACCCGACATATTGGTGCTTCCACTGAGAGAGCTTTGAGGCGACTGGTGAGATTGTTGCTATGGGAGACCGTGAAGAGACTGCCGCCACCGATGGAGTGCAGTTTCCGATGGAGAACATTTTAGGGGCATTGGCCTTGTTTATGGAGCAACAGAGGGCAACTCAGGGTGGACAAGGTGCCACCAAGGCTCTCAAGGCTGTTGTTTCGAAGATTGGAAGGTTTGATGGCAAGAACATCTCTAAGTTCTTGCGATCCTACGTTTGTGAGATGGAAGTGCATCAGGCTGATGACAATGAGATGATGCACACTTTTGATGTGGCGGTTGAGCCTTATATCCGTGACCGAGTGCAAAAGATCCGTGAAGCTGTTGTCTCATGGGTGGAGTTTGCTGAACGGCTCCGTGATGAGTATTTTGATGAAGACTTAGAGAGGTTGACGAAGAGATCTTTTCTTGAGTGGGTGGAGCAACGGCCGGGAAACACGATGGGTCCCAATGAGCTGTTGAGAGATTTTGAGAAGAAGTTTGGCCAATTACCTATGGCAGAGAGACGCCTTCTAGATTCCAGGAAGGCTGAGGTTTTCCTCCAAGCAACTGATGTTGCATTGGAAGACAGACTTCTTCTACTACTTGGAGATCGTACCACGGAAGGTGGTTTCACCAACGATTGGAGGAGGGTTGAAGAAACCGTGGTTCTTTTGGCCAAACAATAGCGTGTAAGGTCAAGAGGTGTTGAAGGGAGGGGTGATACTGAGCCTATTCAGATACCAAAGCCTCTTAAAGTGTCTTTTTCTCCGACACCGTCAACAAGTTCGGGAACCACTTTCAAGACTGCTAAGAGCACTGAAGGAAATGCCCTTGAGGAGCTTATCAAGGGTTTTCGAGAGCTAAGGGTGGAGTTTAGTGAATTGAAGAAGGCCAAAGGAGCTTCTCCTTCACAACCATCTGAAGGTGCTAGAAAATATGCAAGGAGGTGTGTTTGGTGTGATGAGGAGACTGAACATACTCTGAGAGGGTGTGAATCCTATGAAGAGGCACTCAAGAATGTTCTTGTCTTCTACAAAGATGGGAAGATTCATGATACCTCTACATGCTCTCCGTTGGCAACCAACTTTGGGAGAGGAGGAATGAAGAAGCTTGTGGAAGAAAGGATGGCAAGATCTAGCTCTGTGCAAGTGCATGAAGCTGATGCATACCACATTGAGATAGAGGAGCATTCAATTAGTGCTTCATCTATTCAAGAAAACGTACTGATGAAGAGAGGGGCTCAAGCCATCATGAAAGCAACTGGATGGGAAGACCCAGTAGATGCTAGTAGCATCAGAGCATTTATGAATGAAGGGAAGGACACTGATGAGCTGCATGAGGCCTCAGTTGAAGAGAAACGTGGAAGACTTGACGCTGAGAATAGTGAGGAGCCAGTATCAAAGAGGAGAATTCAATTACAAAATGATCCTGATACAGAAATGAGGAAGAGGGTTCCTACACGCTCAAAGACAGCAAGCCCTAACACTGTACATCCAGGAGATGCACCACTACCTGAGAAGGATTGGGGGCAGTCCAGTGATAGCAAAAAGGGCCAAGAGAAAGGAGATTCTGGCAAGGCAAAGGGGAGAGTGCCTACTTACAAGCTCCTGTCAGACATTGAGACCTCTATTGACATGAAGGGAATATTAGAGGAAAGGATCTTGGATGCCAAGATCGAATTCACTTTGAGGGAAGCACTTGGCATAGCAAAGAAAGATTTTCATGATCTAATCATTGACATCATCAAGAGGAAGAGACAAATGACAGCTGAGGTTGTGATGGTCAAAGCTTTAGACACCCACATGACCGAAGAGGAAGAGATGGAGATTGGTGAAGTATTTGTCATGATGGGTGATGAGGTGACTCAAAAAGGAGAAGTTCCAAAGGATGAAGGCCATGAGACACAGACTTTTGAGTGCTCTTATGATCTTCCCAACATGAGAGAAAATGAAGAAAGAATTGAGTATGATCTACCATTTTGGGCCAGAGCCACCACTGAGACAAAAATGAAGCTGGGAGGGCTTGATGAACATGTTTTGGCCCTTGTTGACCATGGTTCTGAGATCAACATTATGTCTCGGAATGTCTATGAGAAGGGCAAATGGCCAATTGACATAGACCATGGCTGGATCATGAAATCAGCCAATAGCGGGCGGACTCGATTACATGGAGCTTGCCCTGCGATACCCACAAAGATTGGAGATGTGGAAGTTGAACAAAATTTCTTTGTTCAAAACCTTAGTGCCTATCCGGTAATTTTGGGGCCAACCTTTCATCACCGCTTCGAGAATGGAGACCAAGGTGTTGGATAACGGGTCTCATTATGCCCGAATCAGGAGTCTTGATGGGAAGAAGTCAGTGCAATTCTTAACAGTGAAGCCTGACAATGAGAGGCATCGACTTCAACTCAGAGAGGTTCCGCTACTAACTTCTCTAAACTTCCCGGATTTCTAAAGGGCACACGTGGAATGTGGGGATCCACGAGTGCTAAGGGAAGTAAGATTGACAAATTCTCCACTGTACATACTGGTGTGAAGTGTGGATTTACAAGTGTGACAAACGATGGTATTGTGAGCTTTTCTGATGTCAAAGACTTGGACCATGTACATAGAAAGCTTGTGAAAAAGATGGAGAAAAATCTTAAAAAAATGAAGGTTCTAGAGGAAGATGAAGGCATTTCTGGTATTTATGAAGAAAATGGTATGTCAGATGATATCTTGCAGACTTTGCAAGATATAAAGACAAACAAGGATGCGAATACGGCTACTCATTGCTTTGTCAATGTTCATACAAGTTCAATGTATGATGAGATTTCTACAACAGTGACAAGGCTGTGTGATTCCAAAATTGATGAATGGAGGTCAGAAGCTACAGTTTATACAAAGTACAAAACTGTGGCAAAAAAGGTGAAGCCAGTGGCTACTCAGTTACCACCTGACACTGATAAACATGTCAAACAAGCTGAGAAGGAGCCAAGTTTGAGAGAAGGAAGAAGAATTGGACACAAGTTCACCAAAGAGACTTTGGCAAACTTGAAGATTGGAAGAGATGATTTTTTGACTGAGCCGGAGAAGAAGAAATTTCAAGACATGCTTTCTATGCATGGAAAGGCCTTTGCTTCTTCGCCAAATGAAATTGGGTGTGTACAACCAAGCGTTGTAACACCAATGGTTATTTTTACTGTACCACACGTACCATGGGATTTAAAGCCTATACCTGTGCCTAGAGCTCTACTTCCAAAACTAGTGGAGTTGCTCAAAGAAAAGAGGCACATGGGCATACTTGAGCCTTCAATGGCGCCGTATTCAAACCGATGGTTCACGGTGCCAAAGAAGTCATGAGCATTGAGGTTTATTCAAGACATGCAGCCAGCAAACAAAGTAACAATCAGAAACAAAGGCTCAGGGCCTATTGTTGATGAAGTAGCAGAAGCGTTTGCGGGGCATGCAATATATTCCATTGGAGATCTATATTCTGACTATGATCAATTCCAACTAGCTGCTGAGAGCAGAGATTTGACAACCATGAAGACTCCACTTGGATTGATGCGCATGTGTACATTGCCTCAAGGTGCTACCAATTCAGTGGCACATATGCAGAGTGCTATGAATCAAATTCTAAGAGACTTTGTGCCTGACAAAACCATACCTTTTGTGGATGACATTCCCATAAAGGGGTGCGAGGAGAAAGAAAGAGACTTAACAGTTCAAGATGATGGTTGCAGAGCTTTTGTGATTAATCATATACAAGACATGGCAAAAATCTTGAGCAGACTTGAAGAGGTGCACTTGACCCTCTCCATTGACAAGTCCAAGTTTGGGGTTGATGAGATTTTGGTAGTTGGACACTTATGTGGTTCTTATGGAAGGAAACCTAACCCTGAGAAGGTGGATGCTATTGGGAGAATGATGGCCTGTAGCAATGTCACTGAAGTAAGGAGGTTTTTAGGAGCCTGTGTCTTCTATCAAATTTGGATCCCTCATTTTGCTCATATATCGGAACCTCTATACAAGCTATTACGCAAGAGGAACAAGTTTGTTTGGCAAATTGAGCAAGATTTGTCTATGGCAGAGTTGAAAAGAACTTTACAGTCACCACCGGTTCTTAAACAAGTGAGCTACAATTGTGGACGACCGGTGATTGTGACTGTTGACACAAGTCCAATTGCAATTGGATGGGCTATTGGACAAGATGATGAAGAAGGAAAGAGATTTGCTATCCGATTTGGAGCAAGAATTTTGACAGATCGCCAGAGAGCATATCCACAAGTGAAAAGAGAATTATATGGTGCTCTTACAGCTCTAAAAGCTGACAGAAACTACTTGATTGGAGCGGAGGTGGTGTTAGAAACTGACTGCTTGCCTTTGCTGGGGATGATAGCAAATTGTTCTTCACGAGACATTGCAATGTTGCGGTGGATAGCCTACATCAAATCTTTGAACCCTGTTTTAGTTCACATTGAAGGCAAAAAGAATTGTGTTGCAGATATGTTGTCTAGAGCAAGGTATTTCAATGAAGAGGACATGATGGCTAATGAAGGTGATGAAGAATTGTCACATGGAGGTTATGTGATGATTACAGATGGAGAAAGCTCATCCACCGGAGCTTTGCCTTTCGAGAGTGAGATCTACAAAGGAAGATTAAGAGACATTGGACTCTATTTGAGTACCATGGAACGGCAAGAAAGCTGGGTGGATAAAACATTCAAAAACATCAGACATCAGTCTTATGGATATTTGTTGAAAGACGGGGTTTTATGGAAGAGAGCAAAAAGACTTGGTGAAATGCCATTGAGGGTGGTGGGAGACTTTCAGACCAAGACCAAAGTTTTACAAGAATTTCATGATACGCTTTGGGCCGGTCATAGAGGAGTTTGGGCCACCTATACAAAAATCAAGGAAAGATATTGGTGGAAGGGGTTATACAAAGATGTTGAAGAATTTGTAGCTTCTTGTGTGGTGTGCCAATTACAATCCAAGGTACGACACAAAGAAGAATTGCATCCGACCTATCCCATTGCAATCCATTTTCAATGGATGATTGATTTGGTTGCTATGCCAAATGCAATGTGGGGGATGAAATACCTTGTTTTGGCTCGAGGAGAACTCTCAAATTTTGTTGAAGGAAGAGCTTTGAGGACCAAGACAACGGTGAATGTTTGCCGATTCATACTTGAAGACATTTTTAGTCGGTACGGGAGTATTGGTCGGATGAGAGCTGACAGAGGAGAATTAAATGCTGCTGAAGCCAAGGAATTTTTCAACCGATATGGTGTGCAATTGAAGCTGACAACGGCTTACAATCCTGAGGCCAATGGCAAGATTGAAAGGGGACATCCCCCAATCATTCATGCTTTAGTCAAAGCTTGTAAAGGAAAGCCTAAGATGTGGCCAAAATTGCTACCGTTTGCTCTGTGGGCTGATAGAACCACACACAGTACGGTTACCGGTTACATGCCTGTAGAACTAATGTATGGACAGAAACCAATCATGCCGGTGGAGGTCGATATTTCCACATGGGTGTTTCTTGCATGGGAAGATGGCATAAGCAGAGAAAGACTGTTGGAGCTTCGCATCCGACAACTTGAAAGATTGCCAGAGGATGTTGGGATTGCATTGGAGAAAATGAAAGCTGCAAGACTGAGCAACAAAGAGCGCTTTGACAGAACACACCGAATGAAAAGAAAGAAGATTAGAGAGGGTGATTGGGTCCTTGTATTTGATAGCACATTGGAGCATCAACACAGCACGGTGCGAAAATTTGCAAAAACATGGTTTGGAACCTATGTAGTGATTAAAGTGCACCTCAATGGCACTTATTCACTCCGTGAGTTAGATGGAACTTCTCTATGTATACCAGTAGCTGGAAAGCGCATCAAAATCTTTCGCAAAAGTGGAAGGTTTCATCTTGAAGACCTTGAAGAACACTTCAATTCAGAAGAACTAGAGGATGATCAACAAGATGAAAAGGAAGATGAAGAACTAGAGGATGCAGTTGATGACAATCAAGACAGCGAGGAGGGCTAAACGTGGCACATACCGGAGGATGTGCAGGTTTAGAGAGGGTGCATGTCGTGATGGAAATGTTTCCATCGTGTACATTTATGCTCTAAGCTTTGTATTTTCAATGAATGGAGTAGCGGAATGAAAATAGTACATATAGTTTGTCTTTCGTTTTAATTAAATCATCAAAGGATTAGGTGGTTTGAAAGGTGTGAATAGGAAGGGGGGGAAAAAGTACCTTCTTTGAAACTTCAAAGGGGAGCATGGGCATATGTGCCCCACCGCCACCTTTGATTGGATGAGATTTAGTGAGGTCTTGGGGTTTTGAAGATTGTCGGGAGTCTTTTTGTGTGTGTGAATAGTGAGAGCTTTGGAGGCAGAATTTCGACTTGATGTAGCTCATTGAGCAAGATTTTGTTTAAATTGAAATTTTGAGAGATTGTTCCTTGTAATGAGACCTTTCCGAATTGATCTTATAAATTGAATTTGGAATTGTATTGCAAAAGTTGTGAAGGTTGGAAGTTTGTGGAAACCCTTGGCCGTCCATTGAGAGGGCAGAGGTTTTGACGAGCCACAACTTTTGTTGTGTGTATCAACTTGCTTTGCAATTTTGAGAGTGTATGTATCATTGTAATAGCTTTCCAAAAAGTTATTACTTTTATGATTTGGAGTTCCGAGGAGGAAGTTATGAAGGTGTGAAGGCTTGGAGGTTGACTGCCTTTGGAAAGAAGGAAGCTAAGACTTCGAGGACCATAACTTTTGGTCACTGTGATAATTTCTTTTGAAATCTACAGGACTGATAGCCTATGAGATTAGCTCTCCAGATTGCTATCACTCAATCTATTTGGAGTTTTATTGAAGGAGTTGTTGTGTGTTGAAGTTGAGAGGTTGAAACTCTCTAAAAATAAAGAGACCGAAACTTTGATTAGCCATAACTTATGGACAGAGTTTAGGGTTTCTATAAAAATTATACATATTGTAGTAGTTTGCATTAGCTTTCCAAAATGCTATTGCACTTGTATGTAAGAGCTTTAGATCAAAAATTATGAAGATATAAAGAGGCGGAGGTTGGTTGTCAAAAGAAAAATAAAGCTTCCACTTTGCTCTCTTATAACTTTTGGACAGTAACTTAGATTCAATTGAAATTTTGAGGAGTGTTAGTTTGTTGTTTTAGCTTTTCAAAAAGCTATTATACTTAGCTTTTGGAGACTTGAACCATCTATAGCATCAATTAGAAGCTCGCAGCCACAATAGAAGATTGCCTTGAAGGTTTCTTTGTGTTTTTAAACACTTTGAGACTTTAAAGGAAGAAGATTTGAAAACTTCAAGACAAAAAGACGAGAACATTTGTGTGTTGTGGCTTGTGGCTCGTTGTCTTTTATTGTTGTTCCTAGCCGGTTTTTGAGGCTCGTTGTTTTTTATTGTTATTCCCAGCCGGTTTTGGAGGCTAGTTGTTTTCAATTCTGTTTTGTAAACTTTGTTGCGGCGAAGTGGGATTGATCACCCACACGGTCGTGTTTATGTTGTTCCCACCGGTGAGGCACGTTTGCTGGTCACCGTGGGTTTGAAATTTAGGAGCCATCTTTCGGACGGTTTCAGCTCGTGGTCTGACCGTCCCGTTTTACCCGTCCGAGGCCCGTGGTTTCTTATTACCCCACCCTTACCCTTAAACCTTTTAGAGCCATTGCAGGATAGGACTGGGAAGAGATTTGAAGATTTGAAGAGTACAAGAATTGAAGACAAGACCGATCTCCCAAGCTATCTGGTCATCGTGTCGCAGCCAGATTCCCCGCGAATTCTCAGAGCGCGCTCCTCTCTTCTCCGGTGATTGTCTTTTTGCCAGGGACGAAGTGTGCCATTTTTGTCAATCGATCAACAACCACATATATGGTGTCAAAAGTCTTTGACGGTCGTAAATCAGTGATGAGATCCATAGAAACAGAAGACCATGGTTGCTTTGGAATATGCAACGGCTGCAAGAGTCTATACGGACGATATCGTGAATTCTTCGATCTAGAACAAGTGTCACAAGAAAGAACGTAGTTTTTGACAGTCTTCCACATCTGAGGCCACCTAAAATCTCGAGAAATGAGTTCTAACGTCTTGTTGAACTTAAAACGTCCGGCTGCAGGAAAATCATGACGGGCTTAAAGAATTTGAAGGCGTGCAGGACCTTCTCGAATATACAAGCCCTCTTCAAAATACAAGAGGTCATCCACAAACTTGAAATTGTCGCGATCAGTCTCAGAGCGACGCTGGATGTCAAGAACAAGAGGGTCCGTTGCTGATATTGAACGAACTTGGTCAAGAAATGATGAGTCAACTGGCATAGCCATAGTCGCTCTATCAACTCGAAATTGCTCGGTCTTCAGAAGTGTTGTTCGTTGTTGGTCATATGCAGCTTCTCCTTCTTTAGGCGCAAGATAGGATCTTCGAGATAAAGCATCTGATAGTCCTTGTTGTTTTCCAGGCCGATATGTGATGACAAAGTCAAAACGAGATAATGACATGTTCCAACGAGCTTGCCGCCGATTTAATACACGAGCTGATATAAAATATTCAAGATTTTTGTGATCTGTATATACAATCACCTGGTGCAAAGCGCCTTCAAGAAAATGACGTCATTCTTGAAACGAGTCCACTATAGCAAGTAGTTCTTTGTCATGGATCTCGTAGTTGATTTTTGCAGCGGAGAATTTTCTAGAATAGAACACAATTGGATGAAGTTTTGCGTCATCTCTCTTTTGTGATAAGACTGCACCTAATACAAAGTCTGATGCATCAGTCTCCATGTAAAATGGTTTTGAGAAGTCTGGATGAATCAAGATTGGAGCCGTTGTAAAAGCCGTCTTTAGAATTTGAAAAGCATTCTCCACTTCCAGTCCCCAATCAAACTTGTCTTTGCATGTCAATCGAGTCAATGCAGCAGTGATTTGAGAATAATTCTGGATGAAAATTCGATAAAAATTAGCAAAATTCGAGAAAACATTGTACATCACGTACCGTCCGAGGAGTTAACCAATTCGTGATAGTTTCAATCTTCTTTGGATCCATAAATAAGCCTTCACTTGAAATAATATACCCAAGAAACTCCACTTGCGGTTGATGAAATACGCACTTTTCTGCTTTTGCATATAGTTCAACATTTCGTAATTTTTGTAATACAAGCTTCACATGTTCTTCATGTTCTTCAACATTTTTGGAATAGATTAAGATGTCATCTAGATAGCACAAGACAAATTTATCCAAAAATTCGCGGAAGACGTCGTTCATTAAATGTTGAAATATGATAGGTGCATTCGTATGTCCGAAAGGCATGACATTGCATTCAAAATGACCATACCTTGTTCGAAATGCAGTTTTTCATTCTTCCCCTTCTTTAACGCGTACTAGATTGTAAGCTCCACGTAAATCAATCTTCATATAGATCTTGGCTTGTCCAAATTGATCAAGAAGCCCAGATATCAACGGCAACGGGTATTGATTCTTCACAGTGATCTTGTTCAAGCCGCGATAATCAGCACACGTTCGTAAAGAGCCGTATTTCTTCTTGACAAAGAGTATTGGGGCACCAGCTGGGGACTTCGAGTGTCGGATGAAGTTTTTGGCGAGATTCTCTTCAATATATTCCTTCAACGCTACAAGTTCGTTTTGCGAGAGGTTGTAAATTGGGCCAAAAGGTGGTTGCGCGCCATCTTGCAAATCAATCGCGCAGTCGTAAGGTCGATGCTCCGGAAAATATCAGCATTTTTCTTCTCAAAAACATCTTGAAACTCCTTATACTGATCCGGAATGCTCGTAACCATAGTTGCTTCTTCACGAGCTGGAGTTGCATAAATAACAAATGGATTGCTATGTTTCGTAGCTCTCATAAAAGTATTTGCTTCAACAAACAATGGTTTAGGGTGACAAAGTTTGCACTTAGTTGGTTGCGTTGGAGAACCGTACTAGGGAATGATTTGATTTTGAGGTTACTCCTATCTATATTAGGATTGTATTTTCTAAGCCAAGATAGTCCTAGTATGATAGAGCTTGTAGGGGTTTTAATGACATTGAAAACAAAAAAAACTATTATGGCCTTTTTACTCTATTTCTAAAGGAGTGGTTTCGTGGGTGACATGACCTGAGGCTAAGGGTCGTCCATCTGTTACTTCTACTGGAACGGGATAAGGTTTTTTAACTAAAGAAATATTGTGAAGTTTTATGAAATCTTCATCTATGAAACAAGGAGAGGCTCATAAATCTATCAAGGCGGATGTTCGAAAGTTCAAACAAGTAAAAGAAAAAATAACGTTAAAACAACAAGAGGGTTGACCAGAAAGGAAGCGACCTTGTGATTTGAACTTGTCAAACCGCACGGTCTCTATTGTGGCTGGGTCTCTTCGTTTTTTGATTGTTGATGGTCCCCCACAAACGTGCTCCGTGTCTTGAAAGTATGGCGGTGTTGCTTTTTAGAGCAACTGTCAACTTTATGGCCTGGTTCTCCACAATAGAAACATAAAATTTCTTCAAATCGTCGTTTCTTCTCTTGTGGCATAAGTAACTTGAATCGTACCGCATCAATTTGCATGTCTTCCACTTCTGAATGACTGCTTGGAATATTTGTCGAAGCAGCCGAGTGAGAAGAACTTCTACATGGTTTTGATGAAGTCCAAGAACGTTGATCTTGACGTCGCTGAAATAATCGATTGTCGCACTTCACGGCTTGACTTATTACCTCACTGAGTGTTTGAGGATCAGGTAAAGACAATAACAGGTCCTTGACGTCATCTCGTAGTCCCCAATGAAATTGACTCACAAGTGCTTCTTCGTCCCAATTGATGTCGCATGCTAATTGTTGAAAATCTGATGCATACACAGATGCAGATCGCGATCCTTGTCGCAAAGAACAAATCTTGATTGTCGTCCAACGAATCTTGTCGTGCTCTCCAAATGCCTGTCCAAAAGCAGCTAATAACATCTCGAAGTTGTTCAAGACCGGTGATCTTTTTTCAAACAGAAGGGCAAACCAAGATAGAGCTTGCTCCATAAGTAAGGTTCCAACTAGACCTACTCGCGATTCGTTTGTCGAATAGCGATGCGGTTGGAAAAAGGTAATAAGTTGGATTTGATTGACAAACCCTCGAAATGTTGAGCGTGTGCCATTAAACTTCTCTGGAAGGCTAATCCGGGGCTCCTTGAACCTCGGAGTTTCAACATGTTGAGGAGATGGATTCTCCTCTTGAGTTGGAAGAATTGATGGTTCTCCGGATTGAAAAACTTGAGGCGCAACACTCGTTTGTGAAGGTCCAGCCCCGTGATCGTTGTGAAGTCTAGAAACAAAATTCTCAATTTGATTCCTCCTGAAAGACAAGGATTCGATGGCTTTAAGAACGAAGTCTAGTTTTGATTGAGCTAAGTCTACTGAGTTCGTATCTACAACTCCTGACATCTTGAAATCACTCTAGAGAAGGAAACAAAAGAATTCTATGAAGAGTAGAGACAATTAAAGGTGGGTAATCCGCAACCTTTAAAATGTTAAAATCCATTCTTGAAAAAGGGGTAATCCGCTTTTGATCAAGAAAGAAATTTACAACACATAACAATACTAGCCTAGAGGAGGGTAATCCGCAACCTCTAGAAGGCTCTAGCAGTTTCAAGAAAGGGGTAATCCACTCTTACCAAGAAAGACCAAGCTCTAGTATTGTCAATGTCACTCTCGTCAAACTGTCAGGGACACAAGAACTCAAGAACAAGAACAAGAGGACAAGAACAAGAGCATGAACAAGGACCCAAGAACATGAAGTGCAATAGTACACAAGAGTGATTCTCAAGAAAGTATATTGAACTAAATCGATAGTTGAACAAGATTCAAGACAAGGCAATACTCAAGGTTGCTCCTAAGTTGTGTTGACGAGAGTGAGGAGTCCCTCATCTCGTCCCCTAGATATACTAGTACTAAGGAAGCTTCTGAAGGGGCTTCCTAGGGACTATGAGAGTCCCTAGAAAGTATGCTGAAGATCCTAAAAGTCTAAGGACCTATAGAATTTCTAGAAGTATTCTAGAAGGTTCAATGTCGGTGGCAATATCCACCACGAACTAGTTTTGAACACAATAATTATATCACTGTGACAATACCCATCACGAACTAGTTTTGAAACAATAATTATATCACTGTGGCAATACCCATTACTAAGGCAATACCCATCACTAACTAGTTTTGGACACAATAATTATATCTCTAGTTTTCAAGGCCTAGTCTTTGCAATACCCATCCCAAGGTTCTATGTCCGTGACAACAGACCTCAAAACTATAACTATGATGAAGGAGAGAGGGCATCCGACTAATTTATCTCCTTCTAAAGTCAACACTAGCCCATACCTATGCTACATGGGCCCCAACTTGTCATTGGCTACTTTCATTAGCTTACTTCAACCTTATCTAGCTATCCCTTATCTTAGCCACAAGGCATTAAAGGTCTACCGAAATGATAAACTATATCTATCTTTCTTTTACCAAACTTCAAACACATAAAATGAAGTTTGAAAACATTAAATATAAATACATAAAATCAAATATATACCTAATAGAGGTTGAAAATGATTTCAAGAGGAATATTTCTCCATCTACAAGAACTTGAGGATGCATCAAACAGTAAATGCAACATAGTCTGCAAGATCAGCCTTAGCCAATAGATTAACTGGCCTTTCTAACCAACGTTGATGGTCGCGACTTTCTTTGATAAAGCCAAGAGAACAAGAGTTTTGGTCATCATTCAAGCCTTTAAAATTTTCTTCAAACGTCACATCTTGACTGTTAGATTCAACACATACAGCCTGCAACAAAATCACCAATGCACGAGCATCTTGTTGAAGGTTTCCATGCCACCGCAATTCCAGACGAGGTTGTTTTGACGGTCGAGAAGGCCCAACTTCTTCTTATAAACGCTTAAGCAGTGGTGCAGGACTAAATAGCAGAAGAGTACAAATCGGCAATTGAGATAAAGAAAAGTCCAGCTCAAGCTCTGATTGAAGCTCTTTATCTTGGAACTCAAAATAAACTCTCCAATTTGACATGTTCAAAAACATCAAAACAACTACATCAAATTGATGAAGCTCTAAGATAGTCTTTCTTCTTATAGATTGAATACTCACTACAAGAAAACGCAGTCCAAATCAATATATAATCAACTATTTTATGTTGATTTCAACAGATTTGGAAAAACAATGGTGAAATTGATCTATAGTGCCACCGAAATCAACAGAGTGAACATTTATCTGTTGATTTCAGCAGAGCAAGATGATGGTCGATGGTAAGACTATACGTAGATACTATTTTCAAACTTGACTGTACTTATTTGTTCTTGTAGCTGTTAATATTGAGAAATCATATATTATCTTAGCCTATATCATATATTATCTTAGCCCTATTGTGAATAAAAGTTTTTTCCAATCTTCATGAAGGATTTGAAGTAAAAAGGAAAAATCACCGTATTCGCTGCATTCAGAAGCCCTTGTTTTTTTAGTGTTAATTTTTTATACTGAACACTAATGATGAACTAGTAAATGTTTAGAGCCGTCTTTAAATTTGGCAATTTTGCAAAGATTCAGTACAAAATGCAATCTAGTGAGATATTTTGAACTTGATATATGAATACACTATGTACATTTTCAATTTTATATTCAATCCATATGGTTAGATCTATAATTGCTATTACCGATAATTTTGTTAAAAATTTGAAATGTGAAATTAATGCAAATTCAATTTGTAACTCAATTCCAAATAAAATATTGACAATCTACGGATGAAATTTTTGGTGATTGGTTGAAATGTAATACTCTAAGTGTATTGATTTTAGTAAATTTTGTAGTGGCTTAATTTTATGAATTGACTTTTATAAGAGCACTTTTACATTTCAATCTTCATAACTTTGGGTCATTCACTACAACATGAAATGAGGCATTAAAAATTCACAAGTTATTCACTTTTTAACATGTGCAATCAGGCATTCGGGGAGTGAGCGATCGTGTTCGTGTTCGTGTATGCGCAGGGTTCTGGGCGATCGTTTTGTTGGGTTTTGTGCGCAGGGAATGAGCCATCGTGTTTTTGTCGTAGGGTTTCAGTTCGCGTTTGATCGCAGGGTTTGAATTTGTGTTTCCGCAGGGTTTTAGTTGCAAAGTGATCGGGAGTGGTTGGGAGTTCTATGAGTGTGTCGAGATCTGGGATCGAGGGAGTGAGCGATCGACCGGGGAGAGATCTGTGAGTGGAGGGTTCGACAGATTTGTGAGTCGAGGCGTAGGTGAGTCGAGTCGAGGTGCGATAGATTTGTGTCGTGAAGGTGCTCTTAGGGTTTGAGATGGTCGGGATCTGGTTTGAGATGGTCGGGGAGTGAGCGATCGACGCAGGTCTGTGTGAGGCTCGGTGAGCGATCTGTGTCAAGGGTGCAGGTCTGTATGAAGCTCGATGAAGGGCGATCTGTTCGAGGCCAACGGAGTGCTGTCAGACAGCATTTTTGAGCTTGGTGGTTAAGTGAATCGAGGAGGTCAATCCCTTTTGAGGAGGGATTGTTCCTCATGTGAGATGAGGACGAGGAGAAACAAGCCGACGGGATTGCTACAGCGTTAGGGTTTCATTTTCATGAGGCAGGCGAAGCGGGATTATATTATGACTCCAAAAGTCATTTTGGGTGGTGGCCCGGAAAATAAGGGACCCGGAAAACGCGGAATGGAATTTACTATGTCGCCTCTCAGATTATCAGCATATCAACATTTCGTGGAAAATGAGCATAATCAAGAACCCAAAAATAACCCTAAATTTAAACCTAAGTAAATGTAAAAAAAGTCCAGTAAAGAAATAAAATTACACCGTCAATCTTTATTACATTCAATGTTGAAAGTCACGGCCCCAATCAAGAGATTTATGTTAAAATGATTCCGAATCAAGAGTTCCTAATCAACAGATATCATTAACAGAATTCTGTTGAAACTCTGTTGGAACGGAACCGTTTTTTCTTGTAGTGACTTTCTAGTAAAAAAGCGTCATCTTGAAGCTTCCCCAAAAGATGTAATCATTTGCTCCAATCAAAGTTCATTCAAATAAATATAAAATTAATAATGTATAAACAATGGATGGGGATATATATCCCTTTAACATGCTCTGTTGAACTCCAAACCGGGGAAGCCCAACTAGTAATACGCTTTAAGCGCCATAGCACTGGTCCGGGTTTGAAACCCCTTGAACCCATATGAACGGGTGTATGGCCACGTGGTTTGGCACTCCTAGTGAAAACTAGGCAGATATTTACCAGTTGGCACCACCTACCCCCCTTCCCTTTGAGCATGCGACAGAGATTCTAAATTTCATGGTTATATCCACGGTTCTTTCTCTTCCCCCTTCATTTTTTTGATCTCCGCTTTCTCTTTTGTTTATACTTTTATTTTTCTTAGTTTTATTTTACAATATATTTAGATATTAGGCCATTTCCTTGCACGACAACGGCGAATGACCTGATTAGACGGCAGATGGCACCATTAGCGGACGGGCCCTCTGGAGGTTGTTGGAACTAGAGGTTGCTCATAGGATTGGATTTTGTGTTGCTTCAGCTTTATCCTCCCACCCACACTCTAGTCCAAGTCAACATCTATTACTAAATCATGCACGTTTTACGAGGACTATTTTAAGTTCAAACGGAGGATGTTCCTTCATTAAAGTGCTCTACAATTAATTCTCCAAGAACTTTACTTCTCGATATGCAAACATCTTCCATGTTGTCTCTCTCTTCTCCCTCCCCCTCCCTTTGCATTCTCCTTCTTTGCTCCTTCTCCCTTGCCTAAGTTCATAGGGCATAAGTCTTATGTGGGTGTACAAGAGAGGAGTGTTCAACAACCTGAAAATGACTGCTTTTTCTAAAAACATATTCACTATTTTTTTTATAAATCAATCGTATTGCAAATATTATAAAAAGATGTCTATTGAGATAATATAATATTCATAGAATAGTTATTAATATATATACATCTTACACAAATATATTGCATATAAATTGATAGAAAAAAAAAACATATTAATATATAAGGATCTTGATAGAAATGTAAAAGAAAAGAAAAGAACTTTCAAATGAAATAAACATACAAATTCATTGTTAGCATGTTGGTTTTAACCTAGCTCAAGTTACAAAGTAGTAATAATAAAAATGAACTTCTTTGAGTTAATATAAAAATTAAATAGAATAGTAAAAGTCAAATTAAAACTAAAAAACTAAAATATAATATAATAGTCAATTAAGGATACAATTATAGATTTATTGAAAAGACTAAAATTCGTAGTGTACAACTTTTATTCATACATCAAGTTTAAATCCAAACTAAAGTAAAAGACAACCAATACTATATTTGTTTTACTTTAATCCAAACTACAATAAAAGACGAATTGCACATATATAATTAAATGTCTATGTTTTACTCCACCTTAGTATATTTAGACATATAAAAGAATGCATTGGCTTTGTCATTGTTCCATTTCTTTGTTCTTGATTTGATCTTAGATGTGTTTGTCTTCAATATTTTGGAATTCATTTAGCTTTGATCATGATTGGTTTGAGAATTCAATAGTTTTATTTATTTGGATTTAAGGATGTCTATCTTTTTGTTTTGGATTTTACATTTGGGCTACCTTGGTTTGTATAGAATTGAGTAATTTATTGTAATATGAAATGATATTAGAGTTAATTTGGCTTTGATAATTCAAAGTCATTGATTTGGCTTTGTTGATTTGGCTTTGCTAATTTGGCTTTGTTAATTTAATGATGCTATTTTGGATTTGTTAATTTTAGTTGGCTAATTTTATGATGCTAATTTGGCTTTATTAATTTAACTTCATTACCATACCTTCCAAGCAACTTCGTCATGCTTCCGACGAATATTTAATATTTCTCAAAAAGTCATGTTTGTTTGTCATTTTTATAGGTTTGTTAAATTCGTTTTCTTGAAAAAATAAATATTGTATTTTCGTCATTCATCCAAATGGGCCTTGCAAGCTAGTACTACTATATGGATCACTTCCCTTGTTGGACCTCGTCGATTGAGTGTTGTAAAGTCTTGTGCTTTATAAAAAATTCATGACACTAGTGCCAACAATGAATGTAGGATATGTAGAACTCTCACTTCTTGTTCTCTCTTAATCACCTGTTAAACTCCTTTACAAAAATGTGAATAACTTAAGCAAAAATACTTCAAATCACAAAATTCTTTTCGGAAGTGAAAGATTACTTGAAAATGCAACTATTTTTTGTTGAAAATTCTCAAAATAAGATAGTTTACTATGCACAATTGAGCCTCAAAAGTATGATCACAACCTCGATCACAACACATGTTCTTCTCATTCAACTCATGGACGTTCTTCACAGTCTTATTGAATTTTGTCTATATATCATGCATAAAAACTTCAAATCACAAAATTCTTTTTGGAGGTGATAGATGACGTGTCTTTATAACTTTTCTTAGTTGAAAACATTTCAAAATAAGATCATTTGGTATGTTCAATTGTGTATCAAAATCTACTGAAAATATGGTGTGGTGAGAAGTCACATGAGCTTTCAAGTTCTTATCCCATATCATTTGGGAGTGACTTGGAATGAACTTGATTACAAGGTCAGCACTTTCTTCCCCAACAAGTCACAATTTCCTCTCAAAATAATATTAAGATATATGAAAAATGATAATATATCCACATTTTGACTATTTCAAAAAACAATTATTATGATATTCGGCAAAATCTACTTATAATTTCCAAAAAAAAAATTATTGGCTTTTTGAGTTATTTAAAGACGAAGCTGCTTGGAAGGTACGGTAGTTTAACTTGGTTAATTTAATGATGCTAATTTGGCTTTGTTGATTTGGTTTTTGCTTATGTGGTTTTTGCTAATTTGGCTTTGTTAATCTTACTTGGCTAATTTCATGATTCTAATGTGTCTGTGTTGATTTAACTTCTTTGCAAATCCAAATTTTGTTGACTTTTTCTAACTCTCTTTTGAGATACATGGAAGAAATTGTTAGATTGGTCAAAATTTTCTTTTAAGTATATTTGTAATGTTCAAATTTACCTATTCAGAGCAACAAAAACTATTCATAAAAAAAATGAGAATTTTAGTTGAATGGTAGGAAAAATAAATATCCTAATAGATAAAGCCAGGCATGTGTATGGGCATGAGTACGAGGTTACAATTTATTGTGTTTTCCTTTGAAGAAATGTTTTGAGTTACCATTGGATACTTTATTGTGATTCTTTGGGTGCCTTAATTACCTAAATCGAATTCTTCATGATATTTATTTATTCTTGGACTTTTTTTAAATTTAAATTAAAAAAAAAAATCAGGCGGCCCAATAGGATGCTTGGATTAGACGGCGGATGGCGAATGGCCTAATTATCGGACCTTTAATTTGTTTGAGGCTGTCCCCTGCGTTGTTTGGTCATATATTGGTCGTACGCTTGGCGGTATGCTCGGTCGTCCGTTTGGTTGTATGCTAGGTCGTCCCCTTCGCCATCCACTTGGTTGTCCGCTTGGCAGTTCACGGTGCCGTCCGCGTGGACATTCGACAAGATGAAATAGGTGGTCGCCGGAGTAAATTATAATTTACTTGGTGGATGTTGCGTCCGAGCGTTCGGACGTCTTTTGAGATGTGATTTTGTACAGGGACGTCCAAAATGACAACCTTGACCATTATATACTATGGAATAAAATGTCCATTTTAAAAATTAAAAAAAAAAAAAAAAAACACTCTATCACGTCTCACTATTTGGGTTACTTTGTATGCACGTATAATGTACGTATGATGGCGCTGGAAATATTGGTAAAACAAGTCATGGTTGATCTTGGGGGCTACATGAAAGGATTTGGAATATTTTTCATTCATTTTTGTTATAAATGCGTCAAAGTCAGCTAGCCACATTAGAAGAGATCTAAAGCCTCTAAAGGGTTGTTTCAACTTTATGCAAAGAAATTATTTTTTTGGAAAATTATTTTAAAATTTAAAAAAAAATTAAAACTTAGTTTGTTTTTAAATTACAAAATTTATAAAATTTATGAAACTAATATCCAATGTGACATGGCCAAACTTCTAACACATCATATCCACGTCAAATTTAAGTTTTTTTTAATACTTTTTATTTTTGTTTTTCAAAAAAATTTAAAATAATTATTTTTTGCATAAGAACTCACAACCTTCTTGAGGCCTCAAGTTTCCTGTAATGACCACAAGAGCCATGCTTTAACATTTGAACAAGTGAACATTGTTGTAACCAACAACTTAATTATAAAAAGCCTTGGAGAAAATGTCCACCATTGACTTGTGTTATGCTAGCCATGGTTACATAGGCCATAAAGCAATTGGTCTGAAATAGATGAATTAACATGACTCTATTTTTGTAAACTAGGGGATCAAAAAATGAGCTCAAGGTTCCATGTGATATTTGACTAAACATATGTATAAACTTTCCACAAGTCAAAGAATGAAGTTTGTACACATTGGTTTGTCAACACTAAAAACCTCTAGTTTGAGATGAAATGAAAGTTTAATTGCAAAAATCTCATGTCACTAAACTCACAAACAAAACAAATAAAGGCTTTCTTATGTTTTACAAATATAACCTTGTTATTTTAAGCTAACTATGTTTTGTTTGTTTGCTTTTTTGAAACAAAAAGAACACTCCAAACACTTGTTTTGTTAAGAGTGCACATGCCGTATAAAAAGTGCATGTGCTGAAATTTTGTTCATTTGAAGAAAGTATAGTCATATTTGACCTATTTTCAATGAAAATTGAATGTACGTGAATTTTACAAACATTCAATCAATTTTTTTAATATATGCATGTCCATAATGAAAAGAACCATTCAGTTTCACATTCATTTGCATACAATCCAATTCATGCATTCTTAACAACCAAAAACATACAACTTCATGGAAAATTGGTAAAACACAAATTGCAAAAATTTGGAGTATTTATTTCAATGATTTAATAGCAACATCATTATTAAAAGGCTAAACAAAATTTTTCATTTGTGTATCAAGATATCCTACATGTACTCTATAGCTTCCATATACATCTTTTTTGAGCATACATTCTATACCTAAAACAATTCTAGGGGGTAAGCGCATTCCATGTGTAACCAAAGTTTTTTCTCTAAATATTTTATAGGGGGTGGGCATGTGCCCACCCCCTTTTGTACTTAAAGCTTTTCACCTAAAAAATCTAGAGAGGGGTGGGCATGTGCCCTTCCCTCCTTTGCACTCAAAGATTTAACCCCTAACTGCCTAACAATGCATATTTTGCATGATGTACATAAATAAACTTGATCATTTTCTCATTCATCATGCATTTTTTAATGAGTGATTTTTTCATGAATTTTTTAGGGGAAGTTATCTTCATGTATGTGTCATCCGATTAGAAAGGGAATGATTTATAAACCCTTATGCCTCACTTCATGTTGCAGCGTTTCACTAAAAACTTCAAAGATTTTTGTCTAAAAATTCTCTTGAAAGAATAAACTCATAAAATTAAGCATCCAAAAAATCTCCAAAAATCACTAAACTTAGAGTATTACATTTAAACCCATCACAACAAATGTCATCCACAAATTGTAAATATCTTATTCGTAATCAAATTACAAAATAATTTTGAATTTTAAGTTTCAGATTTTATAGAAAATATTGGTGATAGCAATTGCACATTTAACAATATGGATAGAATCTAAAATTCATAATGTTTAACTTTTATTCATACATCAAGTTCAAAATATCCCTCTTAGTTGCAATTTATAATGCATCCTTGCAAAACTGCTCAATTGGATAGGAGTGAGGACATTTAGGGGTTAACTTAAAAACTTTAACCCCTAAATGTCCTCACCCATGTCCAATTTAGGCAGTTTTGCAAAGATGCATTATAAAATGCATTTAATATGAATATTTAGAACTTGATGTATGAATAAAAGTTATACATTTTGAATTTTAGATTCTATCTATATGGTTAGATCTATGATTGCTATCACTGATCTTTTTCTATAAATTTTGAAACGTAAAATAAAAAATTATTTTGTATTCAATTACGAATAAGATATTGATAATATGTGGATGAAATTTGTTGTGATGTGTTATAATGTAGTACTCTAGGTGTAGTGATTTTTGGAGATTTTTTGGATGCTTGATGTTAAGAGTTTTTTTTTTCAAGAACACTTTTAGACCAAAATCTTCAAGATTTTGGGTGAAACACCGCAACACAAAATGAGGCATAATTTTTTCAGAAATTGTTTCCTTTTCAATCGGATCACACATACGTGAAGCTAACTTCCCATAAAAATTTCAGTAAAAAATTCACATCACAAAAAGTGCATGACGGATGAGAAACTACGGATGAAATCTGTACATCATGCAAAATATGCATGGTTGGGCAGTTAGGGGTTAAAGGGGGGTAGACATGTGTCCACGCCCATTTGTACTCAAAGCTTTTTGCCTAAAAACTTTAAAGGGGAGGGGGTGGGCATGTGCCCACCCCTCTTTGTACTCAAAGTTTTTTACTTAAAAACTTTAAAGGGGTGGGCACATACCTACTCCTTTGCTAACCAAAGGGGTAGATAAGGACTCTTAACCCTACACTCTAAACAATTGTTGCAGAAAAAATCTTCCTGAGTTACTTTTTACACCTTGACTTCTATAATACCACATGCTCTATTCTCTTGGGAAACAAACATACCTAATTAAAGAAAAATTCAACATGCAAATTTAACCCTCTACCTTGAGGTACAAATGGACCCTTCTTAATTAGTGCTAAAAACATTGTCAAATTGACATGCGTGTATTATCCGTGGACATGCAGCAAAGAATGGAATCCTACACTGAGGCATGAGAAGAAAGTTGAGCATCATGCGCCGACATCCCACTCGCATTAGTGCGATGCTTAGTCAACATCGTTTTCCGTTTTCCTCAAAGCGCCTTCAAAACTATCACCCTGCACTTCCATTTGCCATCTCCGGCAGTCATTTCAGGATGAATTCTTTGAAATTCCCCCGTATTCTCGTGTTCTGCAGGGTTTTAGTGAGAGTGGCGTCGGATGAGATGGAGGGCGGCGTGGCGGAGCTTCACAGTGATGTCGTGCGTGCTCATCGTCTTGTGATGCACGATGTGCATGAATAAGTTTGTGGATTTCGTCCGGGAGTATCACTTTGACTTGATCATCATCTACGGCACGGTGCTGGTGATCTTTCCGCTCGTCACCGACATGTCCTCTCTCGACAGCTTCAAACCATTTGATGGCGCGCTCTTGTGAAAAGATGAAGACGTCGACCCTACACAGTCACACACTACATGGAGTCCAACGAGCTTCATGCTTTCACCCTGGAGTCAAGTACTGAATGGTCTTTCTTTTCGTCAAGTTCTGAATGTTGCTGCAATCAAGTATTGAATGTTTGCGGCGGAGCGCGTTAAGCATGAGGCGAACCCTAACCCTAATTCCCATGTTCAATAACCCGGGCTGTCCTGACATCGTATCAGGAATTTCTGAAGGCGGTGATGGCGTACAAGAAAAAAACAAAGAAGATGACAATGCAATCACTATGGATTGAGAAGCAACGCAAATCCCCATATAAAGATCCAATCACAGGTTTGTAACTAGTCAATGTGATTGTGATATAGTCGGACTTAGAATTTCCTCGCTCGTCTTTGTGGGGAACTTTCGAGTGGCATGTGTTTGAGGGGGACTTTTCTACCAAACCTGCCACAAAATCTTCCTTTCTCGGCTCGTTTTAGATGTTGTAAACTTGTAATGACAGAGCATGACAATTAAAGAAGTGGCAAATATATACTTCTTTCAATATTTGATCACCATAGATCGGCCTCCCAACAGAAGTCACGTTCAGCAACTTCACCTTCAACTTTGTGGTCTTTTCTTTGATGCTCTCCAATATAGTCATCTTCATGCCGTTCTTTGATATCTCATCTTTAGGCGTCTGCTCACAATACCTCCCTACTACATCATCTCATGCCTTTGCTATGTCTTGCTGAAACAGAAAGTCCGAGAAAACAATGAGATGCTCTAATTGAATGTAAAAGAATTGAAAGCACGAGAGTGGACGGATACACTTACATCAGGAATTTTCAACCCCATTGATTTTGAACGATTTTAGTGCGATTTCCGATAATTTATGGGTGCGCACATTTTTTGCACTAATTCCGCATCCATGCGTCATTCATTACAACTCTACTAATACGACATCATGCTTGTATAAATGGATATAATATTGATTCAACAAAATTGATAGATCTATTGAAAAAGTGATAATTCTTCACTCTATATAGTTGTCAAATGTCGTGTCTTAATCATCTTTAAGGCCACACTGATTAAGTGTGTTTTCGTGCGACATCATTTTTTCTATATCTAGAAATTTTCCTTTTTGTATTTGGATTTGGTCAAAATAATGTTATTTAAAAAAATAAAAATAAAAAATTCCATAAAAAATCTTTTTTTTCTCCTGCCTGAACATTATTTTGGGTTGCCCTATCCAACTACTAGGGTTGCCCGAACCACGGTGGAGCCCATCACGACTTCCCAAGCTCAATCGCCAGTGGCCAGAATTGAACACGAGACCTCCTAACTCGAAACCATGCTCTAAGCCACTACACCACCTAGAAGTATTGATGCAAATCATTGAGTTTTTTGATAATTATACATGAATGTAACCATTGGCGATTTTTTTGCCATGCATATTTAATTCTTTTTTCAAGTTATTTTATCACAACATTATGCAAGCTTTTTTCTATATCTAGAAATTTTTTCAGCATTTTTGGAATTTTGTTTTTGCCAAATCGTGATGGCTGTGAGTTGTTTTCTTTCTCAGCAAACTTTGAATGTTTTCAACCATGTTAAAAAAAATTCTTTCCAAATTTTGTTTTTGAATTAGATAATGCAAGGTTTTTCTATATCTAGGATTTTTTTCTTAGAAAATAATGATTTCTTAATTTTTTTTATGCCAAAATCGTGATAGCTGTGAGTTGTTTTATTTTATTTTTAAAATTTAAAATTTAAATTTTTTTTAGTAGACTTTGAATGTTTTTAGCAATGTAAAAAAACAAACTCAAAATTTTCTTTTTTACAAGATCATAGAGGCGTTTTTGTTTATCTAGAAAAAAATTCAATTTTTATTTTTATTTTTTATTTGCCAAAATCTTCAAGGCTGTGAGCTGTTTTTTTAATTCAGCAAACTTTGGATGTTTCTAGCGATGTAAAAAAATCTTTTTTACAACTTTTTTGCAATACATTATGTAGGCTTTTTTCTATATCCAAAAAAATTCTTCAAAAAAATTTGAAATTCCTTTTTTAATGAAATCATAATGTTTGTGAGTTTTATTTTATTTTATTTTTTATCAATTTGCATATTTTTAGCAATGTTACAAACATTTCTTTTCTAGTCTTTTCTAATTTTATGTTCAAGAAACATTTTTCCAATTTATCCTTTTTCATTTTATGTTTGATTTAACCAAAAATCATTCTTTCCATTGCAACTTTTTTGCCTCCATGAAATTTCAACATATATGCCTTTTTGTTTCAATTGAATATTTTTGAATTAGAGAAACGAGTTGTGGGTCTAATAAAAAACAAAATAAAGTAAATCCTTGGATATTCACGTTGAAATTAAGTAACGAAAGAGAGGTATATAGAAGGAAAGTAAAAATATAAAATGTAATTTCATTGAATTTTTAATGTTAATTACCTCTAAATTCTATAAATGAAGATCTAAAAATATTTTGGGAAATTACACCGTAAGAATATTTTAAAAAAGATTATAGGAATATTCTAAAACATCCCAAAATAATGTAAACTATTTTGAAAATATTCCAAAAGATTCCAAAAAAAATATTAAAATATTTTTGGTATTTTCTCTATTTATTATATTTCATCAATAAATCAATAGTTTTAGAACAATACAAACTTTTTTGTTGAGATGTATGACACTCTACTATAGTGCGAAAACACCCTTGAACGCGAGTGACGTGGATAAATTTAAATTACTCATTTTCAAATGAAAAACTTGAAATAATTCTCAGCTAATTTTGTTTCGGTTGATGCCATTGGATGGCAATGGATTTCATACAAATCCACAGGGATGTTGTACTTTGATTACATGGATGTCATACCACAATAATTTGCATTAGTATAGATGTTGAAATTGCACGAATAAAGTAAAACGCGTTGATATGATACATATACGACACTAGCTAGATTGGCATTAAAAGCAATTGCATATTATCCTTGTCTTACTAGCCATGTAATGTAAATACATGATAAATGCACGGATTTTGTCAAACACGACTTTCATGCGGAAACAAGATGTTTTTCATAATCATTGTAAAGACACTGCATTGACATCCTAGTATTTCATATCACTTACGTATCATAATGACACTTTTAAATCCACTTTTGAGGCGCGTAATCAATGTTTCTCAACAAAAAAGTTTGTATTGTTCTAAAACTATTGATTTATTGATGAAATATAATAAACAGAGAAAATACCAAAGCTATTTTAATATTTTCTTTTGGAATCTTTTGGAATCTTTTCAAAATATTTTATATTATTTTGGGATTTTTTGGAATATTCCTATAATTTAAAAAAAAAATCCTTACGGTGTAATTTCCCAAAATATTTTTAGATCTTCATTTATAAAGTTTAGAGGTAATTAACATTTAAAATTCAATGAAATTACATTTTATAATTTTAGAATTCAAAATTTGGTGCTATTGGTTATAATTGTACTTTTCATTATAGAAGCAAAAAAAAAGATGTACAAAAAAGAACAACATTACTTTGCCAAAATAGTAAATTTTTTAACATGAGACAATGTAGAGGTGTTGTTTTTTTGAAAGTTCCCCGAGGTAGAGTTTAACTTAGATTGGCATGATACAAATTGGGTTCGAAAGCATACTTGATATCCTACCATAAAATAATTGTAATTTAATCAAATTTTGAAATATTTAGTCTTGAGCAGTTCAAAATAAGGGGGCATCGACCAAAACATGATCTCTCAAAGCATTACGAGTTAAATTGAGTTTAAAATCAGACTTTCTTTTAACTAAATTTGAGCAACTTTTGAAAAAATGAAATTGCAAAAGCTTTTCATTGCTTGCTACAACATTTTGACTAGTGAAAGTTTTTTCATTCAGCTCCAAAGTTATGCACTTTTCAGTTTACTTTTTTACTTTCATTCTTTATACCTCCCTTTCATTACTTCATTTGAAGGTGAATATCCAAGGATTTACTTTATTTTGTTTTTTATTAGACCCACAACTCGTTTCTGTAACATACAATCAAAAAAATTCAATTGAAACAGAAAGGTATATATGTTAAAATGTCATAAAGTGGTAAGAAAGTTGCAATATCATACAAAAACTCACAGTGAAAAGAATGATTTTTGGTTGAATCAAACATAAAATGAAAAAAAAATGGGAAAAATGTTTCTTTAACATAAAATAACAAAATAATGGAAAAGAAATGTTATTAACATTACTAAAAAAAGAAAATTGGAAAAAAATCTCTTAGAGGTCATGCAAGAGATCATGATCTCATAAAAAAATCAAATTTTTTTGAAGAGTTTTTTTACATATAAAAAGCTTGCATAATGTAGTGGAAAAGAAATTTGGAAAAAAAGTTTTTCTTACGTCGCTAAAAACATCCAAAACTTGCTGATAAAAAGAAAAAAACAGCTCACAGCAATCACAATTTTGGCAAAAATAAATAAATTCATAATATTCTGAAAAAAATCAAGATATAGAAAATTTTGGAAAAAAGGCTTTCCTTACTTCGCTAAAAACATCTAAAGTCTATTGAAAAAAAAACAAGTTACAGCCATCACAATTTTTGCAAAAAAAGAAAAAACATAATATTTTGTATTTTTCTAACTGTAGAAAGAAGCTTGCGTGATTTAGTGCGCAAAAAAATTTGAAAAAAGAATTAAATATACATGGCAACAATGGTTACATTCATTTATTATTATAAAAAAATTCAATTGCTTGTATCAAGACTTCTAGGTGGTTTGGTGGTTTAGAGCGCGGTTTGTAGTTGGGAGGTCTCATGCTCGATTCCGGACACCAGCGATGGGGCTTGGGTGAACTGTGGTGGGCCCTACCGTGGTCTATATAGCCCAAAACGTTGGACCGGACAACCCAAAATAATGTTCGACAAGGCAAAACAAATTATGGTATTTTTCATTTACTTCTTCATGGAAAACTTATTTTTTAATGTTTTTTAAATAACATTATTTTGACTAAATCTAGATTTCGAATGAAAAAAATTTAGATATAAAAAAATGACGTCGCATGAAAAACACACTACATTAGTGTGGCTTTAAAGATGATGAAGACACGACATTTGACAACTATATAGAGTGAAGAATTCTCACGTTTTCAATAGATCTATCAATCGTGTTGAATTAGTATTATATATGTTTACACAAGCATATGATGTCGTATTAGTAGAGTTGTAATGAATGACACAAGGATGCGAAATTAGTGCAAAAATTGCACGCACCCATGAAATATCAAAAATCGCATTGAAATTGTTCAAAATTAGTGGGGTTCAAAATCATGGGTGCCACAGCTCACCCCATAAGGGAGGAGTCAGCGCAGTCGCCTCCCTCCCCCCACAAGGGATGCACCATGGACATGTTTTTATATAAATTTATAAAATAATCCCCAAGGATGGCGCAAGGCTACCCGTTGGGGCACCATAGTGCACCCACTTGGAGAGGCGTTAGCACCACCCCCCCCTTCTCCCCTCTCCCCTCCAGATGTGTGCCCTCGTTATATCATTTTAAAAAATATTAAAAACAAAGTTCTAAGTGTGGCGCGAGGCCATTCTCAGGGGCGCCATGGAGCACCTCCAATGTGTTATATACTGTTGAAAAGGTATTGAGAGCACCTTTTTGAATGGTATACACCTCACCTTAAGCAAGATATTTGCCGACGACATCGTTTGCAAAGGGTGTTTGAGTGATTACATTTTTTTCAATTAGTGTCTTGCAAGATTGCTTTTTTAATTTGCAAACTCCATTTCATTTTGGGGCGTGTGATGTACCGTTTTAAAGGTCTTGAAAGCACATTTTCCTATGTTGTATTACTCCCCCAAGGGATGTCTGGATGACGAGGTTTTTTTTTAAATCAGTGGTTGGTAGGATTGTTTTTTCAATTTGTAGACTCAATATTATTGAGTTTGGGGCTTGTAATATACTGTTGGAAAGGTCTTGAGAGCACCTTTTCTAACGGTGTATTACCCCCTTAAGAGGGTGTCACCGGCAAATCCCCCCCCAAGGGACGTCTAGGTGAGTAGGTTTTTTTCAATCAACGGCTCTCAGGATTGCTTTTTCAATTTGCGGACTCAATATTATTCAGTTTGGGGCATGTAATATATCGTTGAAAAGTTCTTAATAGCACCTTTTCCAAAGGTCTACTAGCTACCTTTAAGGAAGGTGTCACCGGCGACAACCCCCCAAGGGATGTTTGAGTGATTAGGTTTTGTTCAATCAATAGCTTGCAAGATTGCATTTTAATTTGCAGACTCAATATCATTCAGTTAGAGGCGTGTAATATACCGTTGAAGAGGTCTTAAAACTATCTTTCTAAGGGTTTATTGCACGTCCAAAGATTTTTATGACTGCATCTTCCCACGCTCGAAGTACACTACAGGAGGGTAGACTTGGGCAAATTTGAGTGTAAAAGACCTGTACAGTTGTACTATGCACAAAAATTGTTGAGCAATTTGGGCCATTGATTTAAAGATTGAGAGTTTAAATCCAACGGTTAGTAATGTCTTTGTGACGCTTTGGAAGTTGTCGTTTTTTCCTCTAGATCCTATTTTTGGCCTCCAAACCCTAACATGTACAAAGCTAGTACAATACTGCAAAGAATACAATTGTGCCCTAGAGTTGCGGTACAATAAAACTTTTAGTTTGTATTAGTATTTGAGAATCCAAAGGGTAGCACACTTAGTTTATTTTTAAAAACCCTTGCCATTCAAAAATTGGGGCAATGTTCTACACTAGTGTGTATGTATTCATCGCAAAATAAAAACTCACTTCTAGCCACGCTTCTAGCAGTGTTATTTAAAATTCCACAAAATGTATGATTGTAGAACACATGAAAAATGAGAATTGACCATTAGTATTCACTACACAGATAGAACCAGAGTACTCTAAGAATGAATTCTTCAAAAATAAAGTGCATTTCCGGATTTTTGGACATTGTAACAATGCAACATGTTTTTACAAAAGTACAATTTAATCATATTGAATCTAATATTTAATGCAATTCACCACACAGAATAATATCTATGGTTATTAAGACTATTTCTGTTGTTTGAAAATATCTAAAAATCTAAATTGAAGTACATGCAAAAGACCGCCAAAGTTTGCAAGACTTGTCACATGTACGATTCCATATATTGCAAGATCATGACGATTACGATATGTGACATGCAGTCGGAAGGTACGGATGGTCAAATGATTTTTTGGAAGTGTCTCAACAAAATGATAACTTGAAATAGTGTTCTCCACCCTAATTTCAAAGGCTTAATGTGCAACTATGCACAAACAAATTTTGACGTAGTACGCATTGTTTATGGATCTGGAGACCCATCTATGATAATGGTTGACCGGGAGAGGATTTGTTTGTTTTATTGGTCTACTAGCATGCACAAGCAGATAGAGAATCTCATTGCAAAAGCTTCTGCAACCAAAACATCAAACTCTTAAGGTAGTACAAGGATGCTAAATTGTTAACGGTAATATAATAACTTCCAGTAGTACTACCGATCTGGATATTTTATTGTTTGGTAATTTTCTAAGTTACCTGAAAAAGTAGATCTGAGAAGAGTGCTTTAATGATTTGACAATTACCAGTCAGATCGGGTTGTACATGTATAAAAGCAATAGAGCGAAACTTCTTTGAGGCGGTAAATTTCCCGCAATTGAAGTGTCATTGTGATTATCTTTCTTAAGTGTGATTTGCAAGATTCTTCTTTACTTTTTGTTCCATTGTGTCTACTACTACTCACTCCTTGTGAGAACTATCTCTTCAAATATTGTTTTTTTTTTCTATAGGATTTCAGTCATATCCTAAATCAACTACCAAATAGAGCTTGGTAGTTGTAGATTTGCTACCGAGTAGACTTCCATAGTCTATGTTTTCTTTATTCTTTCTGAGATTTCCTCTCCTACAATCTGGTAGTCAACTACCGATATTTTGTAGAAAACGGGACAACCATAAATTTAGAGCAAAAGTGGATTTGGATTACGAAGAGCTTCAAACATGGTGGTATTCCTTTGGAGCAACAACTGAAGATGCAATCGCAGAATTAGAATATTTGTTGGCCTTTTGGCACTTCTGCTATCGCTTGTAGGAAGGTTTCATAGAAACAATATGTCCCTTCTATTCTTTTAAACTAGTCTCATCTTCGGATGAACATTGGATTCTAATAAAGAAAAAAATATTGGACCTGATAAAAGGAAGTGGTTACACTTGACTAGAGGGTGTCAAATCCAACGGAGGGAGGGGGTGTCAAATCCGACAGGGAGGGGGTAGGTTGGACCCGATACCCCAATGGCGTCAAACAAAAGTGGCGGGTGGAGGGAACTAAAATTAAAGGTTTTTGGTTCTATCCATATCAAATTGCTAGGTGTGTAATGGATCTTAAGCGTGACTTTGTTTTAACGCATTCGGAGATCCCAGATGTTTGGTTAGTCTTGACTGGGACCGACCCCTACCGTCATGAGATCTCAGAGCTCCAGGAGGCTGGTTTCTACTTTCAACCTACAACACCGCTTTCACCACGGTGCCTCTTTGCAAGGTCCAAGGTGTTTGATCCGGTATTGCAAACTCATCTGCTTCCACTCCATTCTAATCAAGTCTCTACCACCTAAAACAACAAGAATGTGCCCCGCAACACCAAGATGCCCACAGAAGCTCACAAAAACCAATAAGAGATTGCTCGAAATGTGAAGGCAACTATTATCCAAGTGAACCTCCTTCTATATCCGGTACTGGGAGCAATTGTTGTCCTCTAATCTTGAGTCAAACCTAACGGGAACATATACGACATCATTCTTTGCAATTGTTTGGCTTGTAGGTGCTCGCATTATAACATCATGACTTCTTTTGCGATTGGAAGGCGTGGAATGCACGTCAACTACAAGCACCTTTACCATGTCTTTAACTTCGTCTACAAGCTAGACTACAAAGTGGACACGTTCATCCATACCCCTACTCTAAGCATAGACAAAGTCCAACAGATTCTGGTAGCTGCAGGGATAATCAAGAAGCCTTAGTTTTATGTGCAATTTCTTGTAGCGGCCTGCATCACGATGACAACATAATAGAGAATGTTTTACAGTTGGTGTTCAGAGGGGAGACTAGAAGTAGAATATTAGCTTACTATTATGAATTGCTACAACACTAGCACTTCTAGTTGGTTGAAGTATTTGCTCGCTAAATTTGATTACTATGACCATGTATTTATAAAAGACATTAAAAATGTAATCCCATATATCAGTCCAATTATCTCCCTTTCTTCTTTCTCTCTCAAATTTTTCCAAATTGACTACAAACATTGTACACCCTAAACTGCAAAGCCACAATTTTAGGTCGAGTTGTAATTGGACCTAAAAATTACTATAAATAGTAATAAACCTAATAAGAGGATAAATGTTTCCAAAAATAGAGCCCATTTTCAAATTTAGCGAGACTCTAGGCTCTAGGTTCTCCAAATCCCTGCTCTTTGCTCTCGGGCTCTCCATTCTAGGGTCGCACTATAGCATTGTTGCCTTCTCCATTAAGAAGGTGTGACTCCCCTTTTATGTCATGTGGAGAATGAGAATGGATATGGCTTCTCAATCTTTTCGGTTTTTCATTCTTTGCGCCCATTCTTCACTGTTGGAGAAGAAAAGTGAAACTTCTTAATTTTCAGAGAATGGGCCCTTCACAATTAAAGGAGAGAGTACCATGTCTTCAATTTTTTGAAGATTGAAAATGGAGAGAAGATGCAATGGAAATAAAGCATATATTTGTTTCAAAAAAAACTTTGAAAAATGAGGACAAAAAGAAGGTGTGATAACCCCTGTTCTTCATACCAATTTATTACCCTCGGAGGAGAAGAAAGAAACTTCTTGATCTTTAGAAAATGGGTCCTCCGTAATTCAAAGAGAGATTGCCATGTCCTCATTCTCTAAAGTTGAGAATGGAGGAAAAGTGTGACAACAACCCCTGTTGTTGCTAGGTGATGTTTGGCCAACATCCATCCCTTGCAGGTGTAGTCTCTAGATACTACACCAAGAGCACGCATATTCAAGCAAAGTCAGCTCTTAGGCAACTGTAGACGTGATGCTTGACCGTTTCCGGTTCTTGGTTGCTGCAACATGAACAAAGAGTCGAGTTCGTATTGTGCATTTGATTCTTCCAAACATTGACGACAATGGCTTCATGTGACGATTTGTTTATGTTGTTGAACAATAATTCTGCGATATTTGGCCTAGACTAGCATAGTAGTCTAGGGTTGCATTAGAGATGCTCTCACTTCTATTATTCTCATATGAAACAGATAACACGTTTTTAACTAAAAACTCTTTATTTTGCAAATCCGAATTGAGGAAAATAGGGGGTACAACAATTACAATAGGAAGTGCCTTGGCAATTGATGGAGTTCCATCCCCATGTTTAACATCCTCAATTCATTCCAGAAACTACTTCTGTGAAAAGAATAGATGAGCTTATTCAATGCTTGTATGTAAAAAGGACTTGCTTCCGGACAAGTACTTAATGACAATTCTTTGATGGGGGCGCAAACTCCATTCTAGAAATTCGACTTTCAAGATACTTGCAAAAAAACAACTTTGGTCATCAAATTTCAATGGAGGCACTTCCAATCACAACCCCTTGATATCCATTGCCCCTTCTACAATCCCTATGGCACAAAACTAAAAACCAAACCATAATTTAATTTGTTTTTAGTTAACCCCTAAACGTTCTCACCCTTTTCAGATTTGGCAGTTTTTGAAAGATACATTATAAAATGCAAATGAGAGGGATATTATCAACTTGATGAATGAATAAAAGTTGTACATTATGAATTTTAGATTCTATCCATATGGTTAGATTTGTGATCGCTATCACCAAAAATTTGTGTATAAATTTTCAAACTTAAAATTTAGAGCTCTTTTGTAATATGATTACGAATAAGATATTGACAATCTAATAATGAGAATTTTTGGGATGGGTTGAAATGTAATACTCTAAGTGTAGTGATTTTTGGAGATTTTTTGGTTGCCTATTTTTAGTATTTGACGTTTTCAAGAGCACTTTTAAACTAAAATCTTCCAAATTTGGGGTGGAACACTACAATATGAAATGAGGCATAAAAATTTCACAAATCATCCCCTTTCTAATCGGATCACACATGCGCGAAGCTAACTTCCCATAAAAGTTTCAATACAAATTTCACATTGCAAAAAGTGCATGATGGATGAGAAATCGGAGTTCAAATCCGTACATCATGCAAAATATGCATGGTTGGGCGGTTAGGGGTTAAAAGGGTGTTAAGTTCTTGGCATAATGGAAGATGGTGGTAATTGACGAGAACTTGGCGGGTGACCAATAGTGTTTTTCTTGTGTTTTTTTCCTTGAAGCCTAATTCGCAACATAAAAAAAATTGGAAAAGAATGTTTGGCGAAATCGTAAGCTTACAATCATATTTTGATAGAATTTCTTCACATTTTGGAAATTTTCTTTACAAATTTGGCTATGTTCACAAAAAATATAGAAAAAATCTAATGAAAAAAATTCAAAATTATCTCATTTTTTTTCTTTAAAAAAAGAGAAATGTCATATTTTAAAGAGAAATCTGGCAAAATATAGCCAGGAAAAAAAACACTAATGACTAGTGAGCATGGGCACGTTTGGAACTTGGAATCTAACTAGTGTAGCCGGCTTTAGTTATAGCAATTGAAGGGGAAAACTCAGATAATTGAACAATTCGTTGCAAAAGGTGACTTGTGTTGCGGAGAGCATGAATTTCCACCCATTTCTAGAAAGGAAGGGTATTGTTTTCGACACACTTTTTGATGTTGTTATGGGCTATCCGAGTGCAAGTTTGTTTGCAATGCAAGCGGTACTACATTCCTATGTGTTGTATAAGGCAAATCATTTCAATGAGGACTTTCTGGGTGTAAAGGGTGAGGGCAAAGCCCGAGGTTGAAATGCATTGACCTGTGTAGAGCGCTCTCACAAAATTTATGAGATAGGATTATGACAAATTTCCCCCAAACCCTGATAACAAGTTATACGGCCACATGAAACATATTCCGTCCTCGGCCTCAGAGGCCTACACAGATTTCCCTGGGGCAGGGGCTCCTTGCTGAACTGAAGCCGAGAGTGTGGCAGTAACTTAAGCCAGCTGAAATAGATGGCCATGTCAAGAAAATACAGGTCTAGCCAATAAATGCGCGACGGAAGCGCCTGCGTGGCAGGAGAGGTGGCGCGCCGAGGACCAGCCACGTGGCACGGAGGGGGTCTCGTGGGTATGGTGAAGGGAGCCAGGAGGCTTCCTGACGTCATGCGTGTTGTTGTTGGTGTATGTTGTTGTTAGCGATGGACATGGGCAGGCAGGCAGCGGATCATTGTTGCCGCAGATCGAGCGCAGTGAGGTACAGTATAACATCTGAACAGTCTCACTTCGAAGTTGTTACAATTCATCGTCATCCTTTTCCCGCATTTCTGCGCCCGCCTCGCTTTATTCACTCCTTCTTTGCCTTCTTCTTTGCCTACTTTCAAAGTTTTCTTGGAGGAATTCCTTCGTCTGCCTGACAATGCGATGGTGTGTGTTTTCTTGGCCTTGATATGAGTGTCTTTGCAATCATTTCCATGCATTTCTCCAGGGTCTTTTTTTCATGCTTTTCGATCGAGGTTGCAGAGCATGGTGGTGCGGTAGTATAGGGCGAGAGGCGGGGTTTCTAGTGCTGTACTGTAGTTGAAAGTAATCATATATACAGTGTGACTCGTTTGTGCTGATTACTTACGGTGACGACTCGGCTTCTTTGCTTTTTGAGTTAGTTTCCGTTTTTGAATTTTTAAGTCGGTGATATTTTTGTGATATTTTATTTTTAGTTTATTTTGGTAAATAGTAAGGCGGTGACAAAGGTGTACTCCTCACGGCAATGTATTATGATTAGGGAGAGTACGAGTGTGAGTGGATCTCATGTGCACAGCGAGCTTGGTCATACATTTTACTTCTATTCATTCTTGATTCGGAGGTGAGAGGGACAGAGACGTATGACGGAATGTTTGTCGTTTTCGTTTCTTTAGAGCTAATTGCACCAAGTGCTTTTTGTAACGAGCAGATCGGCCGTCTTACTAGTACTTTTATTCTTTGGTGGGATGCGATATTATAGAGGTGACTGTAGATTAATTGACATCTGTACTAGGTGCTGACAGTTTCAAGGTTGCGCAGGATAAGTCTTTATTTTGATTTTGTTAAAATCGCAACCCGGACAATTTGGAGCTGCTGAGAAGCGAGGGAACCAATTGGAGACAAGTTAATCATCAGTGTGTGCCCTGGTTCGGGGGCTGGTCATGCTGAGGAAGATGTTGAGCGATTCTGTAAGCTTGACGACAGCGACGAACGTTGGCTCGGCTTACGCTTACAAACGCCTGCCTTTGCGTGATCGCGCGTTTACTGAAATTCACGTCGAACGCATGAATAGCGACTCAGGAACAGGTTCCTTTTCCTGTAGCTGTTAGACTATTTTGGAAATTTAGTTGATGTAGGTCGGTGCTGGATTACATTGTTTCGATGGCCGTCATCGTGAAGACTGACCACCACATCGTTGCACGCAGCAGTTTACTTGGAAACTCCACTATTGCCTGGATCATCTGAACCAGGATGGCGACTCTCACTTCCTCATGTGGTTACTGCAACTCTAGCTTCAGTTCTATTTGGATACCACATGGGGTAAGTGTGTCCTTTCACAGTTTCACATTCCCTGTGTAATTTTTTCTTCTTTTTTAGATGCGTGTTGGGTAGCAACTCACTGTTTGTCTATTGTGACCGCTGCTTGAGAATTTACCTTTGAGTTTTAATTTCATTTACACGTTGAAGTCAGTGAAAATGTTGCATTTCTTGTGTGCAGAGTAGTAATGTACCTCTCCAACACATAGGAAAGGACTTACTATTTTCAGGGCACACAATCTTACAAGGTCTATTTTTGACGTTGTTGATTCATATTGTCTGCATTTCAGAGGATTCATTCTTTGATTCTTTGATGAGATGTACTTTCCATTTGCGAAGCCTGTATCTTACCATGGATGTTACGGTTTAAGAGTTTCTCAAGTCTTTGTACTTACTAACTTTTTTCTTGGTTGCGAATTATGCAGGATTTGTTGTTAGTGTAAGTCTGGCAAGTGCATTCGTGGGCTGTGCAGTTAGTGGTACAATTGCTGATGTTGTGGGGAGACGGCGAGCCTTTCAGATCAGCTGTATACCCATGATCTTTGGTGCTATAATCAGGTATGGCCATGCTTAAAGTGAAATTCGTTGAGTTCTTCTATCAATTTCGAAATTTTACGCGATACTCTCAAACGAAAGAATCTTTGTTTCTGGGAATGATTGAATTTTTTATTTTATTTTTGTGATTTTTCTTGCAGCGCGATCTCCACACATGTTGGAGCTATGATTTTGGGACGCTTCATTGTTGGGCTGGGATTGGGGTTGTCTGGCCCAGTAACAGCAATGTATGTGTCCGAGGTAATGCCCGTTCTCCGTCTATTTGGTAATGGTATATATTCAAACCGCCTTGATTCCTGCTCATTCTGAAATGTGTCTGTCTGTTGCAGATATCACCTCCATCCATACGTGGCACGTACGGTAGTTTAGTTCAGATTGCCACATGTATTGGTATTCTTGCATCGTTAGTTGCTGGGCTTCCTGCACACTTGATTCCAGGGTGGTAAGCCCCCGCGTCAGAGCTTTCAACGTCAAGTCTAATTGTCGGCTTGTGTCTAAACTCTATAAATGATGGGGATGTGTGACCAACAATGTTGTTGTGCTTGTTTTAGTTAAGCCTGCTCTTTTGGTTTTGTGCAGTGTGCATAGTCACTCTGGTTTGCATAGTTTAGTTAATTCTTGTGATTTAGCGTACGAAATGGTTTTCTTGAGATCGACCACACATATGATCCAGGTGGAGAGCGTGTTTTTGGATTGCAGTAATACCTGCTGCAATGCTAGCCATTGGAATGGAACTGTGTGCGGAAAGTCCACGGTGGCTTTTTAAGGTGTGAAACTTATTCTATTCAGTGACTGAATGTTCGGATTGTTTTAGCTAAGATGTCATTCCTCCATTATTTTACTAATCTCTAGTGATTTTACATCGTTCTTGTACAAAATCTTACAGAATTATCGATTATAAGATGCACTTGTGCCAGAGTTGAGCATTATTATCTTAAAACGAATAATTTTTTGGGCTATTGGGTTTTGGCAGCAAAGAAGACCAGCTGAGGCAGAAGTCGAGTTTGAGAGACTCTGGGGTTCTTCACACGTGAAGCAGGCTATGGCTGACCTGGTTCGTAATGAGCAAAATAAAGACAACGGCACATCATCATGGCGTGCCTTAGTTGATCCCAGATACATTCGAGGTACTCACCCAACAGTAGCAACTGCGTTTTGACAAACTCTTCATTTTAATCGATTCATCAATGCAACAACATCAGCATCAACATCAGCGGCCGATGTCTTTTTGGTTGAATCTTTCTGAAAGTGATGATTCTGGGGTATTCTAGCGACATTTCTGATCCTTATTATGGGCTGGTTGGTATTTGTGAAGCAGTGGTGACAATTGGTGCTGCTTTATTTGCTTTCCAACAGTTTGCAGGGATCAATGCGATCTTCTATTTTTCATCAACAGTCTTCCGAAAGGTAGGGATGACTTTGGATGTGGCTACCAGTGTTCTGGTTGGAGTTGTTAATCTGCTCGGTACGTTTGCCAACCAGTTGTGTTTTGTTGTATGCAATGTTATAATGTTATGATGTTTCATACATGATGAATATCTGTAACTTACATTTGGTGGTTCGAAATGACAACTTCATTGGTAGCTGCGTATCTTATGGATTCACTTGGTCGACGGAGTCTCCTGATTATGAGCTTCTCAGGCATGGTAAGGTTTAATGCTCCCAGTGTACTGAGAATAATGAAAGCTTTAATTTGTGTACAGTTGTTTGTAAAAGCCAGGTGCCTGCAAAGTCTCAAAACATACATCTCAAAAGACCCCTCCATTAGCTTAATACAACTTACAATGTTAAGTTAATAGGGTTTAGTCCTCATATTGAGTTAATGTTAATTTAATATATTTATAATATAAATGGTGTCAATTTAATGTTAGTGTGGTATTACGTTGATTATCTTACATAACATTAATTATGTCGATATCGATCTAATGTCCTATTCAGGTGAACCTTAAACTACCATTAATAACTATGTCAATCTAATGGGGGAACTTTTTGAGACAAAGTAGTCATGTACCTGCTTGATTTCCTTTATTTTTCTATTTATCTATCGCTCTGTATTGCTTAATTAGATTTTCACTGAAACTTTTAGTTCCAATCGCAATCTTGATAGGTTTAGAGTCGTAGTGACTCCATGTAGTGGGCTTAAGTATGTTAAGTCTACATGTAATTATCAAATTTCTTTCTTGATTTCAATCTTGTTTTTTAACTTAATTCTTTTCTTGGATGCATGGTTTGGCAATGGGACTGCAAGCTTTTGTTGCTGCTGTACCTATGTTTGTTTCGCTTAACGCATCTGTCGCTCTGCTTGGAACCCCATCGTAAGTACTTTGGCATTGCTTCAATGCTGTAGGCCAGTTTCAAATAGTAAACAGTTTTTATTTGATGAATATCGTTTTTTTTTTTAGATCTCAAGGTCCGAGTTCCCTTAGATAAAAGGCATCAGTTTAGGATTTGAATCTACAGTTTTGAATCGTTAGCTCACCGTCAAATGGAATTGTTAATATTGGTTGGAGATACTGTATTATAACATTTCCAGATTTTGAGACTTATTTTCTTTTATGTGGCGCAAGTATGTCTTTATGTTTGCCCTTGGGGCAGGACCTGTGCTCGCTTTGCTACTACCAGAGATTTTTCCTGATCGGATTCGTGCAAAGGGCATGGCTGTTGCAATGTGTGTTCATTGGGTAAGTGTTACTGTTTGTGATATTCTGGGAGTATTGTGCGTACTTTGCTATTAAAAACGATTTAACTTTAGGGATTTGTTAGTTTGAGTTTTACTTAAATTGGAAATTTGTGTAATGATAAGATTGGTGTGGTATTGCAAGTAAACACGCTCATGAATGCTGTGGCCTGTACTAACTTTATAACCTAGTTCTAAGAGTCAGGTTATTGCTCCTTGACTATCTTAGGTCATTAAGTTCTTGGAGACCAACTCGTGGGGAAAATTAGTGCCCATTTCAAGGGAAAAGATGTCGCTCTGTGACTTTAGTTTGGGTCGTATTGTAATTGGTGCTGCTTTGTGAGCCTGCAGGTTGCTAATTTCTTGGTGAGCTTACGTTCTTACACTTGCTCAGAACTCTTGGTACAAGCATCCTCTATTTGATCTTCATAATGGTCTGCTTCAGTGCCACTCTGTTCGTGAGACAGAATGTTGTTGAGACCAAAGGGCGGACATTGGAAGAGATTGAGTGTATGCTTCTTCCTACATTAGAAGAGGTAGAGTAGCTTGTTATCTAGACAGGATGCATCTACCGTCGCAGGCATGGAGTTAAGTGCACCCTCTAGGCAGGCATCCATTGTAAATGTCGAGATACGTGTAGAATCACTCAACGATATACTGCAGACTTGCATCTTAAGTTGGCATGCTTGGTTGAAAATGTAGAGTGGGGTAGATTATATACTCTGGCGGTGGCATTATATATTCTGTACCCTGGTGTCGCATGTCCTCATAAGCTTGGAAATATTCCTATTCTTTCCTGTAAGATTGATCAATTGAACCAGTAGTAATAAGGTACCTCATCCTATGGGTGCAGAATGGTGTGTTGGATGTAACCACTAACATTCAGTGATTTTCCTCACTAATTTCGTCAATGGCAAAATCCTACTTTCAAGGAATAAAAGCTTGGTGATCTCTCCAGGTTTGATTTGCTTACAAATTTTGGCCTCTGCGGTATCTGTGCTTTGGCAGTTCCAGTATTTTCCATGTCCAAGAACTCAAAAATTAAAACGCCTCACCCCAAAATTTTGTGGACATGTTCTCCACTTAATGTAGAATTTAAGGATATAAATAATTAGCATGCTGGAGTGGCGCATTAATCACATTAATAAGAAATGCATTTGTGTGCTTTACATATTAGGAAAACGTCATACAAAAATTTCTACACCCATATGGCAGTTGGTGGATTGACAAGGAATTTGGCTGTTGAACTAAAACACCATCCCCATTCCGCAACTCTGCCTTGCATCCTCAGTGTGCACCACACTGATTTGCACATCTTGCACTAATTTGCAAATCTTGCTTTGATTTGCACTAGACTGATTCTCCATCCCCCATCCTCCATTCGCACCAGACTGACTGCTTTTAACTCTCCGACATTAGACTGTTCAAGCTCTTTATGCACTATTGCTTGCTTTATTCACTAGATTTGAACCTTTCTTGTTGAAATTCCATAGTTCCCTTCACAATGCGGACGTGCATACTCATAAATGCGAAGCGGGCGCTTATAGTTGGAATGCGCTGCGATAGCATGAAACCTTTTGACATTGCAAGGAATTTACATATGTCCTCCTTCACGGTTTCAACGGTTCTCACAAAATGGAAGATCTCTGACTACATGGCAACTCAAAGTGCGGGATATGATTGACCTCGCGAATTGTCTGATCGCGCGCTGCGAAACTTGGCCCCATGACGTCAATCAAGATTGACGTCAAAGTCTTGCTACAAAATATCAAGTGCATCGCCATACTATATGAATTATATTTGAGAACTTGGTTTTGGAAATCGCATCTCTGTTAAAAAACCGTACCTCAGCTTAGTGCATAAAGCAAGCATGTTAGCTTTTGCTCGCAAATACAAGCATTGAATAGAACTTGATTGGTACAAAGTCATTTAGATAGATGAATCGTTGTTTGAACTTAGAAAGGACTCTGATAGATTCGAATTTGGCACAAACCTCACGAAAGGTATAGAACATATTGTTTGGCGCCTTCCTTCAAATCTGGACGAACATCTTGCGTTTACTAGATTTGACAAAAGTCCATTAGTCATTATGCCTCAAGGAGAAAAAACTGCTGCACATTTTATTGAAAATATGTATGAAGGTACTTTGAGCGGATTTTATTTCATGCACAATAATCCTCATGAGCTCACACTCATGGAAGATGGTGCTCCTATTCATCGAACTAAGTTGCATGTTAACCCCTAAAGGACCAAGGTTGATTTTTCAAGTTCGGTCAGCTCAATATGGAATGAGTGTTGATCCTAAATTTTTGAGATTTTTTGTGGTGATTCTACTCTTTGTAACAAAGATGGGATGGTAATTTTTGTACGTAGGTGATGTATAGATCGAAAGATACAATCATGCAAAGGTGAAAAACATAATTGCGGGAAGCTCCTGAATTTTTTTATTCAATGAGCTATGCATCTAAATTTTTGTACACAATGAGCTAACACCTCTATATACACAACTGCCAAATTCATTTCACCAAATCTGAGACTAAACTTTTCATTTTTCTTATTTTCCGAAAGTTTCAAACTCGGGTAGTAAGCTAAAAAAGAAAGTGCATCCAACTTTGAAGCTTATAATCTTATTATTGAAGAACCTTGAACGGCTGAAAATTTGTAGATTGTGACAAATTCAAGTTCGTTGAAATATCCTACGGTTGAATTGGTCAAATGGGTTTTAGATCAAAAACTATTTGTCTTTCTATGAGAAGGGGTACTTTGGAGTGTTTGGAGAGAAACATAGTTGTAGTCCTTTAGGGGTTAATTGGTGATTAACTCATGGCGTGAAGAAGTTGGTTTGGCCTCCAAATTCACCTTATCTAAATTCCATTGAAAACTTATGGAAGATACTTAAAGATTTTCTTCATCATCATAAAATGCCAAAGTACAAGCAAGAAATGATACAAACTATTCAAGAAGTACAAGATGAAGTGCCCTTAGAGCAATTGAAATTGCTCATTTCAATTATGTCCAATTGCATAAAAGCAGTGATTTTGGCAAGTAGTGGGAGTACTAGGTGATAGATACTGTATAAGACAAATAAAAATGCTTGAATAGTTTTGAATTTTATATGTGTGTATTTTTTATGATGTTGAAACACACTTCACTAGCATTCTAATACAATTTGAAATTCCAAAATCTATTCATTTTTTAGATAAATTTATACATTGAATGGATATTGGTTTCAATGTATCCTATACTTGCTCTTTGGATGGTTAGTAATATCTTACCATAGAGGCATAAACAATTCCAAGCTATTATCATAGGAGTCTAAACATAATAAATGATTCCATAGATAATGCTGAAATGCTATCATAGGAACTCAGTTAACATGATACATGATAATATATTAACCCTTTGATGTCTTGTTTCAACATTGTTTCAAAGATTTGTTATAAATTGTTTGATGTAAATGTCAATGTGAAGATCACAATGGTATGGTTGGATTCACCATATTTTTATTAATATTTTTCAATTAATTTTGCGAGGTTTTCTCTTGAAATTCAATTACAAATCTCAAATTAACACAAATAGATTTTAAAATATTGAAATGAAATTGGAATAACATGCGCTACGAGATGGTATGATTTCCATTATTTGATTCTATTTATTTTGGAAAATTATATTTAAGGTCTTACTTTTTGAACTAAGAATGAAACTTGCCATACACCATTTATGTTGTTTTTCAAAAAAACACAATAGCTAATTTTGAAAATCTATAATGTACAAATGATAGTCAAATAGCACAAGAACTAATAGAAATTTGGATGGATGAATAAATGTATAGGATGTAGTGTTGAAAAAGGTTGCAATCTGTTTGTCATCCATTATGTAAGATTCATCTGACGCTTTTGTTGGTTTGGCCATGTATGTGATGAGTAATTCAAAAGAGCCGACAGTGTTAAATGCAGACGCGTCAAAGGGTTAATTTCTCCATAGCCAAGTGTTCTTTACCATGGAGACGTATGGCGGTAATGGTAACTTACGAGATCAAGTGATCTTTCTACACTGTAGTAGATACGTAAAAAAATGAGTGAAAAAAACTTTAAACCAATAAACAAAAAGAAAGCTCTTGGACCAATCTTGATAATGGTCATATTTATTAACCCCTAAGAGCATGCCCAACAATTGCTCATTGTGCATCAAGTTTGCATGCAAGATAGTGTGTGAGAAATGAAAACTTCCCAAACAACCACCAAGTATGCTTAGAATAAAGTGCATTGACCAGCGTTTTTTTTAGTGGCGAAATATAGCCAAAATTCAGTCACCATCCATGTACTTTGATTTTAATACAGAGAAAAAGGAGGTAGAAATTGTAATTTTTAGCCTAATTGCACTATCTTCCAATTGCCTTTAGCCATCTGAAACCCTACTTTGCTCGTCAAAATCTACGTATTGCTGGAATTTACAAATGCTCATCTGCTTTGGTGAAGTTACTGTCTCCCAAAGATGGATAGAAATAGCCAACTCATCAAAATTTCATCCAAAATTATCGCCACTACTTAGAAAAAACTAAATCACTAAAAAAAACGCTGGCATTGACCAATTACATACTACTACTTTTGTCACTACTTGGGATAATGACAATGGCGGAGAATAAATTTACTAAACTTAACTCCATAAAGTGAGAGCATGGTCTTGTCAAAGAATAGGACAAAATCTCGGGGGGAGCACTAGCAAAAATCGTAGAAACAACGTGCGATAAAAAATAGGGTCTAATATATTTATTGTAAATAAATTTTGCAAAAAACGTACATATAATATAGGAGGTTTTTAAATAGTGAATCATGTTTACATGTAAAATACCATCACATATAATGACCTCTTTTATCTAGCCAGTACATGTAAAATAGTGCGGAAACAATTACTAGGGGTAGCGGGTCTAGGATAGGGTTTGTGCTAGTAGATGAATAGAGGTATTTTTTTGTTGAGAAAGCACTACTAGAGAAACTGTGACCGCTTCAACAGTTGTACAATAGAAAACCGTTGAGCGCACTTGTTGAATCGGTCGCGTTGAGGGGATCATAGGACAACAGGGATTTGTTGCGATGATTCTGTTGAATCAGTCATTTGTGCAGTGTTCCCTATCTTGCGTGGCTCGCCAACTCATTCATTATCTGTGTTCTAAACATATGAGTCGGCAGGGCATGCCACGTCCATTGATTTTTCCTGCAGGCAATTTCGGTAATTACTTTGACAATATTACATTCACACAATTACCGTCGTCTTTTACCGCTACGGTTTACGAGAATCCCACTATGTAAATAATTTTCACATTCACGTAAATTGTAAATTTATCGTATTTTTTCCTCTGGAAGAATTCCGATAAGGTGTGTCAACAGTGCCTTTCTTTTGCTAATGTCACAGAACCGCGTACCAGCCTTTCCTGGTGCCTTTCCCTTGGCGGATGGAAGATGCATCAATTCATAGCACTTATACATGTCGAGGTGTCGCAAGCTTTTATGACAAAGCGTCAATGGCAACTTATTCACGGACATTCTCCAGCTTGAGAGTTTTTGGGGTCGTAAAGGCTCCAAAATATTAAGGCAAACGTCTTATCAGATTATTGTTGCCAGAATGCAAGAAGACAAGTGTCTTTAGCCCCTCAAAGCTTTGTGGAACCTTATCTACCTTGTAGAACTTTGATGCTCGCTTTGATGTGTGGAGATTCATCACAAACTGACCAAAATTGTTGGGAAGGCTAAGCATGCTAGAGAGGGCTGTGGAGTGCGGCCCGGTACTAATGGCCATGCTTGCCGGATGAGTTCCGATAGTGATTGTCTATTTGTTCAGCAAGTATCGAAGACAATAGACAATCACTGTAAAAAGCAAGCATGGAAGACAATAGACAATCACTATAAAAAGCAGACGGGAAGCAATATGTCCTACAACCAAATTCCTCATCAAGAAGCTAATCTTAAAAATACGGCAACATAGAGGTAAAAGTAACGTACCTAAGGAAAACCTTGCGTTGCTTCAAGAACGACTTCTCAGTCTGCAAGGAACGGACAAAATCATGATCGATAAGCAATACCGGGACTCAAACCCTAAACCGAGCGGCCTTGTGATTGAAGAAAAAAAAAGTGGAGAGAATAAAGGCATGAGGGAGAGATGACGTGAGAAGAGACGAAAGGAACTCGCTCCGCCATGGCACTCGGACTTGCGGGGTGGAACGCTGGGCGAGGCGGAAGACGGAAGGCGAAGGTGCAAAATGCGAAGGAGAAAGCTCGGGGAAGCTGTGGCGGCTCTTAGGGCTACTGGAAGGAGGTGGTGAGGCCGCGACACTTAGGCGCGGGTCATGAAGGTGGATTGCCAACAAAAACGACCCTGGCCCTCCGATCTCTCATCAAGATCCGATGGTCCCCGTCGCGACACGTGGCGGCAGATAGGCGGAGGGAACCGAATTCAACAGTATGTTGTTCGTTGTTGTGTGCTGCCTCAAAATTGCTCACGGGCTGCATGCGACCCACAATTACAACTTTTCATTGTCAAGTCAGCAGTTTGTGTAGAGAACTTCATGATGTTAGGTAGCTCATATCAAGATTGCAAAATTCAACAGCAACTATGTAGGTACTCTTAAACTGTTTAACAGAAAACTGTGGAAGAAGCCAAGTAGTAACCGCCACTACCCGGAACAACAGAAATTTGTTGAATTTCCATTGTTCTGGTCATAGTTTTCTAGTAGTGAGCTTGGATAGATGGCTTTGCAGGCTAACTGGTTTGAACGTTACTAAACCAACGTATCCAATGTGGAATTAATGTTCTTTACCTACGTGCCAAGTGGGAAAAAATGGGATATAAGAAACAAAATGCGGTGTAAGAAAAATTTGGACAATAATTGAGCTCTGAGAAAAAATAAATGTAATATAGTCAAAAGAATTGGTTACTTAGGGTATAATGAAAGAATGCAGTATAAATAAAATAGGGTATTTTTGAATGATCCCCCCAAAAAATTATAATTATGATAGGGTGTGTAAAAATACAAGTATTTACCTTTATTTTGAAAAATACCATACCTTTTAATCTTTTCTACAAGGTAAATAGCCCCCCAATAAATAGGTCTTGAGCGCACACACTACTAGAGAAATGGAGTCCAGTGTAAGAAAAATTCAACATAAATTATGTTGGTTTTGTGTGCGGGTTAGGAACAGCTGATTCCGGATCACAATTGAGAGAATTCTATCTTGGTTTGGTGTTGCTTTAATGTCCACGTTAGCAGGGCTTTGCGACACTCATTGTGGATCGAGTGTGGGGCTTCATCCAACCTCGTCTCGTCCTATTCCCTCATCCCCTCGGGTGGGTCACTTACTGCATTTTACAAACAACGTGCAACAAAAAATAGCATGGGTTTTATTCATCATAGGTAAAATTTATAAGAATTTATAAAAAAATTACAAATAAGATAGAATACAATGAAAGAGTATAGGCCATTATAAATAATTTAGGTACATCACAATCAGTCTGGTCCATTATGATTTTAGTACATGTAATTTAGGGAATTGCAAATGGAATCCAAGGTATTAAACTGAGTACAGTCTGTTTTGGGGGGGAAACATCTGGAGCACGGTTGGTAGGAAAGGGCAGTCAGCTGCGCGGTGGACGAAAAGTAGGTCTAGAAGTGGATGAAAGCTCAGTTTTGTCCACCTGAATTTAAAGTCATGTTACTTTTAGATTATAATTAAGCCTTTACAAGGAAGATAGCATGTAAAATATTGCATTGGTCACCGTTTTATAAAAAATAATAGAGTCCATAATATAGGCCATTTTTTTCCATTAAGGAATCATAGGGGTCCTTTTAATTTTAGCTAGGAGGTAAATAGCCCCCCAAAAAACACCCCCTCGCCGCACGTGGTACCCAAAATATATGAAGAATGACCCACCCGAGCTCATCCCGTTCCCAGAGTTCCCGTTCCTACGGCATTCTTGCGTACGTTCCCGGGGTGACCTTGGTTTAGAGTTTTCTGCTCCGCTCACGGCGTCGCTCACTTGCTCCGCTCGCAGCCCCTACAACGCCGCTCCATGCCGGGACGACTACGACGACGGAGCCACAGTTGTAGCGATGGAGTTTGATGAATCTAATGGACGGCCACTACCCACTCAATTCAATCTCACTGCACGGCAAGAACGAAAACGGATCCCTGTGCAACGAATTGCAAGCTAAATTGACGATGATCAAAGGAAAAAAGAACCCTCTACAGCTGATGCAAATGTGTAAGACAATGTAATTGGAAAGGCTGTGAACATCTGAAGTTGAATTGTGCACTAGCCGATTAACAAGCTCAAGGAAATATATACGAAATGCAGAGACAGAGAAGTAGAGCTGAAAGAGTGAAGAGTGTAGAAGGGCCCGGAAGACTTCGAGAAGGCTCTCGAGGGTTCTCGTTGGAAGCCACCGGAATGTTCTAAGTCAGAACAAGGATACGCTGAGTTGGCAAGACTAACGTGTCTTTGAGGGCGTCGAAAGATTCTGGAGTCACTTGTTTAAGGTAGAGGGCTCTAAACCCGCCACGGTTCTAAACCCGCACTCTACCAAGGATGAACATTTTAAAATTTTGAATGTACCCAAGGTGAAGAGCACCACTTTAGAATCAGCTAAATTGAAATTGCCATGCACGCTAAACCACGAGAAAACTTGTTGGTTACAAGAGAAAACTTGTTGGTTCCATGTAGTGAATTTGGTTTTGCTACATTAAAACCATTACCTATTGGTTCCAAGAGATTTGTCTTGGTTTTGTCTTGGTTTTGACGCACTCTCTAGTAGTGGTACGTGTATGCAAAATATATGAGGGAGTGCACCTCCCGAGGAAAAAATAATGCACGTTTCGATAACTTTGAGTTAATTCCTCAATACCAGATTGAGAATCTGGAATTGAAATGGGGAGATTTGATGAAGAGGTCGCCATTTGTAGGGACGAACGTTCCAATATGGAGGTATCGGCTCTCTGATTTTCTGCAACATGGAGTTTTGTTTATTGTGGTTCTTTGGAATATTAGTGCTTCCCCATTGTGATAGGGATCTATCCCCACTGTTATCTTATTACCCCGCACCATAGCAACGATAAGCCACGACAATCAAGGGCGACATGTAATGGAATTAGGAGTCCACGCGCATAGTTAGGGTAGAATAGTATAAAAAAGGCACGTAGCTACACATACAACACTTGTTCATTCAGTCAAACTAGTCATGGTCTTGCTTGGACTTTGCATCAAGTACTCGGCTCAGGACTGTACATGTATTTCTCTCTCTTTTGGAGATCATGAATTGAATGACACTCTCTTTTTCTTGTACTAGCTAGTCTCCTCACTTTCACTTGACACCGCTTGTCTTTCTTATTACATCTATGGAGACCAAGAAATGATTCTTACTCCTCTTCTCTATTCTAGTTGACTTCATAGCTCATTCTTATTATCCTATTCTTGGATACCATGGGATAAATGATAGTCATTCTCTATTTCTCTATAATAGCTTGTATTCCACTCTATCCAGTTTGTTTCTCTTATCATATCCTGGAAAACCATGGAATGAATGACAGTCTCCTTTTTTTGTACTGTATCAATGTTTGTCATGTACTCTACACTGATTTTTTCTCTTATTATATGATGTGAGCCTCAATTTATTTCTCCCAAGAAGCTTTGTTAAACAATGTCCAGCCATGAACTTTATTTCCCTACCAAATAACTGTGATGCCTTCGAGGATGCCTTGGACAGCTGTGATTAAAGTCTTCCTTATTCTAGAAAGATTACCTACATCCTTCTAGCCGCCTACTAAGTCTAATAGCTAATATTCTAATCTAGAATATTTAAATCTGTGCTAAGGTAGCTTTAGTTATGTAAACAGTAGACGATTTTGTCATAGCTTACTAATTTTGATGAGCACTCAATACGTCTACTAAGACCTCTAAATTAATCCTACTATACTAGGGTTCTAGGTCCGATTTGACTCATTGATTGTTCTCAGTAACTTCCATAGATAAACCCAGCTAACATTTTGGCGACCATGCTGGGGATCAAACCGAGAGTCTCTTGCTCCGTAGGCAAGCGCCTAATTCATTGGGCCACACGGTCCCAAATTAATAGAATGAAGTCCAGAGCTCTAGAGATACTTACAACAAGCTGCCATGCCTCGTCCAACAGTTGACCCAGCTACAATGGAAGTCAATGCTACCATGCTAGATCCTGACATTGCAGTTATGCACATGCGACTAGGGAAATTTGAACTTACCAACGTACTCGTCGATGGAGGATCGGGTGTCAACATTATGAGCAATCATTTACGACAGCACTTAGGACTTCCTCAATCCAAAGCCACCCAACTTATACTACGGATGGCCAATAATGTCCTTGTTACGCCAATGGGTATCTTGACCGCCGTCGCTATCACAACACATGGAGTATCCACGCCGGCAACCTTTGTCATCATAGAAATGCTAGACAACACTCATTTTCCAGTTATACTTGGTCGACTATGGCTCCATGACATGAGTGTCATCCATGACTGGTCCAAAAACTAGATTTGAATTCATCGACAAAGTCATACTATAATAATTCCAGTAGATAGTTGTGTCACTTGTGCCAAGGCTAATCAGATTCGACACAATACCGGCACAAAAAACGCACCCATGATATTCCAGTGAGTCAGAGAGTTGATTTTCCAATCCTATTTTAAAAGATTCTTTAGAATCTACCTCGACGATGGCATTGTTTATGGATACATGAAAGATCACGTGCATCATTTCAAACAGATTTTTGATGCCTGTAGGACCAATCATGTGAGCCTTAATGTTGATAAATGGATGTTCTTGTTCTTTGCGGGAATAATCTTGGGCTACATTGTGTGTAGTTCGGTAAGCTCCCAGACCTAGAGAAGATCAAAGACATCATTGAAATGACGCCCCCGCTAAACCAGAAAAACGTCCAGAGCCTCTTTGGACTATCTCAATTCAACAGGATCTACATAGAGAAATTGACACATCTTATTGCACCCATCATTGTGCTAAATTACGCCAAATATGTGTATCACCAAGACTGGACCCCTGATGCTCAAGCAGCCCTAGAAAAAATCAAGGTGGCCTATTCCAATGCTCCCATACTGATTGCTCTTGATTGGTCCAAGCCTTTCCATGTTCATACTAACGCATTTAACATCGCTATTGGCGTTATGTTGGCTCAAAACATCAATGGCAAACATGATCAACTAGTGGCATACGCTAATTGACTTCCGAATCAGGATGAGAGAAATTATTCTATCATGGAGAAGGGATGCTTTGGCCATGATCTATGCTGACAAAAAATTCCATCATTACTTACTTGGGAACAAATTTTGTTTCATAGTAGACCATTATAGTCTTTCTTACTCGGTTAATCATTCTTTAGTCACCGGAAGAGTAGCACGATGGATCATGATTCTTTTAGAGTATGATTTTGAAGTAGTTTATGTACCTGGGAAACGTCACATTGTAACAGATTACTTGTCTAGAGACACCAATGCCACCAATCAAGGCATTGAAAACTCTTTCAATGACACATATAGACAGTCAGTTGCGGTAGAAATAAGTCCGTCACCAGATTGGCTGTATGATTATATACAATATTTGAAGCAGGAAATTATACCCACTGGCCTCACAAGCACTAGAAAAATCAGCTTTGTCCAGAGCACCTTGCCGTATACGTATATCCAAGGACAACTGTACCACGAAGGCCCAGACAATGAAACCCGATTGTGTGTCCTTGCTGAACTACAACTTACAAGACATACTTGCATAACTCCATTGTAATCTCTGTCCACCGAGGCAGGACAAAATCCTATAAAAGGCAACTCTCCCGCGGAGTTCTACACAATTAAGAATTGCAATTATTTTGTATTGTCTCTGTTTGTCCTTCTTATGCAAAAGTCTATGGTACTATCACAATACAAAGCTGCTCCAATCGACTACAATAAAACCTCTTTATAAGAGCATCTCCAACGAGGCTCTTGAAATGAGCCCTCAAATGATGGTTTTGGATGTGTCTCTTGCTGGAAAGTCTCGCCAAAAAAAAAGAGTTTTCTCTCTAAATTTCTACATTTATGGCTAGGCTTGCCAAACGTCATTTCATTATTTTGACATGTCTATTAATCCTTCACTTGTCACCTAGAGTCACATCACCACGGCCTTCATTTTGACGTGCCATGTATGGAGTAAAAGCCACACCAACTATGACCTGATCAAAGGAACAAATGAAAGGCACAATAAAGTTGGCAGATGGTGCAACCCTTTAAAGAATCACAATTGGAGATGCTTTAACTTAATAATGAGTAGAAGTTATATATCAATATTCTTGATGTTTTAACTATTGACTTATAATCATGTTGTGGTTCCGCCCAATTAACCAATCGGGTAACCAATACATGTGTAATCAATATCTATGTAGGAAAAACAAAAATTTAGCCAATACAAATTTTTGTATTACGTCAATTCAAAACTAAATGACAGTTTATTGTGAATTCTCAATCAATTGTACAGTGGGGTGACACCGAAATTGGCCCCTTGTGCAATTCCAGGAAAAGTGCCCACACTGCTGCCAACTTTGACACCCTCCCGAGCGCTAGAAATTTTCTATTTATACATGAAATTTTATACACAAAATCATTGATATATTGAAAACATGTGTACCAAATTTCAAATGTAGAAGATTGATACAAAAAAAGATATTCAAGATTTACTAACAAGGGGTAGCTGTAAGAAATGTTTCACAGCTGCCAACTTTGACACCCTCCCAAGGATTGAAGAATTTTTTTTTTCACATGGGTTTTTTGGAGTAGGAACATATTTATGTTTTTTACACATGTGAAAAATATTCAAGTCCAAAAGACCCACAAAAAAAATGATATTCCAAATCTACCAACAGGTGTAGTTGTGAGAAACAAAATTGCTTCACAACTACGTTGGTAGATATAGAATAACTATTTTTGTGTGTATCTTTTGGCCTTGAAAATTTTCATACATTTGATCAACATCATAAAAATCATGTGACAAAAATTTCATATTGAAATAATAGATTCTCAGCCCTAGAGAGGCTGTCAAAGTTGGAAGTTGTGAAGCAACATTGTTTCTCACGACTACACTTGTTCGTAGATTTGGAATATCATTTTTTTTTGGGTCTTTTGGACTTGAATTTTTTCACATGTGTAAACAACATAAAGATGCTCCTACTCCAAAAAATCCATATGAAAAAAAAAATTCTTCAATCCTTGGGAGGGTGTCAAAGTTGGCAGCTGTGAAACATTTCTTACAGCTACCCCTTGTTAGTAAATCTTGAATATCTTTTTTTGTATCAATCTTCTAGATTTGAAATTTGGTACACATGTTTTAAACATATCAATGATTTTGTGTCTAAAATTTCATGTATAAATAGCAATATCCAGCGCTCAGGAGGGTGTCAAAGTTGGCAGCAGTGTGGGCACTTTCCCTGGAATTGCAGAAGGGACCAATTTCGGTTTCACCCCACTGTAGATTGATGTGTACCACATTGAATGTGAAAGGTGAAAAGTTCTTTCTCCACAATCACACTATTCGAACTATCTGTAACTTGCTAATGAAACTATTTGTATCGCATTCATGTAGTTCTAGGTGCAAATGAGAATTGTTGAGACGGTCTTTTACTATAGTATATATGTAATAATTAGTGAATGGTCTTTCACATGAGAAATCTCTTCATTAGTCATCCCCTTCTTCCTCAACAAGTGAGAATTGAGTTTCATCTCAAATTATCATTGGTGTACATACATCATGGACAAATTGTCATTGGTCAATATAGATTACAGAGATAATCATTAGTAAACGTAAAAATTAGCATAGATTAAATTTAATACTAATTCCTCAATTTGGGAGTAAGTCAAACGCAACAATTAACATATTATTTTTTACTATTGTAAAAATTTCTAGAGTATCAAAAACATATTAACCGTTATTCATGTTTTGACCTTTACAAAGGTAAATATTAGATAGGTTTGACTTTACAAGAACTTCTCTCTACAATCTCAATTGTATATTGCACCTAACAAATTTTATCCTAGACCACATGAAATTGTAGGCGCTGCATCCTGATCTATCGATTTTGTCTAGGCCAACTTTGGAGGTGTATTATGCTAAACAGGTGAAAGTATATGCAAGTGCATAAAAGGAGTAATTTGAACATTGCCAACAAAAGTATACGTATGTCATACATATTATAATTTGTAGCCATATACATAATTATATAGAGAACCCTTTTAAAATATAGAGCATTTTTATTTATATAGTATTAACACTAGACTTTAAAACATACGTTTTTATATTGTACGAAACTAAAAATTCATTGGACTCGAGGAGGTCACTCTTTGTATCTTTTAAGTATTATGTGTGAAAAAGGGTATTTAAAAGTATCTTAAAAAATAAATGTAATTTTCATTGTAATTAATAAAATTTCAAGAATATTCTCAATTTTATTCTTGTGATCAATTTTGAGCATTCTATAATATTGTATATCATTTATAAAAAATACCTTTAAAGATTTATTCAGACCCTATCATTTTTTTTACATTGTTAAAGTAATATTTGGAAATGACCTCCCCTATTCATTGGGTTGGTGGACCTCCAATTGACTTGGTGGACCGACCATTAGACATGGAGATTAGCTTATAGTCGTACCAAAAAGGTACTAACAACAAGTGGACATATGATCTTAATGACCATTTGATGTTAGCCTTAGGAACACAAATTGCATTAGCTACTATCACATATATTGCAAATTAGACATTTAATAGTTACATCTATGCGATGGGAAAGTCATTTCAATGACTTTTCCAATGAAAGCTAGGAAAATGTGCACTTCCCCCCTTCAACATGCTTGTTTAAGACTTTTAGAGGATGTAAGTGCACGTTGTTGTGCAGAGTTACCAGGGATAATAGATCTTTGGGCCCTAGTGTAATTAGATACCAGTTTAATTACACCAAGATTTTAATTTCAAAAATTTTAGATGAAAAGCAAGTAATTGATATTTGTACCCGCCAAAATATTCTCTTTGCGTTGGCAAATAGCCAATTTTTTCCACAGTTGTGCAACCCCGACAAATATTACTGTCTTTTACAATTACTTTACAATACTTTTCTCTTACAATTACTAGATTGATTAATAAATGATTTTATTTTATTTTTTCGTTTTTCACATTAGGTGAAATGATTGATTGGAAGTTAATATAGCAAGTCGCTTAGGTAGAATAATCAAGTGGCCCCACTAGTGATGAAGTTTTATTGTAATGAAATTTTTCTATACAAGTGGAGATGTTCTTACAACTATCTCTATCATGTATGTTTTTCCTTTTTTAAAAAATAAATTTGTGACAAACACTACAATGGCAACAATTTTTTTAATTGATTTTTTTATAAAATTGCTTTTCTTCTAACCCTACAAAACACTGTCAGAGGGAATACCAGACCTATATTGTTAGCAATTTTTCATTTTATTTTTTTAATAAAAATGTTTTGTTTTTTATCCCTACAAAACACTACCAAAGGGCATAACAAACCAGTATTGGAGCAATATCAAATATCAGCACTTTCAATACTGTCGTGTACATACCTCATTACATACTCAATATTTCCAATTATTGATGCAAATATCATTAGGTGAAGTTGTAATATGAAAAAACGAAACCATTTATGGGGGATGAAATTTTGAAATGTTATTACCACGCACCTTAGCAAGGATAAGCTACAGCAATTAAGGACGACAGAGATGACATGCGATAGAACTAGGAATGCACACACGTAGTTAGGGTAGAATAGTATAAAAAAGGCAGGCAGTTACACACACACCACTTGTTCATTCACTCGAACTGGTCATGGCCCTGCTAGGATTTTGCATCAAGTGTTATACACAGTACTATACATGTATTTTCTCTCCCCTTGGAGACCAAAGAATGAATGACAATCTCTTTTTCCTGTACTAGCTTGTTTCCTCGCCCTCACTTTGCATTGCTTGTTCTTCTTAATGTATCTTTGGAGGCCAAGGAATGAATAACGGTCTCTTTCTCTATACTAGCTTACTTCCTAGTCCTTACTCTACATTGCATGTTTCTCTTATTATATGAGGTGAGCTTCAACTTTATTATTCCAAGAAGCTTTATTGTACATTGTCTAGCCACGAGCTGTCTTTGCCCACCAAATAACTGTATTATCTTGAACAACAGTGATTAAAGTCTCCTTTATTTTAAAAAGATAACAAACACTCTCCTAGCCGCCTATTGATTCTAAAAGCTAACTTTCTAGCCTAGAATACTTAGATCTGTCCTAAAAATCCCTCTATCTCTCTCTCCTCTTATTGTCCCTGAAGTCTGAAACCAAATCAAGACCTTCCCATATTCCTATACTTGGACGGCTGGCTAACCAGCAAAGGCTTGCATTCCCTGCCATCTAAGTCATTTCCCAAGCTGTAACAAGCCAAGGACAACAAGGACTATCTTAGTTATATTAACAGTAGAAGTTGTCATAGCCTACTAAGTTTGATTAAGACTCAACACGTCTTCTAAACCGCTCAAATAAACCCTGCTATACTTCTTGTTTGACTCACTTATTGTTCTCAGTGACTTCCATGGACAAACCCAGCCAACAAATGCACCATACCAAAACCCCACTACACTAAATTGTGTATTTAGTGTGAGGCACTGTAATTGCGAACATCACTCTAAATATCAAAAAACCTACTTTTGTAAAAACACTAAATGTGAATTCTCACACTATTTATGAAGAATAGTAACATTTTGACATTGTGATCTTTTGAGATATGGATATTTAGTGTGAGTAAGGAATGAAACTTGAGATGAAAGTTTAGATGGAAAAACTGAAATTTTAAAAATGGAATGAATCCACCAACACTAATTACCCACAAATTGACAATTAGTGTTAGACAAGTAGTAGGGGTAAGCACATTATTCATCACCTCACACTAAATACACTATTTAGTGTAGTAACATTTAACCCCAATGGTAACATTTAGTGCCTGGAGTGGTTTAGAAGAAACCATAGATATTTTGGGTGATAAGGTAAAGCTCCACACAACTACCACTTCCTCATTCCTGCCTTTATCTATGAACGGCATTCATTTTAGTAGTTAGAGTGATTTTATTTATCATCCACTGTTTTTGGGACAATAATTTATACGATAATATGTGAGAAATAATTTGGTACATTGATCAAGATTGAATGGAACATGAACAAGAGAACACAATTCAAAAAATAAATACAAGATAACATGTCTTGTGTTGGTAATTATTTGTTGTATTTTGAGATATTTGCATTATCTTGGTGTTTTGTAAATGAGTATTTGGATATCTAAGAAAGTGAATTCAAGTGAGTCCAATTCATCATCTGCAGAATCAAAGTTACACACCTTAACTTCAAAACACCAGATTGAGGTGGTTTGCAGGTTTACAACATTTCATTTTCTGGTGACACAGTGACCACTTACTGGTTACCTGGGCACCAAAGGGTTAAGAAACCACACCAGAAACCACACCAAAACCCTACGTTTCCAACGTCTCCAAGACTTTCGTGAACACAATATGGCTGAGACCTAAAGTGTGATGGTGGGTAATATAAACCATGCTTGGTTTATATGAGGTGAAACTTATTTAGACACCCTTGCTTGAGGTAAGCTGTACAGAAGACTTGATTTCCAAAAAAGATGGCACTTTACTTCCAAGCAGAAACCTGGCAACGCAGTGAATTGCATTAATTTACACCACCATAAATCCTGACCCACCATTCACCTCCTCACCAACTGCGATGATGACCTTTCTCATGTGTAACCTTAAGACATAATAATGCTTCTACCTTGCAAGCAGGGTATTCACATCACCCTCAAGAATGGTGCATCAACCTATATGCAATTCGTCTTAACGCCAACCTATATGCAATTCGTCTTTACGTCTTGACTTGGGAACGGCCCACCACTCCGCAATACATTGTTACAAAGGATTCATGTGCCTCATCAGAAACATGCCAGTTCACAAAAGATTGCTCTCAAACCCAGGCAACCCGCTGCTGCATCATGCATAACATAATACGGGAGGTTTCGACTGATACGAACTATACAGCAGGGCTCAGCTCACGCTCGATGTCCTCCAATGACCGCCCCTTGGTTTCCACCACATTGCCATTCACGTACACAACTGCTGCCGCACAAACCGCAGAGAAGAACAGGTACACAGTACTCACGCCAAACCGTTGGACCACGCTCAAGAACATCAGTCCAATGAAGAAGTTGCAAGCCTGTGGAAGCCAGCCATCAGTTTCAACTATACAGGTGGCAAAATTTCAAAAGCATTCAGCCATGTAAAACATCATCTACTTCCAATGAACGAACTGGACGGCCAATGCTAAAATGCTCGCAAACAAATAGTGCCAAAAAACAAAGCAAATGTACTGACTGTATGCATTACCTCCCAATATGAGAACAGTACACATTAATTACAAGCACTACATTGTGCCCAAAACCTACCTCCATGCCAACACCAAATTCTAAGCCAAGACAAAAAGGACTGCTTACCCAGTGAACACCAAGAGAAAGGGAAACAGCCTTGGCACGAATGCGAGCACCAAAAATTTCAGGTAGCAAGAGTGCAGGTACTGGTCCAGCACCTAAAGAAAACGCCAAGACATACCTGAGGATACCACAGCACCGTAATTTAGCATCACACAAGACTGCATCAGCAAGAAACTACAACCCAACCTTTGGCTTCTACGTCAGTCAATCAAAGATTGTTCCAGGCAGCCCAATTAATATAATCAAGAGGCACCCTCTCCCTCTCTCTCTAAACACCCACCAAAAATGCTAAAGCTTCCATTGCAGAAAAGAATGACTTACGCAACAGTTCCAAGCACAGCTAGAGTGCCAGAATATGGTGCCAGTGCACTCCACGACAGTGCCAGTGAGAGCACAAGCATTGCAAGAGACTGCACAATCAACCACACTTGAATCAGATGGCATCTGGCTCAAGGATACCTGGGACCAAATTCATCACTGATAAACCACAACTCCTCACACCTTGCAGCATTAGATTCTGAAATACAATCATAGCCCCCTGCATACTAATTCTTATGAAACGCTCCATCTAGGAAAGAATCCGGCAAACATGACAAATAACGATGAAAGTGATCCAAGACATACAGACGCGAGCAGATCAGACAGACCAATTAACCCCTAAAGGACCAAGGATTCATGGTTTTAAAATGACAAATTTAAATGATCATATTGTGAAATATATTATTCGGCTTGGACCAGATTTTATATCTCCAGAATCAGTGAAGAACATTGCATGTTTTGGTATAAAAAACAAACGAATTTGATCAAAATGAAGTTTACATAAAAACTACCAAAAACTGCTAAAAAAAACATGAAGCCCCCTGGAGGCCTTATGGTCCTTTAGGGGTTAAACTGATTGCAGCAACAAAGGGTCTTACCATGCCAGCATAGCTGCCCATGAGCAAGCTCCTACGCCCTTGCTTGTCCATCATAGATGACGCAACTGTAGTGCCTGCAGTAATATAAAACACTCTAATCTGAGTGCTCAAAACTAAAAGAAAAACCTTATCTTAGCAAGTAATTCGGGGACCATATACTGACCAGGACGCCCACATAGACTACCTAAAGGGATTGAAAAAACAAGGTAAGGATAAAAGACTACGATTCTTACCAAGTACATTCGCAGCACCCACAAGAGCACTGGCAGCCACATCAGATGTGATACCAGCACTCCTGAACACTTGCGTCGAGAAGTACACGACTGCATTGATTCCAGCAAATTGCTGAAACAGAAACATCGCCATACCAACGGTGACCACTGCTCACAACCACCAGAAGATTCAACTCCATTCTCATACCCAGCGTAAGAATAGGAAAAATAACCAACAGCTAACATAGGCCGTCAGATTCCAGAATGAAGAGTCCTTCAATCCTTGAGTTGAGATTGCAGGGCTATGCTACTACCCTCCTCCATGACAAATATTTCAGGCCGTTAACCTTTACAGTCGGACCCCATATTAAATGGCCATAGGGAGTAAAAAAAGGCCAGTTTATAAAGATGTGTTGACCAATAGTTTTAATTGGCAACAAAATTTCCAGTGTTACTTAAAACACTATGATAGCTATTTACACCCACAACATCTATGACATCCATTCTTTAATCTATGACATCCAATTTTCATTCTATTACCGTATACCGTACACATTGAGAGTTTAACCTAAATCCATACACACCGGACACTAGTGGGTTTCAAAAAGTCATAATTTTTTAACAGTTTCGTATTTTTTGAGGGGATAACTAACTTGGATGTTTTAACCCCATAGTGTATGAACTAAAAATAGCAAGTACACTTAGAACCTCAATATCGATAAGGGAAAATTATCAGTAAACTTTCTTCGTTCCATCTAAACAATCCACTATTGTAGAGTAAACACCTTCTTCTTTCCGTTAAATGTCATGTTTGCCGGATTCATTTATACTTAATGTCACTTCCCAGAAGCTTCCAAATGATTCACTTCCAAAGTCCTATAGACACGAATATGGGCACTCCTGAAATTCTACTTTGGAAGGGTATAGCTAATTATAGTAAGTTCCTAAACGTTTTTTAGGTCACTGGAAGTTAAACGAGCACAATAGTCACAATCTGGCATACCTTTACGGTATCTCTTGCCAAACAGTTCGCCCCAACCAGCGTCCTGATTGTCACCTTTCACTGTTTCAACGCTACCCGCTTTCAATTCTGCCATGGAGCTTTCCACTTTGCTCTTGCCCCAAAGCTTCCTGACTGCAGTTTCAGCGTCTGAAATCCTGCCTTGCTGCATGCTCAACCGACATTTGATCAGCACGTTAGAAGTACAGAAACACATTGAATGCTCTGCCAGGATAAGCAAACACAACGTAATTTTAGCAACAAAAGTGGAATTGAATGCCATGACCACCTCCTAAAATCAACCTCTGCAAACAAGGCCAAGTCAACTTGCAAGTATGACCAACCTTGTAAAGCCAGCGGGGACTTTCTGGGCAGTAGATCATGCCCAAGGCCAGCAGGACAGCAGGGAATGTAGCCATGCCAAACATTGTACGCCACCTGCAAATCCACCACATCCAAATCAGGGTCTCAGCTTGAACTCGTCCAGAAAGTACACGTATGAGATACAATTAGTAACCTTAGACTTGACCTTCTCATCGTATAACTTCACCTTTCCTGACGGTACTTTTTTCCTTGAAGATATTTTACACGGTCAGTTCATGACATACACCAGGAACATCGAAGAGACTCAACCTTTCATATTGAGGAAAAGGAAAATTCAACCTAAACCATTATCAGTTCAGTACCAAGCAGGGTTGCCGCCCAAAGGAAGACCAGCAATCAGAGCTAATAGGATTCCAATGCAAATAAACAGCTGATTCAGTGTCCCCATGGTCCCTCGAATTTCAGTAGGCGAGACCTGCATTGAACAAGAACTGAGTTGAGATACATCTGAGGGGCTTGAAGTATGCCCTAACCATGTGATCCCTTCCCTGGGATTTAGGGTTTTGAACAACAAAGGCATCTAGTGCATTCAATGCTGCATTATAAAACTGCATTCTTGAATCTCGGGCATAGCAATCCCTGCCTCGCAAGCATGCAGACACTTCCTATACACTGCACACTTCTTTTGAGTGGGAGAGAGAATGACTTTGCTCTTCCTGATTTGTGCAAATCGTTCTAAGTATTACCTCTGAAATGTAAAGGGGCACAACACCAGAAGAAACTCCAATTCCAACACCGACCAAAATTCTCCCAACCACCATGGCCTCAAAATTGCTTGCTTTGGTACTGGTCAATCACAAATCCACAAACAACCTCAAGGACTGGCACAAGAAACTCTAAACCTACACACAAAGAATAAAATATGGATCCCGTTGGAGATACACTAGAACAAGATCAAGAAAAAGAATAATGCAAGCACTCAATACATGCTGAAGAAAATGCAAGCAGCCCTCATGCTTGATAATTTCAACTTTAAAATCAATAAAATCCACAAAGTAAACCAACACCTTGCAGAGATTAAGTTGCAGACCTGAGAAGTGTACCAACAATAAGAGGCAGGGCGTTTAGCTGGAAGGTACGCTTGCGGCCTAACTTATCTGCAAGCGCGCCTCCAGTAAAGGAACCCACCGTGGCACCCGCTAAGGTCGAGCTCACCACCCATCCTGAATAATTCACATCAAAAGATCTCCGTTCTGTGATTCATCGTTTCATAAATTGTGCAGTCTCAACCAAAGAATTGCAAGACCACTTACTATTCCAGGCTGTGTGCTCAGCTTGTCCACTAGAGGAATCCCACGACCGAACTGACCAAAATGATAGAATCAAATCACAAGAAAATTTCTTCTACACACTGCCACTGCCACTGTCAAGCAGGATGTGCAATCACCAACAAAACCTTTCAACAATACAGTGTTACTAACAATGAGTAGCACCTTGCTTCACAGTACTAGTCGCGAAACCCAGGTCGCGTGAGATGTAATCTAAAGCGCCGTTGACCACCCTGTAAAGCCACCACAGATAGAAGCGTAAGCAAACAATTTCGATCACGATTTAAACCACAAGCATCCTGCTGCTTACGGAAGCAACGGAACTCATAAGAGCCAAAATAGTCAAACTCCAATCTGGGATAACCGTTACAAAATGCACAATGTAGAAGTGACAATCTTTCTTCAGCTCACAATCGGAAGAAATGATCAAGGTCGAATACGATACCCAAGATGATATCCAAATAGGATGGCCCCAAGGCATGCAATTCCAACTGCCGGCAATACCATCCCAGTCGTAGCGGGATTCGCTGATTTTGTAGCCACGTCCCCAGAAACATCACCATCTGTCAATCATCAAGAGTATAACACCAAGGATGGAGAGTCAATAACACAAACCATGCGCTGAATCCATCTAGGGTCACGAAAACCTACACTTGAACCTTACCCGACACCCACACGCTGATATCAATAATATACTATCTGGCATGAACGGGGGCGGAACAGAGAAATTGAGAGAGAGAAGGGGGGGGGGGATAGGGGAGGAGAAGAAGAGTTCAAAGTTGGCGTGTCATGCATGCCAGTGTTCTAACCGTAAAACCTAGAGGCCCGTAAAGATTCATGAAACAATCTGGGTCTAAACGGATAGGGTAGATACACAATCCATCACGTACATGACAGGGAGGAGCTACAGATTAGCAAATTAGCGAATGTGTGCAATGCAGGAGAAAAACGCATACCAGCAGCTTGAGCACGCACGTTAGGTGCCGCCCGCTTCTGGATCCGAGCGGCAGGGCCGAATCCTGCTTCCAAACCCATCTCCACCACTTCGGCAGATGCCACCGAATGCTTCAGTGGATGTGTGCATCTAGTGCTGGCCTTCACGTGTCGACGGTCACCCCAACCCACTACACTCCGTGCAACTGTGGTACGCGTGGGCCGCCTTGAAAAACCCCATGCAGCTGAGGAGGCGGAGGGAGCCGCTGCGACCTGCATGTCGTCCCGCCTGAATCACTGATTGTTACGTTACTGCCACTGATATCAGTCGATTTCTGCAAATGCCACAGGAACACACAACACGTTTTAGCATCGCAAGCATTGGAGGCAGGCCAAAAGTGCCATACAACAACTGTGTCCCAAGAACTTCATCACCTTCTACACGAGTAAATTCCATCCGGTCCACCCCACCCCCGCCAGGGACAACGGGAACCGGAACAAAACGGATCCTGACATGGCACACGATCTTCAAAAAAATCGGGGTCCTGCTCTTAAATATCCCTCTAAGTGCGGAATACCGTTGGAGACTATCTAATAAACTTCACGGGCGGAGATTCCGAGAGGGTCCTTGCATCGATTGCCGAGTTCCGTGAGGATTCTTTTCGGAACAACGGCTGCGTGATGCTGTGTAATTAAGAGCAGGGTTATATTGATCGAACTGCATGGAGGGGAAAAACAGACAACATCATCCCAAACTGCTGTTTTTTCAAATGGTGCGGCATGGACAGACACAAACTAATGACGTTCACGTCCTGCGAAGAGCGTGTCGGACGTGAGCTGTTCACGTCCTGCGAAGAAACCGTCAGCAAACCTCGACCATCCTGTGATTCCGTCGATTTAAAACGCTGAATGACTAACCACGATCAAG